>OZ014457.1:12903473-13461758 GCA_963966035.1 Acleris laterana | reverse complement strand
ATGGAAGTAAATTCGTATCGAAATTGAATTATCCTTTTATTTATCTGTGTGACCCGAATGATTCATGCTTGGTGTTTATAAGCGGCGCGTCGAAGGCTGGAGCGGTATTCTGTTGAGGCAACGCTCGAAACCTCAAGTTCATTACGAAAATTACTTCACCATCCTCGCTAACGCGGCTGTTTGCTATTGCGTTGTTAATCTCGCTTCGGTACAAAGTTGCCTAAACAGAATAAGGCTGTAATTTCATACTGGAGCACGCAATATAAGTCAGTTGACCAATAATGAGATTACCTCTATTAAGGAGAGCAAGGTCGCGACACTAACTTTCTTTAGAACGTAAGCGTCCATTTTGAGTGTTAATACACTAATGCACTCAAGAAATATAAAAAACGGACAACCGTTCATTCCTTAGTTCAGTCAAAAAAGAGTCCAGACAAAACAAACCATAGTATTGTACCTACAGATGCTGTTCATAATCATACGACATTGTATATCTCTCGGATAAGTTCCAATGCTTTAAGCTTTCTCAATTAGCTTATCGATCGACCATAAACAATGTCGTATGTTTATTTTCTTCATCTCTGAAGCATAGAGCCAGTTAGAACGGGTGTTGTACAAAACGCAAATTTCAAAATATCTGAAACAATGATTATTTGACTTTTAAACATTGCAATAGTTAAAATTGTATTTAATTTAATTTTTATTTGAGATACATATTTGCGAAAAACACCTGCGTATGCTGAAACCATCTGTTTTAACCCTTCCAATGCCAGATAGTTAACCTTTTGAACGCCTTACATGTAATACAATGTGTCACTCATTCGCCAAACATGTTTACTATGCTATGCATATTACAAATAAAAATGATACTCAACTAAGTCTTTTTTATTTATCTTGAACTTGTGTCGATGTCATCAGTTGACGGCTAGAGCCGACTGTGGTGTTCGAAAGGTTAACCCGCGGCATTGGCATTAAAGAGGTTAAAAAGTAAACTACTGGACCAAACATCCCAAGCTAACTAAACTAACAAAAACGATGCATTTTGGGAGAAAGCAATCCTTTGCATACAAAATAGCTTAAGATCGTTTTCTTCAGACTCTACATTATATTAAATTTAAGAAAAGATCTTAGAGAAATTATTTCTTGGAACACTCTGGCAGCCAACGGGGGATTAGAGAGGCTGAGTACCGGTTACAGAATATAATCAGAGGATAAGTATTAAAGCAATAGATATTTAAGATGAAAAGAGTAAGTATGAACTAAAAAATATATATCCAAAAACCGTCATTAAAGAGGTTAAAAAGTAAACTACTGAACAAAACATCCTGAGCTATAACAAAAACGATGCATTTTTGATTTGCTTCCTTTGCATACAAAATAGCATAATTTTCTTCAGGCTTTATATTCAGTTTAAGAAAAGATCTTGAAGAAAATATTTCTTTCACTGTCTGCCAATGAGGGATTAGAGAGGCTGAGTACCGGCTTCAGAATAATCAGAGGATAAGTATAAAAGCAAAATATATTTAAGATGTAAAGAGTAAGTATGAAACGGAAAAAAAAACATACAGGTTCATACATACATACATACATTAAATCACGCCTGTTTCCCAGAGGGGTAGGCAGAGACCACTTCTTTCCACTTGCTACAATCTTGTCAAAAATTTCTTTCGCTTCTTCCACATTCATACATCGAGTCATGCACGCAGGTTCATAATTAAATAAATGACAAGGGGACGATCTGACATAAATTGACCTAGTCCTAAATTAAGCTCTGTACAATGGGTACTGAACAGTGATGAATATACTTATATGTATAGATAAATACATACTTAAACACATGCCATAAAAACATCCAACACTCGACTCGTGACATGGACATAAGGGAAAATTACAAAAACAGATTAAAATGATCAATATCTCCGAAACTAGTAAAAATCGCTAAACATACATCGTTGCTTAAATGCAAAAGGGCCACAAATCAAAATGTGTTTGTGTAGCATTCAAATTCAGAATGCTATATACTTAAGTTTTCAATCAAAGTATATAATTTTTTGTTTTGTGGCACTTTTGCATTTAAGCAGCGACATAGGGGTTAAATCGATTGCTTTTTAGCTGCTGCAGCCCGCATGTACAATCAAGGAATTTAATTCCCTGTCCACTTTGGACTATGTCAAAGTGACGTAATCAATCAAAACGTAAGAGACATCTATGATTTTAATTACAGTTTAAAATTGACATAGTCCAAAGAGACTAGGAATATAGTTCCGTGACTGTATATGTAGGTATAGGCATCTGAAGATCAGGACCCACGAGGTTTTCTAAAATCCGGCGCCCCTGGCTTTTACTGTCAAGTAAATAAGAGCTATCGTGACCTTGACAATACGATAACATGTCAAAGGCAGTGTGGTTTTACCATGAAGAATAAAGACCCGTTCTGGGAAACCGGACGGACACTTAAAAGTAAATATTGAAAGTACACACGGATACGAAATAAGCAGAAATATAAAATCGCAAGGCTTTAGGCGGAACAGGTAATATGAAATTAAAAGTACATCCATACATACATCATGCCTTTATTCCCAGAGTGGGGTAGGCAGAGCTAGCAATATACAAGTTGCAGAATATTCTCAGAAGTTAGAAATCTTCGCAAGAAATTACCGAGAATATTATCGGAAACATTTGAGAGCATTGAGAATGTTCTCTTTCCATACAAAGTTTAAGAATATTCTTGGAAATTTCCGAGAATTTCTCATAAGAAACTTTCACATATTGAGAAGTTACTTTTCGGTACAATGCTAGGCAGAGCTACTGAATTACTAACAACTTTAAGGCCCGTATTAATAAACAGATCTCGACTGTAATACTCGTTCGGTAATAAATAAGGGGTTAGTTAGCCATTTGCGTTAAGCTATTAGGTCTTTTTTTTTCAAATGCTTTAAGCTGTTGAACCCCTCGCTTACGATCTGTATATTTATTTTATCATACACATTTCGTGTTCCGCCATTAATGACGTGACTAATTATATCGTCATTGCTTTGAAAAAACCTCGTATCTCACATATCGTGACGTACGATTTTAAACTTAAATGTGAAGCGAGTTAGGTTCAAACTCATATATCTTAAAATGTCAGATACGAGACTTTTCTTAAGTAGAAACGATATTATATATCATTCGGTAGCCTTATCGAACCAGGTTTAGTCCCGTGGGTTCCCCAACTACATGCACTTTGACGTAAGTATTATTACGGTAAAACACGTCTAATCCCTTACTAATCACAGCTAGATACCTAATATGGAATTGTCGTAGTGACCATCTCACAGTTAACGTCAATCCTATACATTTGGCATAACGATAACGAATGCAGAATGCACCATAAAATCGAAACATTACCTCATGTATATTCGGTGTCAGTTAGACGAAGAGAGACGACGGTACTTTGACTCCTATTACAAGGTCGGACGTGATAAAATATGCAAAACTGGGCAGAAAACGTTGAAGTCTGTATTGTTATTAGTAAAATTAAATCCTTATCGGGTTTCTTATTAGTTTAACGGCCGCACTCAGACAGTCAATTACGATTAATGGTGCATTCCTATATTTAAAACCGTGGATATCTGGCACAATATCGGAATTGAAATTCGGTATTGTGGTTCAATATCGGAATTCCGATATATCGAAAAAAGGGATCTATTAGAAAAACACACTTTCTATTCAATATTGATTACCGAATTTCAATTCCGATACTGGAAATCGTCCGATACTGCATGCCCAAACATGTAGTTAATGCATAGAAGTGATGACATTTATGTGTTGGAACTGGAAACTATCCCAGGCACAGATAACTTCGAAATACTTAGTTTGTTTCGATATTACAATACCGGAATGAAAAGGTAATGAATATCGGATTTACGATATTGCCTAATATCAGAATTCAATTTCGATATTGAAAGTGTTCCGGTATTGCCCCGTCTAATCACGGAATTGTAATATCTAAAAAAATCATGCCCTAGACATGTGACGTCATTTTAAAATTTGTCACATTTTGAACGTAGCAAATGTCAACATTTAACGAGACAACTTTATCCATGGGTTTGAATATACGAACGCACCTGCATAAGCCGTTCCTTAGGACGAGTTGTTTGATCAGTGACTAATGATTAAAATTCTAGAAACAAATCGAAAATGTTCGAAAATGGCACATTTGGTTCAGATTTAAGAATTATTTGCGATTTTTAACTATTGATATCTAAAGCTACTACTATTTACTGATTGAACTACGGACCATTAGGGCAAATTGTTTAAGACTGCGCCAAGCGTACGCCGGATGTACAGTGGCGCCCTCATTACTATTATTGTGTTTTCTAATAAACTAAAGAATTTTCTTGAAATTGGTCGGTAGGTTTTTGTACTACAAACGAAAACACAACTTATAGGGTATATCACATAGTTTAGTAACAATTTACCTTCGTGTTATCAACTTAACGGGAAAAGTGGCCACCCTTTCCCGTTAAGCTGACTACTCAAAGGGTAATTGTTATTAAAGTTTGTTTGTTACGTATCCCATAAATTGTGTTTTTACTTGCGCTACAAAAATGTAATGTATGATTGCAAGGAAATTCTTTAGTGAATTAGAAAACACAATAATAGTAATGAGGGCGCCACTGGACGCTCGACGTTTGCTCGGTGCAGTCTTAATCAGTACCTACTTAAGTTCGCATATGTACTCACCTGACCTTGGGGCTTCAAATGCATGGATCGTTTCCACTCCTGAAATTGAACTTCTTTTGTTTTGTAAGTTGTTAAAAATATGTCCAACTTGAATAATTATTTTTCATTCCAGTTAAATGTAATTTTCAATGTAGGTACGCGATCCAATTCTCCATTTTCCTTTAGCCCTCGTAGCAGGGAAAAGTCGCCCGTGTACTGTGAGATAGTGATTATATGGCCATTATTAGATACACTGATTTTACATTTAGTTATCTAAACTAAACTGATTTTTTAATGTTGCAGAACAAAAGTACCTAGTTCAATTTAGCGAATAGAATCGTTCGCATTTAAAGCTCCAAGGTCAGAGGCACCCTGTATTTCTAATGCTTGTGGTTGCATGGTTACCCCCTTACTAATAAACTTTGAGTAGCGGTGGTATAGCTATACAATGTTTTGTCCTTATCTGTCAAATTCAAATGTCACAATGACAGAAGGGGGTTAGAATAGTACCAAGCTGGGGAGTTTCAAAAAAATAGCACACCCTAATAAAAAAGCTGTCCAAAAAATTACTTTACTTTAGGGTATTTTTAAAAACTTTATTTGAATACTTATATTGTCTTTATTCATAAAACTAATATGATATTTAATTTAGAATTCTGTTTATCGAGAAAAACTTAAAACAATGAGAGGAAGAAATTAATTTCTGTCGGTTTTGTTACCACAGTGTAGGTTAAATATAAATAAAACTATGATGAATTCAACAACTCCGATGTATTATTTGAAATGACAATGATATCAAAATTCCCTAAATAATTCAGTAATCCACAGAAATTAACAAAACGAAATCTAAAAAATATTTACTTTCGGATTTGTTACCGTCGGTCCCAAAGCTTATCTAATTTTTACTTTTACGACTTAAAAATAAACAACAATGTACTTAAAAAGGAATTAGGACGATTTAAACACATTTTATTTTAATTTAAAACAAACTTTCCTTAAATAAGTGAAAATATGTAGAAGAAAACTCTTTAAAGTCTTTAATTATTTTTAGGGACAGTAACAAATCCGACGGTAACAAAACTCTAAAGCGTGGTTTACATGATCTGAAATACACCATGTGCACGGAATGGTTTTTAGTGTTTATAAAAAAAATGATTTTTTTTATTTAGTATCGTATTACAAATAATCAAGTCTTTCTTCAGATTAAGGAATCCAACTACTAAATTTCACTATTACTCCTTAGATATAATTGTACTGATATATTTATATTTATATAGAAATTAGATTTTTAAATATAGTTACTACTATAACATACACCTCAAATACATAACCCTGATTTGGGTAACGCCGTAGTCGGGTAATAATCATGTGAACTAAGCTTTATGCGGTCGGTTTTGTTACTTTCCCGGTCCGTCTATATGTTACCGTACCTGTAGTAACAAAACCGAAGTAACAGGTTACATTTATACATCAAACAAATCGTATAAAAAGCGGGTTTTGTTTAAAGACCATCCATTAACAAATAAAGAAGTATACGATACAAATGTGTCGATACATCTTGTGCCTTCTATAAATCTGATTATATTTATATTTTATCAAGTAATTGTCGTCGAAACTTTCACACTCATACATACTTGCCGAATAGGGACGAACTACCTAAATTTTTATGATGTACTATGATCTGAACGATGTACGGCTTAAAGCGGATATTTACGATACTTACTCCTAAAATTAGGAGTAAAATACAAAAATAATGCTCTTATTACAACAGGTCATTGTGATCCTTTTAGCTGGCTTCTTACCATACATACATATAGCATTCATCCCTTTCTTTCTGGCAAATATGACAGTGCAATAGAGACACGTTATTTTATCGTCGATGATAAGTCCAAATCCGTTATGTGTTCGATTAGCTATCGATATTAACAGCACTAGCCAAACTGTGGCAACATTAGTGTACAATGAACTGTCAAGTTAGTTCGCTTAATTCTGGACTCGACTTTAATACACTGGTAAACATCTTAGCCTAATTGTGCAAAATGTGGTTACAGAATTATTAACAAATTTTTAGATATGTTGGTAATTCTGTAGCTCTGCCTATCCCACTTTGGGTGGGGTGTGTCATGTACTCGTCACTGAGATACCGCACATTCGGAGAGGACAAGCTATCTAACGAGGCACTAAAAAGCATAAACCTACGGGACGCACTTTTGTTCTGTAGGAAAACGAGAAGATGGGATCCATGCTGGATGGGAGCGTCGCCGGGCCAGTAACCTATGGCTCAACCACGGGGAACTGGGCGGAATGACCGGGAGACTGATCGACCGCCCGCCTGTTCCGGCCGGGCGTCCCCACCCATCATCATCATCATCATCATCATCATCCCACTTTGGGAATAAAGGCGTGAGTTTATATATGTATGCAAACATGTCTTACATTAACTGAACGAATAATTAAGAATCGTAAATTAAATTTATTAAATGGAACCTATGCTGCCTCCGGTAGTCTTATGGAACTAGATTTAGTGTCGTGGTCTACTATTAGTCGACACAAACAAACAACCAACACAGTATTTTGCACAACTCATCGTACTCTAGTCGCATCGCATCACTGTCATGTTTACCCTCATTAAAAATTAAAAGCTCTAACCTTGATAGGTATATAAACTTTTCCTAAGACATATTTCTCCGACCTCGCCTGTAAGCTCTAATGATGCGTATCTATCGTCACGAGCTTTTACGGTAGCTTTAAGTTCCGCGTGCCAAAATATATTGAGGAGTCATCTTGATAATGAGAGGTTTGTTCCCATTTAACCTTTTGAACGTACTCACATACATTTTTGAAACCCTTAGTGTAAAATACTCACTATTTTGTAATTTGAATTTTGATCTCATCTTCTTCTTATTTAAGAGCTCTTTGATGTTTTGATACGACATGACCTCTACTTTCTTTTTAATTAATTCGATGTAGTTTATTTCGCGATGTCCAGTAAGATCACCTGATAATTATGACCCCCCACGTACAAAATTAATAGGTAGGGGATCCTACCAGGTGATCTTACTGGCCATCGCGGTTTATTTTTGGTCTTCGACTTCCACGCATTCCTTCCATTTTTCCTTCAATTATATTCCTTAGAAAGCTGTCATGACCTATCGTTTTCTCTCTTCTATTCTCTATATTGTCCATCGAATTGTTTCTTCTACTCTTTCCAGTACTTCCGTGTGTGTTACTCTCCCGGCCTACCACATCTCAAAGGCCTCTAACATATGCTTATCCGTTTGGGTCATAGTCCATGTTTCGCAGCTGTATAATGCTATACTCCATACAAACGTTTTGATGAATTTCTTTATGGTAGATTTGGATATTTCTGATGTTAATATTGTGTTTCTTGTTATGGAATGCTTCCTGGGTCATTGCTATTCTGGATTTAATGTCAGGCGTGCACCTGGAGTCTGCAGTGAGTATTTGAAAAATTTGATATTTTCTATTTTTGATACCGAACTCAAAATCGCTGTAATTCCAATCTAATATAACCTATTTCATCTTCTATCTAAAAACAATTACAGTCGTATACTTACTTGTTAATGTCATGGGCAGTCTGAATAGGAACAGACTTTAGGCCCGCAGGTGTTGTTGTAATGTATATGATAAATGCTTTATAACGGTAATTATAACTTAATCTCTGCTAAAGTTCTAAGAAATCAAAACGAAGGAGTAAATAAGGAAAACTATTCGATGGTGTAACACGAATCATGATTATTTTGTAACAATAATCGTTGACGATCATGACGGATCAGATAAATCATCTGGGTAGAGATTCTCTGAACAACGACGGTCGGACGGATGGAGGAGTAAATGTCCATGTGCGAGTTTAAGTAGTCCCGTCAGTGCGAACAAAACATATTTTAGCACGTGCATTTTCAGTTTAGCAGCATGGTTTCTGCCGATGGATCGAACGTATAAGGCTGCTTAATTGAAAATGCACGCGTTAAAATGTGTTTTGTTCGCTCTGACGGGACTACTTAAACTCGCGTGTGTTCATTCTGGGTAGCACTTGGTCCAACTCCCATACAAAGATGGTCCTATCTCCTTTACCAGGTTTACACTCTTAAGTGACGAGTATGCATTTATCTGGCAGTCCTACATGATTGTAACGCGTGTGATTTTTCATCGTATGACGTACAATTGGCAAGCAAGCTCATAAATAAACATTTGGGTATGTTTAAAAAATAAAATGATTTGGCAAACCCTTTAGGAATTATTAATGAACCTTCCGGAAGGAAATTCTATAAATTATATTAAATTAAACTTAATTTAGTATTGTACATCGGAAAAATTGAAAAAAAATGTAAACGTCATGTCAAATCAAAACATCAAAGAGACGGCCTGGGATCGAGCAAAATGGAGAACTTGCTGAGCTACACCGACAAGAGCATAGCTCTTAAATAAGAACAAGAAGAATATTGATTAAGGCCTGTTTTTTCAATCTCCAGATAAATTGTAGCTCTGTCCTTATTTTTAATATGGCAATCTGGAGATTGAAAAAACAGCCCAAAGTGAATTAGCTTCATGAAGGTTCTTTTACACGTCGGTTATATTTCGTGAATCTACTAGAGCTTCAGAGAAGAGCACAAGACATCACAGGGAAATAGCACATTGTTTTGTACTATTAAAAGATTTACACAAGTACCGCCGAAAAAAAAACGACAACAGATGTTAATCTTTACGTATTCGTACGTGTAATTTTGTCGCTCACTTGTTTACGTCATTATGTAGAAATTACAATAACACGCCGTAGCATGATGTCGGAATAGTGGTGACCTTGTGCAGAGTCCGTCCGGAGCGCTACCACCATCTTATCCTTCAACCTACCACCAAGCAGCATTCGTATTGTTGTGTTCCGGTGCGGGGATAAGACAACCGGTGAAATTACTAGCATAGTGGCACTCCATCATAGTAATCAGGGTTGGCAACGCATTTACGGTCAGGATTGCAGTCTTAAGATTGTAGTCTTGCGATAGCAAATATCTATGGGGTTAGGGCCTGTGTTCGGTTTCTCCATGACAGTAAAAAAGCGGTCAAGTGCGAGTCGAACTCGCACATCGAGGGTTCCGTATTTAAGATAGTAGTTTTAATACAGACTTTTAAAGTTTTTTGATGATTACCTCAGCTCTATATTAGTCATTTAACCGGTTGTCTTATCCCTACATTACAACACAACAATACGAATACTGCTGTTTGGTGTAGGTAAAAGGATAAGATGGTGGAGGCGATCCCAGCGGACCTCTGTGCAGAGTCCGCTGGGATCGCCTCCGCCACTCGACACTTTAAAAGGAGGTTCTATGTTTGCATATATTTTTATTTCTAAAACATTTATGGATGATGTTTTGATGATGAAACGTTCTAGGTTATTTGTGAACCGGCCTTGTCTGCAGTTCAAAAAGCATAAGGCAATAACCGAGTTAATCTGATTATGTCTATTTAATGTGGATCACGGCCGTGAAATACAATAGGGAGTGTGTAGCTTAAAACAGCGCGGGCACTTTAAAAATAACACGCGATGCCAAGTATAAAGCCCTGAGCTTCATCAACCGCTCGGGGTACCGCCCTGTTAAGCTGTGTAACGGTGCATTAACAGTAGGTAAAAGCCTATCAAAAAAAAAAACGCTTGGGTTTAGACACTATATTGGTGACTATACTTTTACCACTAATCATAAACTTGCTGTCAAAGATCAGACAAATGACACCAAGCGTGACCAATCTACTATAAGTCATGAGAACCTTGTTGGCAGAGTCACGGTGCCAGCGGTCCCGAGTTTAATTCCGCTATTGGCAAATATTTCTATGATCAGTGCGAGTAGGTATTTGTTCCTGAGTCTGTGTATTCCAGTTTAAAATTCTTTACATATGTTCATCGTTGTCTAGTTTATATTCCAGCCTAGAGCTTAGTTAAAAGGTCCCCTGTTATTTTCTTTATTTATATTATAAATACATAACTTTCCTTTTTGCTTCCTTTTAGTCCGGTAAAACTCAGGTTTGAAGTGAAGATACTAGCGATCTGCCCTCGCTTCGCTTTAGTTTAAGTTTCTGTAACACCCGTTCGTAAACCTGAAACACCCTTTCATAAAAAAATATCTAACTGATGGTTAAAACCATATCAAAATCTGTTGCTTGGGTTAGTAGGACTTAGTAGATTGAAAGACACACAGACTGAGAGGCGCGGAAAGCGAATTTGTTTAATAAAGATTTTGACCCGAAACCGACTGACCGACGTGCGTCCATGAGTCGATGTATGAATGTGGAAGAAGCGAAAGACATTTGTCAAGATTGTAGCAAGTGGAAAGAAGTGGTCTCTGCCTACCCCTCTGGGAAACAGGCGTGATTTAATGTTTGTATGTAGATTTTGACAAACATCGATAAGCAAACTTGAAAATGGAACATAAATAATATTTTTTTATCATTTATGTATTTCAAAACATATCTATATAAATTACGAGTGTACATACTAATGAATGACCCTTTCAGCAGTGCGTACAGGCAAAGCCTTACGCATACACCTAGAGCGTGATTCTCTTAAAAACGCGGTCGGACGAACGAACGAGTGAATTTCGCAGCGGCGATGGTTTAAGTAATCTTATCGAAAGAAGCCATTCTGCCAAATTGAAAATGCATGCGCTAACACATGTTTTGTTCGTTCTGACGGGACTACTTAAACTCGCCGCTGCGACATTCACTCGTTCGTTCGTCCGACTGCGTTTTTGAGAGAATCACACCACTGCACACATCAATGCCTAATTCGTAAATAATATCAAAAGCTGCGTTTAAATAACAGAGGAAATCTATATTTAAACAAGTCAATTAACTTACTGTTCATAAGTACAATCCAAAATATTACAAAAAAAATATTCTGCTGCGCGTTTCCAAGGCGAGTGTTCACGCTGTTATTATCTGCCACAGATAACACCAGTAAGTTAAAACGGTGAGAGTACTCTTTCGTAGTTATATAAACACTATGAATTACACCCACCTATTCTAAAACGGCGTATGCGCATAGCATTCGTAACGCCCATTGTCCCTTTAGATACTAACATCGAGGAACAATGTACAATGTTGCTATGCAGTGGTGATGTCATACGATACATATACGACCCTTTGTTTCCGCGTTCTATATTAGTTGCGTATTTTATAAATAAAGATATAATTATGGTTCTTTTGCTATTAATAAACTGAACTCGTGACTGATAATGATAATAAGTACGCGGTTGGCTTAAGGTGCGACTCCACCGCGAAAATACGATGTCGTTGCGTAAACAAAAGACGGGGTCATAGTAACAACATGGCGCCGTTTTTGACGCACTGTAATATATGCACTGTCAAGCAGCGATGCGGTTGCACCTTTAGTCGGTACAGTGCTGTGTAGCTAGCGTTCCTGGGTTCGATTCCTGTTAAGGCAAATATGTGATCAGTGGAGGGGCAATGTCTAAACTTAGTGGTGGCCTCCTTTAAACCTACTGCCATGCGGCAGTGTTCGCTTTAGTGTGTTCCGGTGTGGAGACAACCGGTGAAATTACTAGCATCTTCATTTCTTAAGGTCTTCATTCATTCTTAAGGTTGTAATTTTGTGAATGAAAATGTCTATGTCACAGATCCCCTTACCAGATATAGCTCGTTTACCTTCCCATGCCATAAAAATATATATGTGGGAACGGTACATTTTGAAAACGGAGTTTAGTTAAAAAACAGTCTCGTTCAGTGCTTTTCATACATACATAAACTCACGCCTTCATTACCAGAGCGTGGTAGGCAGAGCTATATACTTACCAACAACTCCAAAAAACTTGTTAATAATTCTATTACATTTTGCAGAATCACGGTAAAGATGTTCACCAGTGTATTAGTGACAGGTTGCAAGCCCATCGCCTACTTAACAGTACTACAAGCCTTTATTCCCTTAGTCGTCTCTTACGACATCCACGGGAAGACGTCATGAAGTGGCAATATTCTAACCCTGCAACCACACGCAATCAATATACAGGGTGCCTCTGACCTTGGAGCTTTAAATGCAACGATCGATTCTATGTATTAAACTGAACTACTTTTGTTCTGCAACATTAAAAAATAAGTTTAGATAACTAATTGATGTTAAAGTATGTGAAATCAATCTATTCAATAATGGCCATATAATCATCCATCTCATGGTACGGGGGCGACATTTCCCTGGTACGAGGGCTAAAGGAAAGTCTCTTACGACATCCACGGGAAGATATGGAGTGGCACTATTCTAACCCGGCAACCACACGCAAAACACACACACACTAATGCATAAGCCTTTGCCGCACGAGTTTCCTCGGACCACGAGGTCATAATGTGGCCAACGTCGCCCACGCCTCACACCGCCGTATGTCGAGTATAACGTTATTAATTATTAAGTACCCGTAGTAAAAACTTTAATTGTTGAGCTGAGGGCCCAGACAAGATGCATTGCGCTATCGTTTCTATTCGTTTAGTTTTTAAACCAATCGCGTCATTGGCACATCACGTGACTTTTCGTATCACGTGATCTAACAGTGACGCGATTGGTTTAAAAACTAAAGCTAGCTCGCGTAGTGCATCTTGTCTGGGCCCTCTGCTGTAGAACGTTGTCACAATGATGGCAACCAGTGACGACATAGTACCTACAATGTAGGTCCTATATAACTACAGAAACTTGGAAACAAGCCGTTGCAGGGAAGAGTAGACTCAGCCAATGCCGCGCAAACGCCTTTACCGACCGAGGCTCGTATAGTGCTTTTTCCAACATTTCCAACAATAAATATAGTTTGAATTATTCGGGATGTTAATTAAATAACATTTAATACGCGTAAAAATAATATTGGTATTTAATTTTATTTGTTTAACCACTAGCTTTTGCCCGCAACTCCGTCAGCGTGAAACTCGTTTATATCGTAGTTCCATACAAATTTTAACCTCCCATTTTACCACCTTAGGGGATGAATTTCAGGAAAAAAACTATCCTATGCCCTTTCCCAGGATTCAAACTGTCTTTGCACCAAATTTCACCTGAATCGGTTCAGCGGTTTACAGGCACACTTTTGCATTTATAATATTAGTACCTATGGATTAGCGAGGTAAAATAAAACAATGACAACCGGTAATACCTCGTTTTTAACCGGTTCTTAAAATACCGGTAGCGTAATACGTAACTTAATCGTATTATGTGTAAATAAGTTTAAATAAATAAAACGGAACCCTTATAAGATCAATCTAACTGCACTTGAGTTGCATTTTGGTACACATAAGTAATACGGCACGGTGGCCCAAAGGCCAAACGAAAAAAGGAATTTTAAATATAGGGACCACTTTTGGGAGGTAATGTAGATAATTAAAAACAGTTTTGCAAACTACATTTCTTCTAGTTGGTTACTCCACTATTTTTCTTATATAATGCATGTGGTGTTTACCTTTAAGTGATTGTTGCATCTATTAAATAACTGTTAACGCAAGCTACTTATGTAATTACAGAGCAACCAATGGTTGGTAAACCTATAAATAAAAAACTATGTTATCGTGTGATATATCAAATTAAAAAAGGGCTTGTTGAATTTGAAGTTATTTCAAAAATAGGCGAAAAGTTACCATTCACCACCCCCCTAAACTCCCGAAACTACACATAACAAAATCTCAAATATCTATGATCTACAGCCAGCGACATCGCAACTTGGAGACACGCTCGTAGAGTTGTTTAAATTAAGAATTGTGGCAGGACGATAATACTAACACGATACCACAGTATACTTAAACAGTAATTCATCTTCAAACTAAGGTATACGGTACGGTTCGCATGTGTACGTTCCTTGACCACACGTGCCGCGAGCCATAAGCAAACTCAATGGAATGCTCTGTCCCTCGCAGACCGCGCAGTATTCTTATAGAGTGCGAGGGACAGAATATTCGGCTCGCTAGAGTACGGTAATTGTAACTCATGGTAAGGGTACAAGGGTGTTATTCTTTTAAAAACGGCGTTCAATCGATTCCCTTTTTTAGCTCGTGCAGCGCTAAGACGTGTTTAGTACGTTCTGACAGGACTACTTAAACTTACCGGTTTATATAAGCTGCGCCGCGTTCATTCGTTCACGCTTTCGACCGACCGAATACCATTTTTTAAGAGAATAACACCCCAGGATGCACCAAGCCGGTTAAGTCGAGGCCACGTCGTTGCCGCGTTCTGTTGAGTATCGAGCAACGCACAGCGAAGCAACCGCTAGCGGCAATAGAGTTGTGCCCGCTCGGTTTTTAAAGGGAGCGCTCCGATCTCGGTCAGTCAGTGAAATTAACTAGTTTGGAGTTTTAGTTCCTTTAGGTCCTTTCGCTCCGGAGCAAATTTTGAGATCAGGACACGCTTTGAAACAGGTACTCGTGGTCTCGTTCACATTTAGGGCCATGCCGTGCGCTCTTTACTCGTTCGCTCTGTTTCGCTCATACGTACAGTCAACGTCAAAAGTAAGTGATCAAAATCAACATTTCAAAATATCTATTGTCATGGCATCCCAAATATAACATGTTATATTAAAGTGCTAAATTAATTGATGTTTTAATTAGTCAAAAGAAAGTGATCATAACAGCTGTGCAAAACAGAAGCCTGACATGACATTTCTATCAAAAGCGTCAAACGTGAATTGAATACCAAAATAACGACATTCCAACAATATCGGCAAAAGAAGGATTTATGGCAAATAATTCCAAGATGTAATAAAAACTTATTTTAAATCTTGGCGTAAGGGAGATTGCTATTTTGTCACTTCGCATGTCTTTCGACGAACATAACCGATATTAACCGAAGTACTCCGAGGTTGTCCCAAAACCAAGATTTTATAGTTAAAACTTTAATTCGAAATGTTCAACGATGACTTAAACTGTCATTGAGTTTTCAAAAATCGAAATAATGGTGATCACTTATTATGACACGTTATTGAGCTCATTTACTTTTGATCAACTACAATAGTCCGTAGCATTTGACTTAATGTATTGTATAGATAATTTTGGGACCCTATTTCATCAGTTTCTTTTGCTGTTGACTGTACAACAATTGCTAGGGACCTAAAGGACCGAAGACCGATTCAGATCGTTTACGAAGAACTAGTTCGTTTCAGTCCGTGACGGGAAATCATTCCTTTTAGTTTTTTAGCCTTAGCGACTATAGGTAACAGAAACTCCTACGTGGCTCAAGACAAGCTACTGTTATATTTATACTATGACGATTCACTCCTTTGTGAAGGTGGCGCCTTAAGGCGTGTAAAGAAGGTTTTGATCGTGTTTGTAGATAGTCGAAAATAACGAACATACAGTGGCAGGCGCTTGCGCAACCGACGCGTATCTAACCCATTTGTAGACAATAATAACAACAATGACTTATTTTAGGACCGTCTTATGTTTATACTTTGACCGAACTACTTCGAAAACAGGGACTCTATTACTCGATAAATCTATATTGCTTTTGACATGTTATCGTATCGTCAACGTTTTTTTTTTATGGCATAGAGAAGACAAACGAGCACACAGGCCACCTGATGGTAAGTGGACATTGTGACGACCCATAGACATTCGCATTCACAAGACTGCAATGCAATCCTGAGACTGCAAATGCGTTGCCAACCCTGAGGACTACGATGGAATGCCTCTATGCTAGTCATTTCACCGGCTGTCTTATCCCCAAACCGGAACACAACAATGCGAACACTGCTGTTTGGCGGTAGGTTATGATAGCTCTTATTTACCTGACAGTAAACAATAGTATAACATAAAAAGCATTGTTATATATATACCGAGCAGAATAGAGAACATACTGGGGATGGGATTCAATTAAATAAATCGCTCTTGAACTGGACAAACGAATTATTAATCGGCCAGTTTAAGTGGTCCCGTCAGAGCAAACAACATTTCAGAATATTGTGAAGCAATGCTCCAATCGTGTAACTATAAAAAAAAACGGGTAAATTTGGTTCCGTGCAATAATGTATCTACCCCCCAAAATCAAGTCCGAACTCAGAAATTTTCGACTCTATTTTAACCAACCACGTCCAAAAGTGGCGAACCTTTTCTTACCGGACTTACAAGCTTAGGGCCGTATTAATAAACTAATCTCAACTCTAATGCTCGTCTCCAGATGCGTCATAAATGACAGTGTTCTATGGTTTGACGTTTACTTCGACGTATCTTGTGACGCGCATCTCAGCCAAGATGAGTTTATTAATACGGGCCTTAGAGTTTGGTTTGGGACTAAGTCAATATTTGTGACATTGTCCTAACATATTTATTTATTTAATGTGATCATATCACAGATATTAATCGTCAGTGATCCAGTAATACCACGTAACTAACACATTAAAGTCAGTAAGGTTAATTTTGCAACTTAATGATTTTTTTACTTACGCGGTATTGCAAGATCACCGACGAATTCGCCATTACCGGAGATCGATTTACTAATTTCCAAGTACCAGGTAAGATTGCGTCGAGTATATAGTGGCGCCCTCATTACTATTATTGTATTTTCTTAGAAATTAAAGTACTTACATAATTACTTACCTACACTCACACCTTCATTCCCAGAGTAGGGTAGGTAGAGCTACAGAATTACCAACAACTCTAAAAACTTGTTGTTAATGTTGTGTATTTCTGTAACCACATTTTGCACAAACAGGCTAAGATGTTTACCAGTATATTAGTGACAGGTTGAAAGCCCATTGCCTCACAGTACTACAAGCCTTTATTCCCTTAGTCGTCTCTTACGACATCCACGGGAAGACATGGAGTGGTACTATTCTAAGCCGGTAACCACAACTTTTTTGAAAGTTGTTTTACTAATGAAATATACCATGTTCAGCATATGACAATGTTTAATAACCTTTAATCTTCGTGTTGTCAACTTAACACAAAAAGGTGGCCACTTTTTATTCACTTATAAGTAGTTCGATTGTTATTAAGTTATGCCATACACCCTATAAATTGCTTATTCATTTGTACAACAAACCATCCTTCGATTTCAAGACAATACATTAGTTTATTAGAATACAGAATAATAGTAATGAGGGCGCCACTGGACGCTACGTAGTAACATGTATATAATCTGTGGCTCGACGCACGCAGTCTTAAGCTTATCGTAACGTTGCATCCTCAACGTCATCTAGATGACGCAAGATACAATTCGTCTTGCATTGACACTGCATCAGGGGCCCTAATATGGCTACTTTTATGGTGTGACAAAGTTTGAATAAGGCATCCGTCACCTTCTGACACTTACGTACATACGTTAGTACGATAGTGACGGATGCTTTACCCAAGTTTGACACGCTATATAAACGCAGCCATAGTAGGCCCACAGGCTCGTGTCATGACGCAACTATACCGAGTCAAATTTGACATGTCTATAATTATCGCCAGCGATACGTTATCGCCACGATATCGTACGTATTTACGTTACGCGTTATCGTTATAGCTTGAATGGGTGACGCCGCGCCGCGCCCCCGGTCTTTATCACTAATAAACACTACACGAGGTTTCATGATGTGTGAATACATAATCATCAGCTGATTGATTTGCAAAAACTATCGGTCAGTGTGAAAGGAAATTTAGTATTAAGTGACCCGGTTATTTTTAATTGTTACTTGTTGTTAAAGTACTGGTTTGTAATTAATGAAATGTTATCATTGAATTTATGAAATGTGCAATACTAGGCCCGCATGGCTGGGCACCTATTCCTGGCCGGTTTACCGTTCGGAAATTTGAAGTTATCTAATGAACCTAACGTAACTAGGGTGCTGGTACCAGTAATGGACAAGGCACCAATAATGGACACTTGATTCTTATTTTACAGAAGATAAGGGTTATTCATTTGTTTTGCAACCATCAATTTGAAGTGTCCATTACCGGTGCCTGTTAGCGAAATGTGTCACCCTAGTACCAGAAGCGAAGTGGTCATATTGCGACACGGACGTTAATAACACATATGTACTTGACAATAAATGGTGGCCGTGTTACAAACAAAACAATAACATGTCTAAAGCCACATTGTTTTACCGAGTGGAAGAGCCCTTAACATAAATAAAAACTCTATAACGTAACATCGGGCTACTTTGACCCTAGGGGGTAACATTGCCGACCCCTAAAACCATCTTAAAATTTTAATTATTCTATTAAATGTTACATCAGGCCTAAGCTTGTGTAATTCTAAAATTCTTGAACCAATTAAAGATGGTTACCACTACAATAGTTATAGTTTTAGGGGTGGGCAATATTACCCCCTAGGGCTAAAGTAACCCGGTATATCCTTAGTTTAAAAATTCAGTTTTCCTTCTGACATGATTTAGGCAAGGCTATCTCCTGCTAGCGTGGAAATACGTCGTAATAAACATCATGTTTATCACCATGCTCTACGTAGTTAAATAAATTATGAACACGATCAACAAACCGAAGGCTTCAATTACAGTCGTAATAGCATCAGCAGTATATCAGTTTTCTACATTATATAACTACCTAACTACCTATATACGACACCGTTGCAACTTGACGCTGGGTTTGGCGGTTTACCTCAGCTATTTACTAGCATCTGCCTTCATGTACTGGTTATAAGAGTAACTACGGCAGCTTCTGTTGTCCTTGTGGTTGTGAAATCCATCACACCACTTACCATCAGGTGGCCTGTGTGCTCGTTTGCCTTAATGCCATAAAATAAAAAAAAACAAAAAAAGAAAACAAAACGTTTTTTTAACGTATAACAGTCAGTAACCGAAATACTTAAATATATTGTTACATATAAGTAGTAAGTAAACAGGCTTATTGACGTGTACCAGCGAAGTTTATTAAAATAATTTTAAAAAAAAAATTAGATCTCCCAACATATTCCTTTTTGGGATCTCTTCCAGTTAACCTGACAATGATCGACGAAACTGTACGAGGACCTGCAAGATGATTAGATGATCTAGTAGATGATCGCTTTATTCTATACCTATTTTTTTTATTGTAATATGGTTTGTTTTGCATAGTACCATAATCTAAATGTCACCAAACTGTGTGTCAGCGACTGAAGCGCTCAATAATTCTAATACTATCTGGTAGGTACATAGATACTAGTACTTTACTTAGATACTAAGTTAATTTACGTTACGACAACCACGACACGACTATAACATTATTCAATTAATGTGACAGTCTACCCTAACAGGACTTACTATCAGACAGTATTATTTATACCTACATATCCATAATCTTTATTTGTGGTCTCCGACCTTGACACACTGGCAGAATTTTCCCACTGGACAGTAGCCATACTAGCCATATTAGAAAGAACTTGAATCGCTATTAAGGTGGCAGAGGAAGTTGACGTCTCATACGTATCTGATGAATAGATTGTTCTTTTATTTTAGCTATGTATCGAGTGGCAGCCAAATTCATGCCAAACTGGTTAAACCTTCAACTAAAATAGTAAGGACATGGCTCAGCAAAGTTGGATGAAGTTGCGAACGAGCCAGAATTACCAGACACAGCATAAAAGCTTTGGCAAGTGTCGGCAGGCCTTCCACAAGGTGGACTGACGAACTGGTAAAGGTCGTGGGAAACCACTGGATGACAGCAGCAGAGGACCGATTATTCTGGAAAACCTTGGGGAAGGCCTTTGTCCAGCAGTGGACGTCTTGAGGCTCATGATGATGATGACCATACAAGTTTTAGTGCTGGTGGTGGATGCCTTAGGCGCGATTTTTTTCTTTTCACAAAAATAAAGAGAACTTTAATGTAAATGGAAGGATTTAAATAGGTTTTGGTTACAGGTTAACATTTCCAAGCATATCGGAATTTACTCAGTCAGCATATGACTCAAACTCAGAAACTTATTTTGAATTCAATATAATCACAACAAATTCAGTCTTTAAAATTATGTTGAATTTAAAACAATACTTTCGTACAATGGGACAGTCATCAGTAGCCATTATAAAACACTGAATCGAATTGATATGATACATCATTTAAAAATAATAATTAGGAGCTCTATTATAACACCACGATCGTATCCTTTTAACCTACCGCCTACCGCCGCCGAATGGGTTACAACCATCTCAAAGTTTTGTAGTGATAATTTTTTATCTTCAATCGAAACATACGGCCATTCATGTCACATAATTTGATACTCTCTCCACTCACTTGTCAAGACTTTTTGGATACTTCCCCTTGACCTAGAATCGTTTACCCTTTGCCTCGTATAATACTGATCGTCCGAAACGCACTTCGCATAACGTGTTTTGCAGAAACATCTTTGGTCGATGATAATTTAGCATATACATTCACTTGGCATAACTATCAGTTCGTATTATAATCATTTGTTATAAGTTATAATCATACGGCATACTTTGAATTTGGCAAAATGTACTTTAAGCATAATCCACCGGTGGCGAGCGAGCAAGACCTCTCTGGGCAGAACCGACTCGGTTAGAAGGCTATGGCGGGAGCGAAGCGAGTAAGTTAGGACGTCTCACAGCACTTTGTTTATATAATATCGCTCCTTTACGCTTACCAATTTGTTTTTGTACAGTAGGAGTTTACCCGTCGTCTAGCCAGTGGTCTTCTAGACAAGATGCTTAACGATAACGTTTTCGATTTTCGAAAACTATCAAAATGTATGGAATTTACGTTAGCGCTCGACACGACCATCTGACAGCTTACGTCAATCCTATATATTCCGAGTTTTGTCTAAAGCCAAAGAGACTGAAACATAAACAACGACTGGTCGAGCCAAAGCAAATATTCTTCATAACGTTTTCTTTTAGCTAATTTCGATAATGCTATATTGCGGAGGATATTGCTAAAGGAAATTAGGCTAATGCAATAGTACTCGTGCCGTGGCTCATTAGTCGTGACTGGGTAGCCGCAGCAATGTGGCCAACCACATATTAAGGCCAGGGTGTAACTCTTACACTCGCTTCTCTATTCGTTCACGAAGTATAAAGCAAACTAAAATTTCTCACGTCCATACCAATACACTTGTCTTATTTATTAAACACGTTTATAACCTTAAAATGCTCCCTTTTCGCTCTAAAAATAACAATTTTGTCAGAAAAAAAAAAGTTGTGCAAAATGTGGTCTCTAGTCTTATTCAGCAGAAAACGGCCTTTTCAGCCAAATAATTTGCATTTTGAGGTTAGTTTGATACAAAACTAGACAATTCAATTGGTATGAAGTATACATAAAAACACAAGACGGAAGAAGAATAGAACATAGGTATTGACTTAAACTGAATTGCGAACTCTAAAAGCCTCCCACGATGACAAACTTTTCCGACCACTGACACCAGTCCTATATATAGCACACGGAGAATCCGTCTCAAAATGTAATGTCAATTACTAGGAAATATTTCAGTTAACAAATGGGTCACGCGTGTTATTGTCAACAACTTAACTGCTAAACGGAGTATCAATATTTATGAATAAATATGGCGTCTTAAGCCGGTAATCTCGTGGCTCCATTTAAACATACCGTTTCGAAATAAACCTCTGTAATTTTTTATTATAAGCTTAACTCCAAACCATCACGGGAATACATTATATAAAAATTCTTAAAAAAAGCGAAATGATATTTAACACTTAAAACAAATAAACGTACAATAAGTTAGATAGACAAAAACCCTCGATATAATGGTGGTATTTGAAAAAAACCGCATCGAAATCTGTTCACTCGTTTCAGAGCTGCGGAACCACACACACAACGCACAACGCACGCTTACAGCGGCAATAGAAAATCATACTCTGAAAATTGTATCAGTCTGTCCAGCATGGTTCATGAGATGCATACCGCTGACAAACAGACGGACGGATAGCGGAAGTTTAGGAACGGTCCCGCCAGAAGAGACAGTTTTCGACGACGTTTCTTGAGACGGACATCTCAGAGAAGATCAGTTTATAAATTATAAACAGACCTCGGACAGGGCTGTTTTAAGAGTTTGCATAATATGGACATACCTACGTGGTCATTCAATGGTAGATAACGAATGAAATTATTCTATTTTGATCTTTACTTAACTAGCAAAACAAATTAATTGTATAGCAAGCCTCTTTAAATGATAAGCATATCCATATGAAAATGACTATGCTGAAAAATTTTCGGAAGGAACAGATGTGGACGGTATTTTAAAGTACAACTTCACTCCGCTCACTTCAGTGGAAGTAAAAAGGTCTTTTTCCATCTATAAGTGGATATTAAACTCAAGATGAAGTGCGTTGAAAATTGAAAATTTAGAAAAAATTATAGTTATTTATTACAATAACCAATAACAAAGAAAAAATAGAATAAATAAATAATACCTACTCGTTTTGTACTATCAGCCCAATGGAACCCTGACCCACCATAGAACGGTGTCACAGTGACATTATAAAACAATTGGTTTGACACTTCTTATGACTTGAATCATAACGTCTCTGTGACACAGTTCTATGGTGGGTCAAGGTTCCAATGGTCTGATAGTACATAATGCACTGTCATTTTAGTTTAATTATAATTCATGAATTCTTTTTAATATTTAATCTTGAGGTATATCTATATTAACATCTACACTTGACATTAATGACGTAAAAATGGCTCACTCTGTCTGAGGTCTGATTATAAATGTCTACGGGTCTCAGGTTTGATTTTCCATCAAGTTGCTTATTTGCTTGCCTCCTTAATTTACATAGCACTAGCGATTCAGCCTGCCTTCGTTACGGTTTTTATGAGTTTTCTGTAGCACAACATACGTAAACCAGAAGTAGGGTAAATCGTCAATAACAGGCCACTTTAGAAAGGGTCATTTAGTTACTAGCCATCAAATTTCTTACTGACGCCGTTAGTAATGATACTTGGACAGTACTCCGGGTAATAATTTAGGATCTAGGTATTCTAGTTTAATCGCAAAAATGTTAGCCAATCTCTTGCTTTAAATACACATTTTATTGCAAAGTGGCCAGTTACTGGAGGGTGGCCAGTAATAGGCAATTTACCCTACATACATAAACAAATGTCAATTTAGAAGGCAAGTAAACGTGCCTTTTGATGGAAAATGGGATCTGAGACCCATAGACATTTGCAGTCTTAAGACCGCCATCCTAAGGAGTAACTCGTCGGCAACTGTCACTTCTGGCGGGACCAATACTCGCGTGGAGAGGGTTCCGTACAAACGTTTTATTTTTGTTGATAGGTTGATAGGTTTTCTTGGGGTCCATATTGACTCACAGAAAATTCTTATTCCTATTTTTTGTTTTCCTACCGATTTGTATTCATAATAATCACTCTTCATAATTTTTTTCCTCATACTTTTTTATTCATACTTTTTAAGTCATAATTATCGGAATTCATAATGCATTTTTTTAAAGATACGATACGATACGATACTTTTCGAGATTTTTTATAAATCTAACCTAACCTAACCTAACCTTATTACACGTAAGATATTTAAGAAATTGTGAAAAGTGTACGGCTTCATTAATATTGGCGTTATGAATTCAGATGATTATGAGTTCCGATCGTTAGTACTATTTTTTTTTATGAAGAGTATGATGAGTGAGCAATGTGATCATTATGATGAAAAATGGTATGAGAAACATTTTCGGACTTCCGATAATAGGACTTTAAAAGTTATGTGAGTAGATACGCACCCGTTTTCTTGTAATCGACAAGCAATGAACTAACTATTTATTGTACTTTTTTCAAAATTGTAGGGTCAGTTGTTTCGGTACCTTTCACCTGATTTGGTTCAGTACATTCGGAAAAAATTGGCTGTGACAGACGGTCGGACAGACAGACAGACGCACGGGTAACGACCAGGGTTCCGTTTTTCATTTTTTGTACGGAACCCTAAAAAGGCATCTCCTAGATGTAATAGAGCATACATTAAGAATAACATTATGTAATCAGTGTGTAACGGTGTTTTTACGTACGAAAAATGTTCTCACAATTAATATTACAATAGGCAAAAGTTGAGATTATGAGTGTTACGACATCTCTTTAGCCACCTATCGCAGATTTTAATAGTATGAATAATAACCAGGATAAAAAAGACATTCAGAATATTTTTTTCAGTAATTTCAAAACCACATGTAGGTATGTAAACTCTTTATTGCACTTAAACAAAAACAAGACGTATCTTGTACTTGGCACCACACCTTTAGTCTATGATACCAACGCCAGTGACTGACCAATCTGACCATAGATTAAAAAGAGTAATTTTTAAACTCAAGAACTTAAGTTCCCACAGCATCCCAAGTATCCACGTTCCAATATAACTTAATCCAACATTAATCATTTCAGTAAAAAAAGCCAAAAAAATCCTTAAAACTCTTTTATCTATACATATATCATAATTCCTCTATTATGCGTTTAAAACCCATAGGCAAATGACCAGCATTACCTGTGGTAGTAGGCGACAGCGATGACAGCTGTTAATTTTGGAAGATGTTCCAAATTTGGATCTCATTACATTACCTTACAATATTCGATAACGTAATGAAATTACGTTACAGCTGTCCTCGCTGTCAGCTACTACCACAGGTAATGCTGGTTATTTGCCCTGGCTTCTGAGCCCATCTTAGAGTATTTATAATATATGTGTAAATAAAGTATTGAAAGCGACTCTGCGTAATTGGCATTACGCAACCGTCACGTAAACTACTATTAAAATGTACATACATACATACATTAAATCACGCCTGTTTCCCAGAGGGAAAGGCAGAGACCACTTCTTTCCGTTTGCTTAATCACATTAAAGCATAACCCCCTTATTCACACAAAATTCGTTTCAGTATTAGATACATACCCCCGAACCAGGAAAATATAATGAATTATTCGACAGGTGCTGAACAAAAAAAAAAGTAAAAAAGACAATTTATTCATTAAAATGTACATGAAGAGTATAACGCGTATCTCAGTCATACCGGTGTCTGCCGCTGAGATCGTCAGATGTTATTTACGCGAATACTTACGAGACCTTGGCCGGGCAATCCCTTCAAATAATAATATATTCAGCACAAGTACCTGTTCATTATCGTCATATTCATCACTATACGGTTGCATGTCTGTACGTCACGCCCGGATTCTTGGCAACAATCATTATGACAACCATGTCTTGCTGGAAAATTCTTGGGAAATTCGTTGCATCATTTACTTGTTAAGTGTTCTAATGTTCTAATGTTTATTAGGGTACAAACGGTACAATATGGCTAATACAATAAAAATCTTAGATTATACATCAACCAGTAAAGTTACCACAGTTAAATATTACATATACTAACCGAGCAATATAGTGTTTTTAGGGTAGTGAATAAATATCAAGGATCAATTTGACGAATTGGCTCACTCCTAAATTAAGAGACCTTTTAAGACTGCACCGAGCAAACGTCGAGCGTCCAGTGGCGCCCTCATTACTTTTATTGTGTTATCTAATAAACAAAAATATTTTCTTGAAATTGGACGGTAAGTTTTTGTACTACAAATGAAAACACAACTTTAGGGTATATCACATAGATTAATAATAATTCACCTTCGAGTTATCAACTTAACGGAAAAAAGTGGCCACCTTTTCCCGTTAAGCTGACTTCTCAAAGGGTAATTGTAATTAAAGTTTGTTACGTAGTTTTAACTTGCACTACAAAAACGTATCGTCTGATTCCAAGGAAATTCTTTAGTTAATTAGAAAACTCCATAATAGTAATGAGGGCGCCACTGGACGCTCGACGTTTGCTCGGTGCAGTCTTAACATACGAGTTAGTAGTAACTCGTATACTTAATAAAATAAGAGTTAATAAAATATATTTCAGGACTCTTTTAAGTCAACAAAAGGGACAGGCTTCAATGGTTTTTAGATTTTTTGTCCATCTGTATGTTTGTTTGATCGTGCAAAAACTAAAAATACGATTTTTATGAAATTTGGTACACTGATAGAAAACCTACAACGAGAGCGCAAAAATAAGCAGCTAAGTCTCCAATTGACTGCACTTTCGTGTATTTGGAAACTATAAATAAGGGTGCCAATAAATACTAGTATACTCGAGACTGACATACTGCGATCGTAACGTTCACGTGTATTCGTTTAACGTCCCATCAATAACAATGAAGAAGCTATAAAACGAGATATGACATGAGTTACATAAGCCGTAAATGTACAATTAAAGTACGTGAGCTTAACATAATAATATCAAGAATAACCCATACGTAGACGGGCAATAACTAAAGTGCAGGAAATATGCTCTGTCCATATCAATCATTATGACATTTGAGTTCGGCAGAAAGGGACAAAGGATACTTTAACTAAAATAGGTTTATAGTGAGTTTATGAATATGGGGGCAAGATATTAAGACACAGATTTTTTCATTTCATTGTGTTTCAAAACAAGATTTTTTTAGAGTTGTTGGTAATTCTATAGCTAATTAGCAAAGATCGGAATAGGTAGAGCTAATTTGCCTAAATTTGATGCACCTTCATTCAATAATGTATTCCCATTTCACTCACGCATGAATTAATATGCCTCAAGTTTAGGCAAATTAGCTCTACCTATTCCGATCTCTGCTAATTAGGTAATTCTTTAGAGGTGGGGGGGTGAATATGTATAACTATGCCAAATTACAACTTAGTACCTAGAGTATCTGAGTATCGTGGACGGACATGGCAAATCTATAAGGGTTCCGTGTTGCTTACGGAACCATGGAAAAGGCGATAAGAAACTTCTACGCAACCGAAATTATTTACATTCAGATTAAAATTTTGATTTATTTTACTGATAAAATTAATTTTACACGTCATGTTTTATATTTATAATATCACATTTTATATTTATAATATCACATTATTTTGTTATAATTGTTAATTAGGTACATATTAAACCTATTTGTAATTTGGTAAGTTAATTAACAAAATATATCGCTTCAAATAATTTACAAATTAAGTTACACTCTATGTACGTTTCTGAGTAGCTCCTAAAGAAATAAATACATAAATCACTAGCAGACTTTAAGCTGTCATTTAATGAGTGGTAATACAAAGATTTATTGGTCTTCGCTAGACAACGCGGGGGCTTAATATAATATCAGGTTAGTAGGGCGGTAAAATTATTTAATTAATTATAATTATATTGTTTAAATACCAAGCATATCATATAAATCATAAAACTAAATATTTAATTTACTGTTATACAATTCAAGTATTCCGTCGAAACGAGTTCTTAATTAATTTGAAAGGTTGCCCCAGTGTCCCAGATTTTCTTATTAATTTTCCTTCTTTTGTTGTTTTAACCTAAATTATAAAATATCGCCTGGCTTATCATTTTTATCTTAATTATTTATTTGTAGCGACCCGCCCCCGCTTTGCTCTAGTTTTAAAAATGGAATGGCGGGAGATATTATTCAGGGGTAGCTTCTTGATAAATGATAAAATGTTTATTATATTTCTTTCTTACATAGCTACAGACAAGGTTGAGGTCTCCTTTTAAGTATAACAAATACCTGTGTCAGGAGACCCCGCTCTCCCATGATTAGCGTAACAACATTTTAGAAACTAAAATAAAATTTAAGAGAACTTTATTTCTTATGAAAACAAGAAAATTGAAGAGAACTTAAACTCATATGAAAACAAGTAACAAAATTCAAATTTATCAAATGTGTGTGTGTGTGTGTGTGTGTGTGTGTGTGTGTGTGTGTGTGTGTGTGTGTGTGTGTGTGTGTGTGTGCATGTTTGTGTGTATAGACCAATAATTCTTAAAGTGAAATATTATTTAAAAGCGCTTCAGTAGCTTCAAACATTTCTCCTTACATACAAAAAAACGAAGAAACATACAAGTTTTGCTTTGCTTCAGTTTATTTATGTTTTCTATATAATCTAGAACTTATTATACGTAACGTTTCTCTTGCATCACTATCTATTTATGAAAACAGCATTAAAATGTCTTGCGGTTTTTGAAATATATAAGCGTACATACAGAGGGACAGACTTTATACTATACATATAGCTAGCAATGTACAAGTTGCAGAATATTCTCAGAAGTTAAGAAATCTTCTCAAGAAATTACCGAGAATATTATCGGAAACATTTGAGAGCATTGAGAATGTTCTCTTTCCATACAAAGTTTAAGAATATTCTTGGAAATTTCCGAGAATTTCTCATAAGAAACTTTCACATTTTGAGAAGTTACTTGTCGGTACAATGCTAAATATAGCGACCCGCCCTCACTTCGCGTCGGTTTATGTAAGTTTTCTATAACACCCGTACATAAATCACCTTATAAACCAATCATATTAAAGTCCGTTGGCTAGTTTAGAAGATCTAAGCGAACAGACGGCGGAAGCGACTTATTAATAAACAAAAAAATACACATTTTAAAACGCAGAAATAATCTTCTTTTAAGTGGGCTTTTGGTTTAAAATATTGTGAGTCGCTGACATGAGTTGGACTAACCTGAGACTGGTATATAATACGAGTATTTATATATTATTATAGAAGTAACTTTTTCGTTGTACAGTCGACGCCATAAATATGTTTACACTTTAGTACCTTGTTTATTTAGCGTCATGTTTAAACTGCCATTTGAAATTGTCATAGCGGGTAAAGTGACGAGGTACTAAAGTGTAAACATATTTATGGCGTCGACTGTACATACCAAGCGTAGAGCTTCATTGGCTTCAAAGCGGAATAATTGTTTTCATTTTGTACGCAGACAAGCCTTCGATTTTCAAAATGAAAACAATTGTGAGTAGGTTTGAATAGCCCCTCGGTTCAATTTTGTGACATTTTCATGTTCATTTATTTACCTATATTTGTAAATGACAGACTTGGAACTGCAGTTAATCTATTAGTTCTAAGTGCTGTCAGTGTAATTGCATGTATCTCCATTAACAGTATATTTAAAAATAGCTGCAAACGACATCCGATCTCACGCTTGTCCAAGTTAATTCTTTTGTTCGTAGTTTTTATAAACGGAAGCATGGTCCGTGCGACAGGATATCGATTTGAACAATAGAATTATCTCATGAGAAATAACTCAGTTGGGAAATGTATTTTATAAATTTATTGCTCCTTAGTTAATCGCATTATTTAATATTATAACTACCGTAAAACGGGGTGAGTAGGGAAGTTAGAATTATAGATAGAATAAGAAATAGCGAGATCCAAGAACGATGTGGATTGAAAGAAGATGTAGTGACTAAAATCGAAAAGGGTATGCTAAGATGGTTTGGTCATTTAGAAAGGATGGATGAAAAAAGAGTTACGAAAGAGATATGGCGAGCGAGAGTGAACGGAGATTTCGGTAGGGGACGTCCTAGTGACAGGTTGCAAGCCCATCGCCTAATAGTACTACCTATAAGACTTTATTCCCTTAGTTGCCTCTTACAACTTCCATGGAAAGATATGGAGTGGTACCTATTCTAAGCCGGTAACTACATGGAAAGCAAAAAAAAGGTTAAAAATATATCAGAATTGGGATTGCCCAACAAAAATAACTCACGGTTTTTACTTTCTAATTCGTAAGAATAGAAAATTTTAAGACACCAATTTCATTAATTTTGTATTTGACCCAATAGTTTTGTTTAAATATCTTTATTTATTTAAGTAGCAGACATTTTATGGATGACATGATTATTTTAAATTTGGGACGGCATTTTCTAATAAATTACTAAAATTAAATGATATATACCAAATGAAAAAAAATAGATTGTACTATTGTATTACAACATTCTATTTCAAGCTGTTTTCGCCTAACCCGTAAGATACACTTAGGAGGGCTTCAAGCCGAAAACGAAAGTCAAACAAAGGTTAAATATACTTTTGCCTAAATATCCAAAATAAGGAAATATTTCAAAAACTTAATAATGCAGAACGGCTTTAAAACCCTTTTCCTCGAAATGGTTTTCGAATTGGAGTAATTGTAAAAATATGAACAATCCCAATTATGAATTAACGGGTATGTCCTTTCACAATTAACAGTTCTGATTCTGCAATTTAACCGACACGTGAAACGTTTTCTTCCCACATATCAACTACATCTGATTCTGGTCTAGCCTTTGAACAGCCTGAAAAAAAACAGTCACGTTTCTATTGTGAGAATGTCTTTTTACCTATTAGTGGTTATGGCGGTAATTTTATACACTTTCTGAGAAACTGTCAACGTTTACTGTCAATGTCATGATAGCGTGTCATTAACAAGGACGAGGGAAAATAACTCATTGTCTTATTGTTAAAATAACTGGTTTCCATGGGAGTTCAAGCGGATAGTGTTAGGTGTTACTAGTTAGGAGGCTACGTTTAGTGAAAATTACGTGTCTTGGAGTTTTGACTTGCGTATATTTGATACTTTATCCCCTGGTCAAAAAGTGTGTATGTATGTAGACACTTTATTGTACAAAAAAAAAACATAAACAATACAATGAACATTACAAAAAAAATCTACAAAGGCGAACTTATCTCTTTAAGGGATCTCTTCCAGCTAACCATTGAGCAATGAAGGATGACAACGCATTTTCAGTGTAAACATAGTAAAGCCTACCATATTAAACAGGGAGTTTTTTGTCAGTGGGACTTTGAATCTACTTTTAAGGCAAAAAAGTTCAATTACGTTTGTTCGATAATGCCATTTTCAGTTTATGACGATATGAAAATAAACCTCATTGTTATTGCAACAGTTCAAATTAAATTGCCTTGATTGACGAAGTTAACATTGCCATCGTAAGATTACAATCTTGAGATTGCAAATGTCTATGGGCTTCAGAATCCACTTACATGCGGCCAGTGTGCTCAATTCTCCCATAAAAAAAACAAAGTTTCGACTAAGCCTATTAGACGTTGAACCCAAAACGTTTTTAGTCGGAAACAGCGCAGTAATCGTTTTCCACTCGTGCGCAGGCTACGAGACGTCAGCGTCACCGGACACGGGTCGCGTGATGAAACGGACACGACCCATAACATTACTTAATTGGTGTTTTTATCGACTTCAAAAACTAAATAATAAAGAAACTAAAAACCCAACTGTATTTTTGATCAAATTGGTGGCAGACAGAGTTGTTAGTGATGTGACAATGTTTTCCAAATTAATGATTGCACCCCAAAGGTAATTAAGTTTGCTTTAACATTGGGTTCGTACGGAATTTATTCATTTCAATTTTAAATTCCAATTTTTTTTTTTAAATTTCTTTAAAACACTGTGTTACTAAGGTTTTAGATACAAATAATATGGTTAAATTTCTTACTTAATGTTTAAAATTAAAGTGTGAACTCAACTCTTTTCATGTACTATCAGCCCAATGGAACCCTGACCCACCATAGAACGGTGTCACAGTGACATTATAAAACAATTTGTTTGACACTTCTTATGACTTGAATCATAACGTCTCTGTGACACAGTTCTATGGTGGGTCAAGGTTCCAATGGTCTGATAGTACCTACTGCAAGTTCAAGAGTTTCAATTACGCAGAGTTTTATGAAGCCTATTTTTAAGTAATAAAGATATTGATCTTTGAGATTGATTGATGATTGAGATTATGTATAATATACCTTAGAAGTGTCCAATATTCCTGACAGAATTTTGTTTGATTTGCATCTGACGTTACTAAATAATCCGCAAAATTAAACGTATGAAAACCACCGTTTTCATAATAATTCTCCAATTTCATAGGTAAGGATCTCATATTTTTTTATTTCAAGAGCAGGTGCTGACTTGGTGGTTATATGATCTTCTCTGAACTATTGGATCGAATATTCTATAAATCTGTCAATGCGATCGATAGTCACGTGTACAAGCGGTTGGATCAAAAAACGTTCGGTCACGCGGCGCCAATGTCCCAGTTTTGTCTGAAACCACTTGACATGCACTATGAGTACTATGACAAATAAAGCGATTAGATTTAGAGGTCATCTAAGAAGGTACCTACTGTCTAATCTCCCTCCACGTCATGATTTAGTAAACTAATTTACTGTCAAAGGATACCATGGCAAACTGTTAAATTTTCCGGTGGTAAAAGTAGCCTATGTGCTATTAAAATAAATAAAATAAAATAAATATCAGGGGACAATATCACACCAATTGACCTAGTCCCAAACTAAGCTCAAGGCTTGTATTATGGGTACTTAGATAACGATATAAATACTTATATAGAGAAATATATACTTAAATATATAGAAAACATCCATGACTCAGGAACAAATATTCGCGCTCATCACACTAATATCTGCCCTTACCGGGATTTGAACCCAGCACCGCTAGCTTCGTAGGCAGGGTCACTACCAACTAGACTATCGCGTCGTCAAAAAATATAAGAAGGTACCTAATGTCTAATCTCCCACCACTTTTTGATTTAGTAAACTAATTTACTGTCAAAGGATACCTTGGCAAACTGTCAAATTTTCCGGTAGTGAAAGTAGCCTATGTGCTATTACATACCTGTATATGTATGAATGTGTCGAATTTACTTTTGGATCGTTTAGCTGTTCTGGCGTAATTGAGTAACAAACATCCAAATCCATAGCTCCTGCCCGCGACTTGGTCGGTCTATATTTGGATTATCGTTATTCCTTCGGGAACATTTTTCGGTAAAAATACTTAATATTAAATGGGATAATCCAGGGTACAACGTATAGCCATTTTAAGTAACAAATTAACACACACAAAAAGTTTCGCATTCATAATATTAAAAATAAATAAAGAAAGAAAATCATTTAATCGTGACTAACATAACCAAGAACGGCAAGAACAGATAAAAATGCACAAGATCCACTTGAAGATGAACGTAGTGGGATAGTGTGATATTACTTATCAACCACCCCCTGCAACTGGCTGCAAACTGCAACATTACGACACGTCACCACCGGCTCAGCCTGCCGGATGACACCATAATGACTTATTGCATTCTTGCATAACATGTTAACTATTTAAAGAACAAGATTAAACGTTTTTATGATATCCAAACTGGTTTCATAAGGTCGTATTTAGATGGTTATTGGGTATATATAATAAATATGAATAGATCAGCGGACAATCTTACACGAATTGACCTAGTCCTTGATTATGATCTTGGTTAATTAAGTACTAAGGTTGGTAGACAGACAAGGTCATGTCATGACTAGTGACGGGCGATTTCTGAAACATTGCACAACTTTCCTTAACTGCGAAAATTACAGTTTCTGAAAGTTACATAATTAAATAGAAATTATTCTAACACAAGTCAATTTCGTTTGATTCCATGAAAAGTTGGGTAACATGTCGAAACTATAGTAATTTTCAGAAATAAAGCGATTTTACTTTGGTAATTTTTAGAATATTGCTTGAAATTCTAGGTGAAAGTTTCACGTTTGAAACTTATAGAATGTTGGATAAATTTAAATGAAAGTTTCACTTTTGAAACTTACAAGCGCCCATCACTAGTCATAACTCCATGTCTTCCCGTGGATGTCGTAAGAGGCGACTAAGGGAATAAAGGTTTGTAGTAGGCACCGTTAAGCGATGAGCTAGCAACCTGCCATGATACGCTGGTAAACATCTAAGCCTAATTGTGCAGGATGTGGTTGGCCCATTCACAGTCGTAAAAGCAAAAGTTGTCTCTCCTGTGGTCAATAGTTAAAGGCTTATGAGCATATATATATATATATATATATACATATATAAACATATATTATAGTATATTACACTTTCCGATCTACCCAAAGCTCAACTGTTAGAGAATGTTACTAGGCATTGTCATCTTTTTTTATTGCAATGAGAAAGCACACGAGCACAGACCACCTGATGATACGTGGGATCTGAGAGCCATAGCTATTTGATATCTCAAGACTGCAATCTTAAGACCTACAGTCTTTGAATTAAAATGTGTTGCCATCCTGAGGACTAAGTTGGAATACCTATTCTAGTAATTTCACGGGTTGTCTTATCCCCACACTGGAACACAGCAATGCTCGTACAATCGCCTTTTAAGTCGCTTAAATAAATCTTGTCGTGTTATTGTGATTAAACAAAATAAAATCTTAACAAATCCATTACACTTGTTATTTTAAAACAATCGATCAAACAATCGATAATCCTAAATATGTTACACGCGTCAAAGACGCTTGCGCAGGTTTTTAGCTGATTCACCGATGCACTTGTTGCTAGATGGTGTTAAGGCACATGTACAATGAAGTAGGTAGTTAAGTAATTAATTAAACTTACGAATTACCATTTTACCCTTAGACCAAACATAGGTCTGACCAGAGTTACCATTAATAGCCTTTATTTACTTATGAATAATGTCGAACAAATTTTCACGAGCAATCAAGTGGCTATGGTATAAACTAACCTTTGTACCTGTTTTTTTTTTGTTATATTGCCTTAGTTTTGTATTGTGTAACTCAATATCAAATAATCAATATGTATTGTGTTAGATTAGGTTGGATATTATATATTATTATATATACCTCACGCGCCGATTACTATTTTTAACCTATTTTTGTACGCCGTAAGACAGATAACACAGGTCCATTTCTAAGTTCCTATTAAATTTCAACTGTAATAACCTGTGTTTCACCAAATAAATGATTACTGATTACTAAGCCTCTACCTGTGTAGAACGTATCCAAAAATGGCGGATAACCGACCTTTTGCAAAGTACTCTTAATTTATACAGATTTACTTAACTAAGTAGCGAATATTTAAATTTTCCTCTAAGTTAAAAGGTTACACGCGCCACCTCGTCAGCTGTCGATTTAACCTTTAAAGTTAAATCATAGTAATTGAAACACAAGGTTAATCACATTTAAGCGATAACAATTCAGTTATTGTTACTATAACAATCGTAACAATCAATTGTGTACATGTTTTGTTACAAAGAGGTCAAACTCAGTTAAGTTTGTTACAATGGTCGTGAATGGTAACTAATTTACAAAAATAAAGAGGTGTGTTTTGTTTTAAAGTTATGTTTTCGTATTAGTTTCTCACCCAGCGTAGCCATATGATATTACCTGAGAAAACTTTTCCTACTATAAGGAGTATTTTTGTGAACTACTTTGTAAGTTGTTTGTGACCAGGGACGGACGAACGAGTGAATGTCCAAGCGGCGAGTTTAAGTAGTCCCGTCAGAGCGATCAAAACATATTTTAGCGCGTGCATTTTCAATTTAGCAGCATGGTTTCTGCCGATGGATCGAACGTATAAGGCTGCTTAATTGAAAATGCACGCGCTAAAATGTGTCTTGTTCGCTCTGACGGGACTACCTATCGCCGCTGCGATTACGCTCGTTCGTCCGCCCGTCCGTTGTTTTTGAGAAAATAACACCCGTGCATAGGAATGTTGGCTGACAGTTAAAACCATTAACTTTTTATCATATGTCAAAAGATAACTTTTTTGGAAATCTGTGTAAAGTTTCAGAACATCATAATCATCGTCATCATTCAACGTTTGTATCATGTTTTTAGGGCTTCCTTAGGATACTAAGCATATTACGTAGGATAGGTTAGGTTACAATTGTACCTAGTGACATGGTTACAAGAGAAAATTAACACGTTCACTGTCCCCATACGAAACTGTCTGACAATGTCATAAGTCCAACTGTGCATTCAGTGTGGGGATGTGACCCCATAATAATGGAAGCACGGACTCCTGAATTAAAGCTTCATGACCCCACATTGGTGGCATCCAGACAGGGAACGTCTTAAATCTACGGCGAGAAATTGCTTTCAACGAAACGAAAAATCTGCGTAAAAATATTTTTTGTGGAAGGTGTTTCCATAGAATATGTTCCCCTAACAACTATTAATAGGAAAACTTCCTACAGTACAGTACCAACTACAAGTGGAAAAATTTCATAACGACACTTCAACAAACGAGGTGAATATGTCACCGTACAGTAAGTTATATGTTTAACTGTAAATCTAAGTGGTAGTTTGATCCGTAAACAGTAATTTGTGACACAAATTATGTAACTGCTACGTTGTGGAATATGTTTATATGGTATTAAATTAATCTGTGATACCATGGAATATTTTCAGAATATCGTTATTGCTAAAAGCATGCATCATGACATGTCTATTAACGATCAGTGCCAATGACTCTTTACCGAGTCCGATTTGTATTACAATTAAGGAGCTTGGCCATTAATGACAAGATCAACTAGATATACCAATATTTTATTACGTCACAGGGCACGCAAGGAAGCAATCAGGTCATTAAAAAACAATCTCACACAAATTGGCCTTAACCTAAGGTCTAGGCTTGTACTAAAAGTACCAGGCAATCATAAATAAAAGGAATAAATATCATGGGATCAAATCTCACATATTGACCTTGTCCCAAACTAAGCCCTAGGCTTGAACTATGGGTACTAGGCAACCATAAACATTTATAATACATATACAAAATCCAAGACTCAGGGACAAATAGGTTAGTGCGGGCTAATTTTCCGCAACTAGACGACTTAATTTTTGCGCCTTTTTTTCATGCTGGGTTAATAATAAACATCAGGGGACAATGTCACACCAATTGACCTAGTCCCAAACTAAGCTCAAGGCTTGTATTATGGGTACTAGACAACGATATAAATACTAACATAGATAAATATTATCACTACATAGTATAAAACAAAGTCGCTTCCCGCTGTCTGTCCCTATGTATGCTTAGATCTTTAAAACTACGCAACGGATTTTGAAGCGGTTTTTTTTGATAGATAGAGTGATTCAAGAGGAAGGTTTTAATGTATAATAAACTCTGTTTTATGTTACGGGTGTTACAGAAAACTCACATAAACCGAAGCGAAGCGAGGGCGGGTCGCTACCCAAGTAGCAAAGCAGTCGTAAAAGCAAAGCTTTTTACAGCTTAAGATCGAGAAATAGTCGTTAAAAGGAGTTAAAGATGCCAAACCGTTGTATAAAAGAACTATACTCAACTCTTTAGCATTTTCGCATTTTGGGCATAAAACTATGTCGACTAAACGTTTACTCCACATGTTTACAACGCGTTTACTCAATTATTGTATAAAGGTGTCAAATTTCACTTTTTTAACACTGTAAGTTCTAAAATAGTCGTATAAAAGCTTCTTATTTTCTAATTAGATGCTGAAGAAGTCTTTATAGCACTGTCATTCGACATTGTTCCCGTGTAAGTATTATAATGGTAAAAAAGCTGCTTATATGACCAAATAGCATCTCAGTTACTCTTAAAGCACTAAGAGTTATATAAAAGGATTCAATTCACTATTACAGCACCTGCCGAGAGAAAGTTCTCAAAGTGATTTGTTATAGCACCTACAGCAATTCAAATGCACTTTTAAAGCCATCATGCAGCAAAAAGTAGTATAAATGATCTTTAAAATCTTCTACAGCACCAAACCGCCATTTCATGAGTTTAGGTTAGTCGAGGCTCACATAATATATTCTACAAAATAAAGTGGTTTGGTATATTTTCGTCATGAACGTAAAAGCCACAAGCATAACAAAAATATTAAACTGTATATTTGTAGTCAGTGTTTTGTTTAAGTGACAGGATTTATCATGTGCAGTAAGGAACCCTAAATATTGTCTATAATGGCGTCTGCATAGTGATGTAAATGTAATATTTTTTCTATTTTTCGCCTAAAAGTCGAGTAAAGGTCCTAAGATGGCAAAAGTACTTCTATAATGGCGGAACAATTCCTTTAGATATTTTAATTTTATAAATAATGTCTTAATACCTCAAAAATAAGAAGGCCCATCAAAATAATAACTAGAAACATAAAGAAGTTAATCGAAAATTAAAATTTCGCATTAAAATTTAGTATGTTACACGAATACTAGCTAACACCGAAAACATATTATTTGAAAGAACATGGCTACCATTCTATAGAGTTGTTGAGTAGAAAAATTGAATATGTTGTACTTACTTCAATTGTTTTCTTTTTTTTCTCACACCAGTTACGCGCACTTCATTTAAGCTGCACATCAAACACAGTGCTATAAAGCTTGCCTCGTTGCGATCAATCGACTAAACAGCTGAGTGAATGCAACAAAGTAGCTATCACAGCACTATTAAGTCGAATAAAAGCAATTTCGTTGTTTTCAACCGACATATTAGTCGACTAATGGTGAAATGTTTGCTATTATAGCATTAATAGTGCTGTATGTCACTTTGTCCCGACTATTATAGCGTCATTTGGCTCTTTACTCGACTATTTTACGGCAGTTATAGCACTTTAAGCTGAGTAATTTGTGCCCAAATCGCGTCGAGTAAACGTTTACAGATCTATTACTCGACAATTCTAAGACCCTTTTCTCAGCTTTAGGTGAAAATAGGAACGTGCTCTCGACTTTCATACGACTTAGTTTTGCTACTTGGGTAGTACTTAAATATATAGAAAACATCCATGACTCAGGAACAAACATTCGCGCTCATCACACCAATATCTGCCTTTACCGGGATTTGAACTCAGGACCGCTAGCTTCGTAGGCAGGGTCACTACCAACTAGGCCAGCGCGTCGTCAAATAATGGCACTACTCTTGCCAACCCAGTTCTACTGGGAAGTCAAGCAGACCCTTGATGTTGCCAACAGCTTCTGGTAGCGATCTGTTCTGAGGTGACGTGGGCGGTATGTTACCACCTCAGGCACTCCATGATGACGGGGTCTGCGGTTTCCTCGTCATACAGGCTCTGCACAGGGAGTGATTCTCTCAACAACGACGGTCGGACGGACGAACCACTATGGGACGAAAGCCCGATCTAGCTGGACAAAAACCATCACTGCAGTTCTGTATTAGTACTAGCAAAAACGATAACAGATACTCCCGAGGTCACGATTCCGTTGATAATTTTGTGTAAGTACCCTCCAATAATTAATTATTAATCTCGAAGTGTCAATAAGTGCGTTGTCGTCCGTATTAAAATCATTTACTTTCCGTAATTTCTTGCGTGTGATTCACAGTGTTGATAAGATTAATTTATAAGTTTTTAGTCATGGATCTTGAAGTTGATGGTAAGTACAATTTTTTACAATTATTTTAATCGTAAATACTTACAGTTTTGTTGAGAAAAATGCCGAGGAAAGGGATAAATATCGCATTTTTAGTGCATATTTTAAGTTTCTGAGACAAGAAACTACATGTACCATCTTGTACCATGGCTGTAATTTTTTTATGTGGTTGTCTCATTCATACAGTATTGGATTTAGTACATTTGAAACTGCGGACGATTGCGGAACCACGCGATATTTATAGTTAAGCTGAAGCTAAGTAATTTTTTTCAGAAACCGAAATAATTATATCTCGAAGGATTTTTTACCATAATTGGGTTAAATACGCAAAGAATGAAAGAAATAGGCGTTTATATGAATATATTTCAATGAAATTTAATACCAGTAAAGTAACAAAAGCTTCTATACGAAATATTAAATTGTCTATTTCCCGAATTTCTCAACAACTGGATGAAAAGTGGCTGGCATGCGGGAGAACAACGGAGCGTTTTGAGACAATGTCAGCAGGTATTGACTGGATGAATGGCAAAGATTTTAAATTTGCTGTCACCTATTACCTGCAGCCATCTACGTCACAAGCCGAAAGTAAGCCTCATTCGGGTCCTGGCCGCCCTAAACTTGAGTTCGACCAAGCTTCGCTTAAAACTAAACGGAGACGAGTGGACGAATTGATTCATTCCCGTAGCACAGACGAATTGGCAATGGCTGCCCAGGTGTCTACTAGATTAGCAGGTAATCGTAATGCAGCGGATGTTATAAAATACGTTTCTAAATCCCCTAAAAAAGCTATAGATATTAAGAAGATGATCGCTGCTCCTATTACGCAACGCTGTCTATCAAGTGACGAAGCATTGGCATATTATATTGAAGCTAAATGTACCCGCCACACATACCAACAGTGTCGAAAATGGGCATTAAAAGTGGGTCATGACGTGTATCCGTCTTACTATAATGTGAAGAAAGCTAAAAATGCTTGTTATCTCCCTGAAGAGTATGTTTCTATCAACGAAACACGAGTAGAAGTAAAACTTCAAGCTATATTAAATAAAACTGCAGTACGTCTTCTTTTAGCTCAAAATGATGTTTTAGAAAATGTACCCAATTCAACGTTTACATTAATTAGTAAATGGGGTTGTGATGGGAGTTCGGGATACAGCACCTATAAACAAAAATTTACTAATCCCAATGACACTGATGAGTTTTTGTTCACGTTTTCGTTCGTGCCTCTTCGTTTACATGATGGTGATAACGTCATTGTTTGGCAGAATCCTCGACCCTCGTCTACCATGTATTGTCGTCCGTTAAAGTTTATTTTCTCAAAAGAAAGCACTGAACTAACGGTTCTTGAGACTAATATAATCTTAGAGGAAATAAACCAACTAGTTCCGACGATATGTGAAATAAAAGGAAAAGCAATTTCAGTAAAACATGAATTGTTATTAACCATGATTGACGGAAAGGTATGTAACGCGATCACCGAAACATCCTCATCACTTAGGTGTTACCTCTGCGGATTAACATCAAAAAATTTGAATGATGAAAATAGAGAGTATACCGTTGTTGACCCAGATAAAGTTGGTTTTGGTTTGTCTACTCTCCATGCTTTGATGAGATGCTTTGAATGTTTGTTACATATCAGTTATCGCCTGGACATCAAAACATGGCAAGCACGAGGACAAGACAAACATGACTCTGTTCAGCAGCGATCTAATGAAATCAAAAGATTATTTAAAGAGAAGTTAGGACTCATTATAGATAAACCAAAACCGGGTTATGGGTCAACGAATGATGGCAATACAGCTCGAAGGTTTTTTCAGAATCCTCAGTTGAGTGCGGAGATCACTGGCCTAAATGAGGACTTAATAAAGAAATTCAGCTTCTTGCTCAGAGCACTAACATCTGGGTATGATATTGAATTAGATGCTTTTGAAAAACTAGCTCGTGAAACAAGATCACTATATTTACAACATTATTCGTGGTACTATATGCCTCCCACTGTACACAAAATCTTGGTGCATAGCAAGGACATAATCCAGCATTTTATACTACCAATTGGCCAGCTTTCAGAGGAAGCTCAAGAGGCCCGAAATAAAGATTGCCGCCGATTTCGACAACACCATTCTCGGAGATGTTCTCGTGTTTCTACGAATAGTGATATGTTATCTATGTTATTAATAACATCAGATCCGGTTATTAATAGTCTAAGAGAGATCCCAAAAAAAAATAAGAGTACATTTCCGCCAGAAGTTTTGGAGTTAATAAGGGCTCCCAATGTGAGTAATGTTGTTTCTCCAATAATAACATAAATATTAATATAATATAAATATTAATGTTAACGTAAATAAGGGTTGTGGGTAACAAAATTATGCTATACATTAAAATATTATAAAAGTCGTGGGTAGATAGATAACTATTCGTTTCGTTTATCAGCGATTGATGATCTGACTGGTGGTTTGTAGGCTATAAAAGTAAATCGTTTTCAGTGATAACTGTTCAATAAAAATGTCTGCTGACGATAGATCTCCTCCATCTTCTCCAAGTATTTTAGTACAAAGTTTTTCCCGTGAAAAGAAGAGGAAGTTATCAAATTGTGGAAAACCAGAATCATCCTCATCAACAAGCATCAATTTAAATAAGGAAGTGCAGGTTCGACAGGAAGATATTCTTGATTGCACAATATATAAAAGGAATCGAAGGATCTCTGATGTACGAGGACAGTCCAACCTTTTAAATAATGTTCATTTTTGCTCCGACCGGCAACCCGAAGATCCAAGAAACGTTGAATTCGCAAAATTGTTAGTTTTTGAGCTGGACCGTGTTCCACAACAAAAACGCACGATGACGTATTCTAAGATACTGGACTTTGTGAGAAAAGTACGTGGCGAAGATAGTTTGGGAAATGTCAGTTTACCCAGTTTTGATGATTCCGACGATGAAGATGAGTAGACATTTGTAATTTCTTCGTAATTAAATGCTGAAGGTATCATTTTGTACTTTTTATTACTGTTATTCTTATTTTTTTAGGTCCCATTTGAAATAATGTTTCGTTTCTGTTAAAAATGTAACAACCAATTTTAGTTGATCTCTTTTGCCGTAGTAATTCTTCCTATACAAAGGTCAATTTACACTGGTTTTTTTATTTTTGCATAAATATTTGCACAAAACAGTCAATTATTTATAATTTTGGTCTATTTAGACAAACTATAGATAAACATACCCGTTAGAACCGATTGAGAGTGTAAAATAATTCTGTCCAGCTAGATCGGGCTTTCGTCCCATAGTGCGAACGAGTGAATCTCCAAGCAGCGAGCTTAAGTAGTTCCGTCAGTGCGAACAAAACATATTTTAGCGCGTGCGCGCGCGTAGTTAATTGAAAATGCACGCGCCAGAAATGTGTTTTGTTCGCTCTGACGGGACTACTTAAACTCGCCGCTGCGATTTCGCTCGTTCGTCCGACCGTCCGTTGTTTTTGAGAAAATAACACCCCAGGATTCTGTAACACGTAATGTGAACAAGTGTTTGTTAAACAAGGCGTGGCCAGTTATGGCTCCAGTTAGCAATCGGAGTTTGGCCCTTTTTAGTAGCCGCAGCTTGCACAACAATCTGGAATTGATTGATGGAACGGCTTCTTTGGTCTGCCTCCAGGTGCTCACGTTGCTCCAGTGGTTGTGATGTTTTATCTTAGTGGACTCAGGAACGAACACTCGTGCTCATTACTTGAATCGTTAGCTTTGAAGACAGGTTAATCGAGTCGTCAGTTGCATTTGGACGTAACTGGGTCCTGAAGTCCATGCACATTTCCTTTAGCAAATGCGCTGCCAACGCAATAAAAAACCGGTCATATGCGATTTTTGATTTTTCCAAAACTGTATAATTTTACAATTTAATTGAATTTTTGCTATAAATACTGAGTTTATTCCCTTATTTCACAGTGATTCTAATCATGAAAGAAAACACTGAAAAAAAAAGTATAAATACATGAATTTAGGGGTTTTTCGCATCACGGACATAAAGAAAAGTGACAAAAAATCCGATTAAAATGATCAATATCTCCGAAACTAATAACAATTGCTGAACATACATAGGGGTTAAATCGATAGCTTATGAGCTGCTCTATCAGCCCTGGGCGGGTTGGCGTTGGTTTCTGGGAAACCCGTATAATCATTTTGAAATCAGGATCTTTTCAGATTTATTGTTTCATAAACTAAAATTACGAACTTTGAACTGTGGGCAATGGATGTTATAGTATTAAGCCGGAATTCAAATACGATGCACGCTACGCACGAACGCTTCACACGTGAGCTTATTGTTCTAGGCGTGTGTCACTGACGTCATCAGATCATCACTGCAGGAGTATACGTACATTTTAATACGTAGCGGAATTTTACCCATGTGTGCGTGCGACGCGTGCGCATCTGTGGAATTCCGGCTTTATAGTTTGATGCCGTATTGTGCAAAGTATTACAACTATGTGTGAAAATCAATAAACTAGCTTCAGTTACACACGAAACCGTTTTCTAGGAAGTGTTGTAAATCAACTAAGTAAGCGGGAATTCTTCAATTACTTATTACTTACTTAATTTAATTATCAAGTTTTTTTTTACGGTTTTTAAACCGTTTGTTTGTGGTTTCACTCAAAGACTTAGTATACATCGTGGGAACGAGGAATCCGACAAGCTTTAACCATCGATTCTAGAGCCAATTTGTAGTATATAATGTGATATAACATGTAGTCCAATAACGCATAATTTCCAAGATATTTATTATTAAAAAAAAAATCCATAGTTAATTTAATTTGAACTTTGTCACCTATACCTAAAGCATTATTTACTAAGAAAGATTCATCTTGTAAATAGCAATGTCATCAACGTACAACGTAAATTACTTTAATCAATTTCTTAGTAAATAATGCTTTAAGTATAGGTGACAAAGTTCAGATTCCTCGTTCCCACGGTGTATAGTAGTACCTATACTATAAAGGTGTAATTTGGCATAGTTATACATTTATTATTTATTGTTGTAGACCGAAAGTCTAAGGTCTTAGAGTTAATTCAGTGGGCATTCATACGTCCGTTATTTGTTTGTATGTATGTATGTATGTATGTATGTCTGTGTGTGTACGCTGTTTGTCCAGAGATAATTTAAGTATTGCCCTGATTTTGAATTTTGCGAAAGTGTAATTTCGAACTTAATTAAGCAGGATTGATCAAGGAGATACAAATGAAATGAAATGGAATGAAATGAAATGAATTCGATTTTTGTAAGCGTTGGAGTCATTTTAAAACGGTTAAAATATTTACGGAGCTCCATATTAAGAAAAACCAAATTAGTTTTATCTTGAAAAAAAAAACGACTGACTGTTGAATTTCTTGCGGCGTTTCTTCTCAGCAGTGGTCTCTTGCGAAGCGCTGGTAGATTGTTGACGTGTAAAATGCCCGTGCGGCCTACTTACTGGATAAACATCTTTTATCTTTTTTTATCTTTATCTACATACATACATACATAAACTCACGCCTTTATTCCCAGAGTGGGGTAGGCCTAGCTACAGAATTTCCAACAACTATAAAAACTTTTTGATAATTCTGTAACCACATTTTGCACACTTAGGCGAAGATGTTTACCAGTGTATTAGTGACAGGTTGCAAGCCCATCGCCTAACAGTACTACACGCCTTTATTACCTTAGTCGGCTTTTACGACATCCACGGAAAGATACGGAGTGGCACTATTCTAATCCGGCTGGCTACCACACGGGGACGGGTTTTTTTTTTTTTTTATGGCATAGAGAAGACATACGTGCACACAGGCCACCTGATGGTATGTGGAAACTGTGACCTATAGACATTCGCATTCACAGGACTGCGATGCAATCCTAAGACTGCAAATGCGTTGCCAACCCTGAGGACTAAGATGGAATGCCTCTATGCTAGTCATTTCACCGGCTGTCTTATCTTGTCTTCTTATTATCGGTATCTTTATCTTTAGATAATAAATAAAATACAAAAGATATAACATTGATCTTGATGGTTAATTTTGCGGCGGACCCTTAGCAGAGGCCTTGCAGAGCCACGGAGCTCCACGGAGCACCCTTAAGAATAGAGCCCTTAAGTCATTCTTATTGATACAGTTTTATTTTAATAGACATGACATCAGCTGACAAAATCATCGTCCATAGATACATATACACGCGCTTCAATTGGCTATCGTCAGTGCTAAAAATATGTAACTAACAAATGCAATAAGTTGCAATGTATACCTTAGCAAGTACGTCAGTAAGGTTTATTTTGCAATTTATCAAATTTGTTAGTTATGCGGTATTGCAGTATCAGGCGACGCTATGACGTAGTATGTCGACCAGTTCCCGGAGTTTACACCGAATGTGCGTCTACGCAGAACTGCCCTCCTAAACCAATACGCTGTAACTAAGATAAACCTCCTGTAGTAATATCGACCTTACGTTTAACAATATAGAGTTGAATCCGCTTTGGTGATTGAATTGAAGATACTGCCTATTGACTTATGAGAGCAGAGAACTGAGACGATACAAACAGTTAACAGCCGCATTGTGTGGAAGACAGCCTGAGTTTAGAAACTTTGTTGGTACACAACTTGAGTATCAACTGTACAGTCGAAGTCAAAAACATGTTTACACTTTAGTACCTTGTCTATGTAACATCATATTTAAACTGTCATATGAAATTGTCACAGCGATTAAAGTGACAAGGTACTAAAGTGTAAACATATTTATGACTTCGACTGTACACGGGCAGTAATATCAATTTATCACTTAAGTGGTAACCCATCGTACTATCGATTGTAACTTCGTAGAATTTCGTTTTATCGAACTCTATTTTATACTGAAAATATGGTGTTTTCAGAAGAAATATGATTAAAGATTGGTGAAAGAGTTATACTACGAAGCAAAAGTGAGTGGAAGGGACGGAAGAGCCTCCCTATCGAATGAAATCGTAGAAATACTGGAAGAAGCGAAAGAAATTTGTCAAGATCGTAGCAAGTGGAAAGAAGTGGTCTCTGCCTACCCCTCTGGGAAACAGGCGTGATTTAATGTATGTATGTATGTACGGCCGAATCTTAAGGACCCGAAACCGATGCACGTGCATGACTCGATGTATGAATATAGAAGAAGTGAAAGAGATTTGTGAATAACTTTCAATAAAATTACCTTAAAAAATCCACAACAGTTCGAAAAAGTTTAAGTTTGGATAGGTTTCTCTCGTGTTTCAGAATTTTAAACGAATAATAAGTAATGATACTCGCAACACTCACCCTTCCAACCATAATGCTTAGTCTATTCCGAGAACGAGATAGCCTGAACAATAAGAAGTTTCTCCCACAGCTAAGTATTTGATTCAAAGACAAGGCTATTAGAACTTAGCTCTACCTACTGCCATTGTTAAGTTGCGAAGTCAACCCCCCCCCATTTACGGCCATGCTTTTGAGTTAAGACTATGAGTGGCTGTCACACCGTAGCGAGCGGAATTTTTCGAGTAGGTAAAGAACCTATACTGTATAATTACACTGCTGTTCTATAATTATATGTAAGCCCATATTATATTTGGAAGTAATAAAAATCGAGTAATGATAAATGGTTTAATAGTATAAGTAAAATAAATACCAGGCAGGGGACGATCTCACACAAATTTTGAGGTCTTAACTCGTAATAAAAAAGTGACATGAACGGAGTATAACTATACTTAGGCCCGTATTAATAAACTCATCTTGGCTGAGATGCGCGTCACAAGATACGTCAAAGTAAACATCAAACCATAGAACACTGACATTTTTGACACATCTCGAGACGAGCATAAGAGTTGATATTAGTTTATTAATACGGGTCTTAAACCCTTTTTCACTTGATCTTCAGAAGACTTATATTAAGACCCCAAAATTGACCTAGTCCACCTAGTCTTCTGATGATCAAGTGAAAAAAGGGTATCTCTAGTACACTCCGTTCAAGTACCCTTTTTCATTACGAGTTAATTCGACTTTTCCCCTTCTCACCCTTACCCTTTTTTAGGTATGTAAGGTTATTTTTTAGTTATTGACAATTTGTGAGAGAAATTGCTGCGAATTTGAAAAAACTGGCAAATAGTATTTAAAGAATAATAGTGTCTTTATCTACGTTTAAAAGAATCATAGCAAACGGTTCACAGAAAGCCAAGCAATCGATTTTTTAACAAAATATGACACTGCGCCGCTGGCGCGCGAAAAGTCCTGGGCACTTCTAGAGCACCTTTTTCGAATCGTGGGCACTCAAGTGGCTAGGACCCTAGAACTAGACCTTACGCTTATTCTATGGGTACTTGTCAATGACAAACAAACGTAAAAAACCACTAAGACTTAGAAGCAAATACGCTCATCATACAAATATTTGCTCTGACTGGAAATCGAACCCGGTCGGCTAGGCTCTAACAACTAGGCTAACCGCGTAAGTTACATAATTAACTGTTTATAAATAAGACCATCTTTAAAATAACTTCACTGGGGAGTAAATAAATATTATGTTAATAGAAACTCTATTTACATGTTTAGTTATTTTTGTTGATTTAAATAATACGTTGACAGTCTTTTAGTATGTTTTTCCGTTGACCTTTGTTTTGTTTATTTCATTGAATATATTGCCATAATATTTTGAATGGTAGTTTTTACATGACGTTAAAAAGACAAGGTACAAAAATTATCACTTATTTATCAATCGATTCTTTTTTCTAAACTGTACTTTTATTCTGCATCATTAAAAAATAACTTAAGTGTAGATAACTAATTGATGTTAAAGTCTAATTGTAAAATCAGTGTATTCAATAATGGCCTAAAAAACACTATCTCATGGTACGGGAGTGACATTTCATTGGTACTAGAGCTAAAGAAAAATGGAGAATTGGGTCGCGTACATTGAAAAATTATATTTAACTAAAATTTTATTAGGACATATTTTTAAAAGGTTACAGAACAAAAGAAGTTCAGTTCGAGGAGTAGAAACGATTCATGCTTTTAAAGTCCCAAGGTCAGAGGCACATTATACCTCCATGCTTGTCCCCCAATGGGATAGATAAAAGATAAAAAAAAAGATAAAAGATGTTTATTCAGTAAGTAGGCCGCACGGGCACTTTTACACGTCAAAAATCTACCAGCGCTTCGCAAGAGACCACTGCTGAGAAGAAGCGCCGCAAGAAACTCAACAGTTAGTCGTTTTTTAAATATACAATTTTAAAACTTAACCTATCATTATATAAAACAATGAATCTAACATACGATAAGAAATAAATGTATTCACGCGTAGTTGAGCAGGAAAATGTGTCAAAACTCTGAATTTTCTCCAGAACTAATTAGTAGTAAGTAATAGAAAATAATTATGAAAATTATACTTAATTATGATGGTGTAATACAACTACATAAAAAGTTTCGATACATTCTCCTACAGAAACCGTGTCCCCTAGACAATATACAATGTTTAAGTACATATTTCTTACGATTAAGTTATTATTAAGTTATTTGGGTGTTTAGTTTAGGCCAAGCACTTTTATCTGATAGATAGTCCTCGACCCTATAGTAAGCTTTAGACATCAGCGACTTTTTCAAGTAAGTTTTAAGTACTGGAAATGGTAACTTTAAAACTTCGTCAGGCAATTTATTATAGAAATGGATGCATTGACCTACAAATGATTTAAAAACCTTACGAACACGAAATTTTTAAATAGCTATTTTATTTTTATTTCTTGTATTAAAATTATGTATATCACAATTCTTAATAAAAGAGTCCTGATTTTTAATGACATAAATAATATTCTCATAAATAAATTGTGACGCTACTGTCAAAATACTAATTTCTTTAAATAGTAATCTTAAAGAATCACGGGAGTTTAGGTTATATATAGAACGGATGGCTCTTTTTTGTAACACGAATATAGTCTGTATGTCAGCAGCTTTTCCCCAATATAGGATAGGCCTACTAGGCCTACTAGGCACAGACTGTAGAGCGCCAGGTGCACCGGTAACCTACAAATTTCGCTGCTTCTACATTAATCAACCTCTTCGTGCACGTACGTTGGTTTTAGGTGGTTTTAATTTGGTCCTTTTTAATACATCGCGAATCTGATTACTGTGTGTGCGTCTAGAGCATCTCCTACCTATCTCCCCTCACACACGCTCGCCATACCACTTTCGTAACTAATCTTTCATCCATTCTTTCTAAATGACAAGACCATCTTAGCATTCCCTATTCGATCTTTGTCGCTATATCTTCTATCAACCAACATCGTCTTCGGATCTCGCTATTTCTTTATCTATCATCCTACACATACTTCTCAGGAGCCCTTATATGGCTGCGTTTATCGTGTGTCACCTTCGGACATGTAAATAAGTACGAGAGTGACGGATGCTTTATCCACATTGGACACGCGATATAAACACAGCCGTAATAGGCCCGCAGAGCTCTCATTTCAACTGTATTAATCCTGCTTTCATTTGTTCACCATACACATGACATGACATCATGATGTCAATACTCCCTAAACAATGGCAAGGCGAGCTTTGTTCGATATGATCGTATTATCTTGTTTGCCAAGATTGAGTTTAACGTCTCTTTGATGTTTTTTCCCGCTTTTACTCCTTAATTAAATGTTATATTTCAAATTTTATAGTTATAAATATAGTTATTAGTGATAGAGCATCCGTCACTCTCGTACTTATATACATGTCAAAAAGTGACGGATGTTTTATCCACATTTTGTCACGTGATAAACGCAGCCATATTACATGTCTGTAAAAACTTAAGCAAATAGAAAATCTTGTTATTTATTACGTAGTTTTTGAAGAAAGCAAAGTAAAATGCAACAAATTAATACTAGCATGTAATGTGTTTAACACGATTTAAGCATCCATTGCAACGTTCGGTGTGCACATCGGCCGTCCCTGAAGTGTCAGAGCAAGATGCATAGCGTCCTCGGCCTCGCTCGCATGGACACGTATCTACAGTAATCTACACGAAGATTTTCTGTAACCGTAGGCGTCAACAAGTTTTAACCAAGTTTAAGTGTTTTATCTCATTTCGTACCGCAAGCTCGTTTTCAAGTAATTTTAGACTAGGTGGGATAAAATAGTTATTTTGTACTGGTTCTATGAATAACAGTTTAAACTTGTTTAATCATAATAAATGTCATACCTGCGTACAGATGTAGATAATTAAAGGATAATTCTCTACATCTGAAGCCCAATTTTTGACTTTCGAACGTTCGATTTCAAAAGCGAGCGGTAGAAAATGTTCGAATGCGACAATCTTTCACGCTTTATTTTCGAATGGTCCGTAATTCCATATTTTTGAGATTCTCACTCGAAACTGAGGGATTGACTAAATAGTATTGTTATGTTGGAACGTGTTTCATTATACGCAGAAAGTCGATGTTTTACCGGTTTTTAGTAATTCATATTTTAAATGCGAAAAAATGTGTGAAGCCGACTAAAGTTGAAATTAGGTATAACAACTAATAGGTATATTATTTAATAGCGAATGAGATTTTTTACGCTTAATTTCACAAATTCTTGACTAGTATTATAAATTTTGAAAAAATGAAACACGTCTTCGTCTGTGGATGTCTATGGCGTTGCTAGGTTTGTTTTATGTTTTAGTTTTAACTGGTTTGACAGATGTCAAATGATACTTTCTATTGATAGAATTCGAAACGAATGACACGGACCAGTCGTGTTCATATTTTATATCGCTCGCAACTCAAAAATACCATTTCATTGTTTTTTGTCACTTTCGATTGAAACTTTCGAACGCTCGAAAGTCAAAAATCGGTCCCCTGTACTCGGAGACATTTAAGAGATAATTTTTGTTCGTTTTTTGGAATCCGTACCTGAAGGGAACTCAAGTGGACCCTATTAAAATGCTTAAGCTGTTTGTCCGATGGTAAATAATTGAAATCAATTTTTTTTGGACATATCGTTGGCAATTTTGGTTCGCGTAAAAGTAAAATCGGTTTTAACTCTTTATCTTATGAACGTGTTACATTGGAAGTTCTACTTTAAAACGCAATGTTTTTCCCTTTTCTTTAAATTAAATAACCACGTGTAAGATAAGAGCGAAGGACATTGCAAACGACACTCGCTATTTTACGTATAAATAAAGAATTAAACAAACTCATTTTTTCTGTTTGGTAAGAGTTTACTATGCATACATTAGGTACCCTCCGTCTTGGGTAGGTAAAAAAGGAACCCTTATTGCCTAGACAATAGACCCTATTATCGCGTCTAGGGTGTCGAATAGTGATCGTAAGGTCCCAAGTTCAAGTCCCAGCGGTGGGCATATATTAGTCACGGTAAGAAAAAGTTCGTCACTTTTGGTCCTTAACAGCATTGAAATAGCGTCGAAAAGTGACGAACCTTTTTTAGTATTACTATACTAATGAGTACTTACATCATATTAATATATCAACGTTTTCAAGACTTCAAAAATATCTACAGATGTAGTGAATCCTTTTCCATAGTTTTTTGTCGGATTAGTTCGTATTTATCTAGCTTTCTCAATTAGTTTCATTACCGAGAAAGCAAGATAAATACGAACTAATCCGACAAAATACGATGGGAAAGGATTATTCACTACATCTGTACACGCCTCTGTCATCTTTGACGACACGTTAGTCTACAGGGATGTGATTCTCTAAAGAAACAAAGTTGAACGAATGCAAGAGTGGATGTCCAAGCGGCGACATTAAGTAGTCCCGTCAAAGCGTTTGACGCGCGCTGGCCTAGTGGGTAGTGACCCTGCCTACGAAGCTAGCGGTCCTGGGTTCAAATCCCGGTAAGGGCAGATATTTGTGTGATGAGCGCGAATATTTGCTCCTGAGTCATGGATGTTTTCTATGTATTTAAGTATATATTTCTCTATATAAGTATTTATATCGTTGTCTAGTACCCATAGTACAAGCCTAGAGCTTAGTTTGGGACTAGGTCAATTGGTGTGAGATTGTCCCCTTATATTTATAAAAAAAAAAAAAAAAAAAAGCGAACAAAACACATTCTAGCGCGTGTATTCTCGATTTGGCAGCCTTATACGTTCACTCGCTCGATCGCCAGTTGAGTGTCAGATCACACAACAGGTCAATGCAGACAAGGAGTAAATCCCGATACATTGCACAACCATGAAGTTTCTGAATATTTGAATCCTTTCTTCACACGTAGCAAATAAGTTTTCCGCTAAGATTTCGGCTTGTAATACAAGCTACAAGGGTTCAAGAAACGGGCCCTCAATGCACTTAAGTTTAGTTAAGCAGTTTCCTCAATGATGATATTTTTCCGTCTATTTCATAAGACGACCTCTGTTGGCCTTGAACCGGTCACGTCGATCATTGTCCAAATAATTAAGCGACGCGTGCGCAGGGCACAGTAAATCATTCAAACAGTACGCACACGATCGAGACGTATCATCAAATTCTAATGTTAAGACTGCGCCGAGCGTACGCCGGATGTACAGTGGCGCCCTCATTACTTTTATTGTTTTCTGATAAATTAAAGTATTTTCTTGAAATTGGACGTGATGTTTTTATACTACAAATGAAAACACAACTTATAGGGTATATCATATAGTTTAATAACAATTCACCTTCGAGTTATCAACTTAACGGAAAAAAGTGGCCACCTTTTCCCGTTAAACTGACTACTCAAAGGGTAATTGTTATTAAAGTTTGTTACGTATCCCATAAATTGTGTTTTACTTGCACTACAAAAACATTTCGTCAGATTCCAAGGAAATTCTTTAGTTAATTAGAAAACACAATAATAGTAATGAAGGCGCCACTAGACGCTCGGCGTTTGCTCGGCGCAGACTTAAGGTTTACTGCGGACTACTGTTTTGTAATCAGAGACTCTTCCCAAGATGCATTACGTTAACTAGCGTTTCTATTCGTTTCGTTTTTAAACCAATCGCGTCACTAGTAGATCACGTGACTTTTCGTACCACGTGATCTACCAGTGACGCGATTGGCATTATGATTTGGTGACGATGTGTTTAGCCTAGTAGTAGTGACCCTGCCTACGAAGCTAGCGATCTTGGGTTTGATTCCCAGAATGAGCAAATATTTTGTTTAATGAGCGCGAGTATTCGGTCTTGAGTTTTCAATGTTTTCTATCTATTTATGTTTGTATGTTTCACGGGTGGTAGGACCTTGTGCAGGGTCCGTCCGGATCGCTACCACCATCTTATCCATTAACCTACCGCCAAACAGCAGTGTTCGCATTGTTGTGTTCCGGTTTGGGGGTAAGACAGCCGGTGAAATCACTAGCATAGAGGCATTCCGTCTTAGTCCAGGGTTGGCAACGCATTTGCAGTCTTAGGATTGCATTGCAGTCTTGTGAATGCGAATGTCTATGGGTCCCAGTTTCCACTTACCATCAGGTGGCCTGTGTGCTCGTTTGCATACTCAACGCCATAAAAAGAAATGGTTATCGTTGTCTAGCACGGTCGGCCAAGGAAGTGGTCTACCAGTTTTGACAAAAGTTTATGTGAGATCTATTCATACTAGTGTCATAATATTATTGCAAGCATAGACATAAATATAATAGCGTAGTTAACGCAGCGACCGCTGCTGCAGATACGAGAGCGAAAATAAAAGTTTATGTTTGCAAGACAAAATCGTACCTTTTTGTCTCATGACTCGATGTGCAAATGAACTTCAACTGTAAGGTGGTAAACTACATTTTTGGCCCACCGTACCGATTGTACAAGCTTTAAGCTTAGTTTGTTACTAGGTCAATTTGTATAATATTGTCCCTCGTTTTTTATTTATTTAGTAGATATGGTACCTACTTAATAAAATTCGACGACGCGCTGGCCTAGTTGGTAGTGACCCTGCCTACGAAGCTAGCGGTCCAGGGTTCAAATCCCGGTAAGGGCAGATATTTGTGTGATGAGCGCGAATATTTGTTCCTGAGTCATGGCTGTTTTCTAATGTATTTAAGTATATATTTCTCTATATAAGTATTTATATCGTTGTCTAGTACCCATAATACAAGCCTTGAGCTTAGTTTGGGACTAGGTCAATTGGTGTGACATTGTCTCCTGATATTTATTTATAAAATGTAGATTACAATAATCATGATAGTAAAGTAACATTTATATCTACATTTTTATTATGATTGCTATAGTTTTACTGTACTTGTGTAATTCGTGGCGCATTTAATTGTTTCCCTCACCACTTGTTTCGGGCGGCTTCGATTTACGAGCGATAACGTAATTTGAGAGGTCACTGATGTTAATTGATCTGTCATTATATGAAGTTGCATTGCAACACATTTTGTTACATATTATTAGCGACTTGCCCTCGCTTCGCTTCGGTTTATTTGAGTTTTCTATAACACACGTACATTAAACAAAATTTATTATACATAAAAACCTTTCTCTTGAGTCACTCTATCTACTAAAAAAAACCGCATCAAAATCCGTTGCGTAGTTTTAAAGATCTAAGCATACATAGGGACAGACAGCGGGAAGCGACTTTGTTTTATACTATGTAGTGAAGTAGAGGATGTCCGGGAATATGTAAAGGTAGGAATGGATTTTCGTATTAGCGTAATCCTTGCATTAAAGCCGACGCTGAAGCCCTTGCCAGGATGCATTAGGCTAACTAGCGTTTCTATTTTCGTTTTTAAACCAATCGCGTCACTGGTAGATCACGTGACTCTTCGTATCACGTTGTCAATAAGTAATTACTTTTTCTCATACATGCTCGGAAAGAACGGTTTTCCGATTGAAACACAAGGACGGAAAGTGCCTCATTTTACTCCTAGGAGTAAAAAAACCATATGAAAACACTTTCCGTCCATGTCCATATTGTTTATTCAAAGTGCTCTCTATTGCATACAAAATCGAAAGGAACGTGAAAAAAATCCCGCACACCCAACTTGTGGGTGCAGTGTGGGCCGGCGGGGCGGTGCGAGTTAGCTCTCCCATACGCCAACAACATGTTCGCGTATTCTTCATTGGTAAATGTGGTCATTTTACCAATAACACAATAATGCAACAATAACAAAAAACTTAACAAAATGAATGGATAAGTGAAAAAACTTTTACTTTTTGCCGCCTTTTTGTTTATGACAAAGAGAAACGCAAGCTTTTTTTTAAAAAAAAAAAACAATCTATTCCAGACAGGTAAAAAAGTTATGTTTCGAATAAATGTAAGACTTGTGCCCTCAATTTATTATGGCCCTTTTCACTTTTTAAAAAGTTACAAACTAAACAATAATGAAATTTGTATGCAACATTGTGGGCTCGCTACACATGCCCGCAATGTTTTTTTTTTAAATTTGATAACTGTCCGTAAACCATGTACTTCGCGTCCAAAGAAGATAGTAATGTCAACTTTTACGGACATTTTTGAGAAAAATACTTATCAACCCCGGTACAGTAGGTATTCCTTGCAAGGATTTGTACTTTCCTCAAAAGTAGTTTCATAAAAAAACTGTCCCCTTAGTTAAAGTTGACGTATAACTTCAGCTGCTTTTAAACAAATTGCAATTATTGTATACCAATCGAAAGCGTATTAACTGAAGATGTTTTTGAGTAATTCGAACTGGTCGATCGTTTTTAGGTTTTTTTTAAATGCAATGCAAAGTTGGCGTTTAATTATTTTTTTTACCTATTTTTGAGGTTTGAGGGCTCGTATTTATTTTTTTAGCTGTCCTGTGCACCAAATATTAAATTTGTAAGATTTTGCGATCAGTCAAGATAGAAATAAAATAAAATTGTTGCCCTTTTGATCATTTTAAAAAAAGTTATTGAGGTTTTAAATCTTGAAAACGGAATATTTTCAAAAAAAAATAAAAAAATAAAAAAAAAATATGATAGGGCCCAGGCAATTTTTTTGCCGCTATCTCCCATAATTATGGGTGATTCTTCGAGGTCGTGATTTTTGTCTTATTCCTCTGTCGTATTTTTTTTTGCATATTTAAGTAATAAATATATTCTCCCACGAAAGTAGATTTATTTAGAAACATGAATATGGTTTTGACACTCATTTTTATGAATTCTTAAAGAAAATAATTAACTTTTTAACTTTTGTGCCCAGAGGAATAAGAAATTGACGACAGAGAAGTAAGAATAGGTTTAAAATATTAAAAATTATGTGATTTTCTCGGTATTTAAATTACATAAAAATAAAACATGTGCAATTATTATTGAAGTACCTAGGTATACAATAATTTATTATTTGTATTAATAAGCATCATAGAAAACTAATTTTAGGCGTGCTTAAGCAGTGTTATAGTTTTATTTTAAAAAATATACTTTTATACATAAAAAATACGAAATTGAAATTTCTTGAAATTGTACTGAGCGGTTTTTGATGAAACTTGCACTGTTCAACACTGTTCCCAATGTTGAAGTAAATTTAAGCTAATAAAAAATAATGGTCACAGTCCAACTGATAGTTTCGGGGAAATGCTTGAAAAAACACATAGGTACATACAAATTTACAAACAAACATACAAACATCAGCTATATTTTTTTGTTTAGTTGTTTGGGAGCCCTAATAGATTAACATATCGTCGGTGATACTGCAAAACAGCGCAGCTAACAAATTCAATAAGTTGTAAAATGTACCTTACTGACTTACATGATAAGGTGTATTTTGCATTTTATCTAAATTGTTCGTTACGCGGTGAATTAATTGCTTACCTAAATACGTGTCGGATTGATAACATAAGTTTTTGAAGCAGGTTAAAACGGCTGCATGAGTCTCTAATTAATAAATCACAACATCGAAAGTGAAAAAAAACTATGAAAACTGACGATTTTCTTATTCCGCTGTCCATAACTCCGAAGCAATAAGGGACAGAAGAGTAAGAAAAATATGAAAACAAGCTGATGGTTCATAATACAAACATATTGGAAGGCTACCATTAATGCTACGGTAAGATACCACGTAAAGCAGTTAAACAAGCACAAGTATTTTTTTTTAAATATTACACACTTATTAAAAAAACTAACAGAGTGATAAGAATATTACGTAAACCAAGGACAGAGTAATGATATATTTGCCTTCGTAACTCCGGAGCGATGAGCATCAGCCGACACGTCCACCACCTGGCACGTTCGGAACGCGACTAAAAACCGGCCCACGTGGGAGTTTTCGCTAGGTTTTTAAATGTCTTTATGATACAGCTGATTGAAGCCCGCTCCAGAGTAATAAGAATTATACGGCGGACAAATGTTAAATCCTCAGTTATAAGAATAATATTGCATGTAAAAAATATTTGTTGTTTTTTTTTAATTTAACAACTAATCTTCTTTTTATGTGGTCACTCAAGATATTGATAAAGTTGACTAAATTTAAGTTATTATCATATGATTTCAAGAAAATGGAGGACGGACACGACAGAGTAATAAGAATAATGGGTTTTTTTATTTTTTTTATCTATGTTTAGAATCAGTTACACGAAAATCGACCGGTGTCCCAGTTAAACATGAATATCAGTCCCCTCTGAAAAAAAAAACAACCTTCTAAACTAAGAGTTCATTGGACTAAGCCCTCGGACGTCAAAAATCAGGGCCCCGAAGAATCACCCATATACGTATGTCCATCCATGTACCAAACACCCTGTATATCCTGATAGGAAGGACCATTTTTTAAGAAATTACAACAATTATCATATCATTATATCCAATGAAAAAAAGTTATTGTAATAGTGTATCAAAACATACTATTTCAAACTGTTTTCGCCTAACCCGTAAGATACACCTAGGAGGGCTTCAAGCCGAAAACGAAAGTCAAACAAACGTTAAATATACTTTTGTCGAAATATCGACTAATTGTAAAAATATGAACAATCCCAATTTGGGACCCATTCCAAGAAAAATATGCTTGAAGTCGTCAATGTCATTAGAGATGTCAAGTCATTTGTAACTTTTAGGCAACTGCACCTCATTGTTGTAGAATGTCAAATTGACTTTGGACCTAAGGTGGGTAGGTACCAAATTTAATCTCGCGTCTGTACATCGAAATGAAATAAAACATTCTACCGTCATAAGCCCATAGGTAGTATCCCAAATTCAATAGCCAAAGCAGATTCAACTCTATCCAGATGGAAAGCTGATGATTCAGATATAGAAGATAACGACTTACTATTGCAAGAAATGTAAGATCCATTATGTCACGAGAAAAGTTGTCGATAAATTTAATCGATATTTTAATGAATCACTAGCTCTGGTACATTTTCGCCCCCGTCAATCCGGCGTATGATAATAATACGTGATCTTAACCATTCCATTATTAAGCTTATCTCATGTGTTTCATTGTTAATTAAAAATTGTAAACAATAAGACTGTAAACACAACTGCGAGTGCGTATTAAATTACTAGAAATGCTTAAAAATTGTCAGGGTGATATAATATAACTCGCTAGTGGCCAAAGTTCAAAAGAGAAGATACGAAATATAAACTAGCTATATGTCTGACAGTTATCAAGTTAACGATTTAGGTCAGTTAATTTAAAACGTTTGAAGTGGTCAATTTGTGATACGGAACGGTCATCGTCAATGGAATAAAACTGGGGCCCTAATATGGCTGCGTTTATCGCGTGACAAGGTTTGAATAAGGCATCCGTCACCTTCTGACACGTAAATAGGTACGAGAGTGACGGATGCTTTATCCACATTAGACATGCAATATAGACCCAGCCATACTAGCTTAACGTTTCCCAACGTCTTCTCCAACCAACGTTTCTTAATTACTAGTTTTTTAGGTTCCGTGCCAGAAAGATGCCAACGGGACCCTTTTCCTACGCCTGTCCGTCGGTCATGTAATCTTCCGAGGGGATCCTGTGGTTTCCCTTTTTTTTCGGACGTAATGCCTTCGTGTTGTTGACAATAGTACATTGTTGCCTAGGCGCGGAAAGTAAGGGTTTTCCTGACGAGGTGGTTAGCTGGCCGAGCAATAGCGAGGCCTGCTAAAATATGAGTCAGGAAATACTCGTTTCCGCCGCGGCATACATAATGCTTTTCTCAAACATGTGAGGAAATAACACTTACATAATTACAAGTATTTTTAAAAACCTATGACAAATTCGGAGATAATGTTTGTTTGAAAACTACCGAGTATTAGTGAAGATAGTTTCACGCACAACGCACCGCCCCGCCGGCCCACACTGCACCCACAAGTTGGGTGTGCGGGATTTTTTTCACGTTCCTTTCGATTTTGTATGCAATAGAGAGCACTTTGAATAAACAATATGGACATGGACGGAAAGTGCCTCATTTTACTCCTAGGAGTAAAAAAACCATATGAAAACACTTTCCGTCCATGTCCATATTGTTTATTCAAAGTGCTCTCTATTGCATACATGTAGGTACTATTGTCAACAACACGAAGACATTACGTCCGAAAAAAAAGGGAAACCACAGGATCCCTACGGAAGATTACACAATGACCGACGGAGAGGGCGTAGGAAAAGGGTCCCGTTGGCATCTTTCTGGCACGGAACCTAAAAAACTAGTAATTAAGAAACGTTGGTTGGAGAAGACGTTGGGAAACGTTAAGCTAGTATGGCTGGGTCTATATTGCATGTCTAATGTGAATAAAGCATCCGTCACTCTCGTACCTATTTACGTGTCAGAATGTGACGGATGCCTTATCCAAACTTTGTCACGCGATAAACGCCATATTAGGACCTCAGTTTTATTCCATAGACGATGACCGTTCCGTATCACAAATTGAGCACTTCAAACGTTTTAAATTAACTGACCTAAATCGTTAACTTGATAAGTGTCAGACATAGCTTAGTTTATATTTCGTATCTTCTCTTTTGAACTTTGGCCACTAGCGAGTTATATTATATCACCTAAACTATTTTTAAGCATTTCTAGTAATTTAATACGCACTCGCAGTTGTGTTTACAGTCTTATTATTTACAATTTTTAATTAACAGTGAAACTCCAAACATGAGATAAGCTTAATAATGGAATGGTTATGATCACGTATTATTATCGTACGCCGGATTTGGAAGCGCGAAAATGTACCAGAGCTAGTGATTCATTAAAATATCGATTAAGTTTATCGACAACTTTTCTCGTGACATATGGATCTTACATTTCTTGCAATAGTAAGTCGTTATCTTCTATATCTGAATCATCAGCTTTCCATCTGGATAGAGTTGAATTGCTTTGGTTATTGAATTTGGGATACTACCTATGGGCTTATGACGGTAGAATGTTTTATTTCATTTCGATGTACAGACGCGAGATTAAATTTGGTACCTACCCACCTTAGGTCCAAAGTCAATTTGACATTCTACAACAATGAGGTTCAGTTGCCTAAAAGTTACAAATGACTTGACATCTCTAATGACATTGACGACTTCAAGCATATTTTTCTTGGAATGGGTCCCAAATTGGGATTGTTCATATATTTTTACAATTACTCCAATTCGAAAAGCTAAATTAAAGCCGTTCTGCATTATTAAGTTTTCGAAATATTTATCTATTTTGGATATTTCGACAAAAGTATATTTAACCTTTGTTTGACTTTCGTTTTCGGCTTGAAACCCTCCTAGGTGTATCTTACGGGTTAGGCGAAAACAGTTTGAAATAGTATGTTTTGATACACTATTACAATAACTTTTTTTCATTGGATATAATGATATGATAATTGTTGTAATTTCTTAGAAAATGGTCCTTCCTATCAGGATATATATCTAAAAGGCTTTGTATAGTGTAAAGTTTTATAATAAAAAACAACATCCATTGGTAATAACATATAAGTAATAGGGGACATTATTTAATTGAAAAATAGTGTTTTTGTTAGGATTAAGAATTTAGTTTTTGATAATTGTTTTACTTTTTTGATAATTATTTTACCTATTTTATTCTTAATGTATTTTTTGATGTGTGCTTTTATGCAATAAATATTTTTGATTTCATTTCATTTCATTTGATTGAATGCCATCCCAAATTTAAAATGCTCATGTCATCCATAAAATGTCTGCTAAATAAATAAAGATATTTAAACAAAACTATTGGGTCAAATACAAAATTAATGAAATAGGTGTCTTAAAATTTCCCATTCTTTCGAGTTAGAAAGTAAAAACCGTGAGTATTTTTTTTTGGTCAATCCCAATTAACGCTCGTGGACGTACCTGTAAGCTTTAATCAAGTAAAAATGATTATTCATACAACAAACACAATTATCTTTGAAAGGGCTGATTAGTTATCGAGTGCAAGGCTATACTGCCGGAACCATTCAGGGCGTAACAGATTAAACTGAAGTATGAAGGGTACAGGGACTTTAGGCCTTGTTTTTATTAAGTTTTGATGTTATTTACTACAATTAAGTACGTTAAGTTCTACTTTTACTGAGGTAAATACAATGTTGTTAAAAAAATTGTAGCTAGTTTCGGTGACGCCAACAATGATGGACATTTTACTTAGCTGACAGTTGATACGGTCGTAAATTCATTGTTTCAAAATAAATAAATAACCCTCATCTTCTTTGAAATAAGAATCAAGTGTCTATCACTGGTTCATGTCCATTATTGGTTCCATCTCCCTTATTTTAATTTTGCAGTTTCTGTTAAAGTAAAAAAAAAAAATATTAACGAACTTTTTATTATTTTGTTCAATAAAATTATAGGTACATTTTACCTTGCAAAAGGTCATAATAATAATAATAATAATTTATTTGCTTAAACATGGTAGGTACATTTCAGATGTCAAATAGTAGTTTTTAAGTATCACATGATTAACCTTATAGGCATGCAAATATTTTTATTAAATCTAGTTAAATATTACAGATACCAACATTATAAGCTAACCTCTAAAATCTAAAAATTCACGGACAGTCATGTATCCGTGAAGCCCTTTATTTAAAAACTTCAATATTTCCGTCCTTGGGGTGCTGCCGTATGCAAGAATTTTACGTTTTTACTTTGGGTTTAGAAGAATGAGGTAAAATGCGCTACAATTTGGTTTTTTCATCAAGCGATTCCAACGGAAGACCAGCGTTGGCTTTACAGCCAGCTTTAAGGCGATTTGGGAACTCATCAGTATGAACGGATCGAGCTTTATTTTAATTCTAGTTACCCTCCATCCTTTATATCGTAATGTAATTATAATTGCTGAGGTTGTAAATGCTCCTGATTTCTAGCAATTTTTTTTTATAACGTTATCAATATGATAACGATACAGAAAGCAAAAAATACGAGCAGTTGGGCAGTTCCCCTCTCCACTAGGCCTTAAACCATATCGTCTTAATATATTCTTACTATATTGACAGTGAAAGCAGCATTTTCGTTGGAAACAAAGTACCCAACCAAATACACTAGAATAGATAGAGATATTATTTGGATTTCGTAACAGCCATTAAAGTATTATCAGGCTTATTATATGACTGTATTGAATAGGGGGTGTGTCTGTGTGATCTCATTTAAGTACTGATTTATGAGATAAATAATATCTTACAAAACAACACGTTGAAAATATTTGCATCGTTCTCTTATTGGTTTTATTGATTGCAGTGCGGGGGGTAACTAGGGTATCATAATGAGATAACCGTTTCAACTTGGCGCGATCTGTTGCTATAGCATGGCTATAGCCCGACAAATTCAACCGCGACCGTCCCGCTGGGGTAGGGAGTTGGGGGAAGAACTTACACTTAAGCCTCGTGATACTATAAATAAGTGCTATTTTAGGGTACCTACCTATTATTTTATCGCAAATTTCAACGAAAGTAATTTCTCGCCGCATGTTTCTTTTTGTCAGTCACAAGACGTATTATGCATGTTTAAGATATCCTGTAAAAATCATGCTTTCAGCAGGAAATATAGCGTTCGATGAATTGGAATTCAATGCAATTTATACAAACATAGTAAACAATAAATCGGGACTTAGGGTGATGCCACCAGTGTTGGATACTTTTAGCTGACATGCATGCATGCATGCTTTTTTTGACGACGCGATAGCCTAGTTGGTAGTGACCCTGCCTACGAAGCTAGCGGTCCTGGGTTCAGATCCCGGTAAGGGCAGATATTTGTGTGATGAGCGCGAATATTTGTTCCTGAGTCATGGCTGTTTTCTAATGTATTTAAGTATATATTTCTCTATATAAGTATTTATATCGTTGTCTAGTACCCATAGTACAAGCCTAGAGCTTAGTTTGGGACTAGGTCAATTGGTGTGAGATTGTCCCCTTATTTATTTATTTATATCTACATTTCATTATTATTGCTATAGTTTTACTGTACTTGTGTAATTCGTGGCGCATTTAATTGTTTCCCTAGCCACTAGTTTCGGGCGGCTTCGATTTACGAGAGATAACGTAATTTGTTTGAGAGGTCACTGATGTTAATTGATCTGTCATTATTATGAAGTTGCAACACATTTTGTTACATATTATTAAGAGTACGCCGAGCGTACCCCGGATGTACAGTGGCGCCCTCATTACTTTTATTGTGTTTTCTAATAAACTAAAGTATTTTCTTGAAATTTGACGAAATGTTTTTGTACTACAAATGAAAACACAACTTATAGGGTATATCATATAGCTTAATAACAATTCACCTATGAGTTATTAACTTAACGGAAAAAAGTGGCCACCTTTTCCCGTTAAGCTGACTACTCAAAGGGTAATTGTTATTAAAGTTTGTTACGTATCCCATAAATTATGTTTTTACTTGCATTACAAAAACATTTCTTCTGATTCCAAGAATTTTTTTTAGTTAGAAAACACAATAATAGTAATGATGGCGCCACTGGACGCTCGACGTTTGCTCGGCGCAGTCTTAAAGTAGAGGATGTCCGGGAATATGTATAGGTAGGACTGGGTTTTCGTATTAGCGTTATCCTTGCATTAAAGCCGACGCTGAAGCCCTTGCCAAGATGCATTATGCTAACTAGCGTTTCTATTTTCGTTTTTAAACCAATCGTGTCACTGGTAGATCACGTGACTCTTCGTATCACGTTATCAATAAGTAATTACTTTTTCTCAAACATGCACGGAAAGAACGGTTTTCCGATTGAAACACAAGGACGGAAAGTGCCTCATTTTACTCCTGGGAGTAAAAAAATCATATGAAAACACTTTCCGTCCATGTCCATTTTGTTTATTAAAAGTGCTCTCTATTGCATACAAAATCGAAAGGAACGTGAAAAAAATCCCTCACACCCAACTTGTGGGTGCAGTGTGGGCCGGCGGCGGCGCGTTGCGCGTGAAACTATCTTCACTAATACTCGGTAGTTTTCAAACAAACATTATCTCCGAATTTGTCATAGGTTTTTAAAAATACTTGTAATTATGTATAATTTGTGTTATTTCCTCACATGTTTGAGAAAATCATTATGTATGCCGCAGCGGAAACGAGGATTTCCTGACTCGTATTTTAGCAGGCCTCGCTATTGCTCGGCCAGCTAACCACCTCGTCAGGAAAACCCTTACTTTCCGCGCCTAGGCAACAATGTACTATTGTCAACAACACGAAGACATTACGTCCGAAAAAAAAGGGAAACCACGGGATCCCTACGGAAGATTACACAATGACCGACGGAGAGGGCGTAGGAAAAGGGTCCCGTTGGCATCTTTCTGGCACGGAACCTAAAAAACTAGTAATTAAGAAACGTTGGTTGGAGAAGACGTTGGGAAACGTTAAGCTAGTATGGCTGGGTCTATATTGCATGTCTAATGTGGATAAAGCATCCGTCACTCTCGTACCTATTTACGTGTCAGAAGGTGACGGATGCCTTATCCAAACTTTGTCACGCGATAAACGCCATATTAGGACCTCAGTTTTATTCCATAGACGATGACCGTTCCGTTTCACAAATTGAGCACTTCAAACGTTTTAAATTAACTGACCTAAATCGTTAACTTGATAAGTGTCAGACATAGCTTAGTTTATATTTCGTATCTTCTCTTTTGAACTTTGGCCACTAGCGAGTTATATTATATCACCTAAACTATTTTTAAGCATTTCTAGTAATTTAATACGCACTCGCAGTTGTGTTTACAGTCTTATTATTTACAATTTTTAATTAACAGTGAAACTCCAAACATGAGATAAGCTTAATAATGGAATGGTTATGATCACGTATTATTATCGTACGCCGGATTTAGGGGCGCGAAAATGTACCAGAGCTAGTGATTCATTAAAATATCGATTAAGTTTATCGACAACTTTTCTCGTGACATATGGATCTTACATTTCTTGCAATAGTAAGTCGTTATCTTCTATATCTGAATCATCAGCTTTCCATCTGGATAGAGTTGAATTGCTTTGGTTATTGAATTTGGGATACTACCTATGGGCTTATGACGGTAGAATGTTTTATTTCATTTCGATGTACAGGCGCGAGATTAAATTTGGTACCTACAACAATGAGGTTCAGTTGCCTAAAAGTTACAAATGACTTGACATCTCTAATGACATTGACGACTTCAAGCATATTTTTCTTGGAATGGGTCCCAAATTGGGATTGTTCATATTTTTACAATTACTCCAATTCGAAAAGCAAAATTAAAGCCGTTCTGCATTATTAAGTTTTCGAAATATTTATCTATTTTGGATATTTCGACAAAAGTATATTTAACCTTTGTTTGACTTTCGTTTTCGGCTTGAAGCCCTCCTAGGTGTATCTTACGGGTTAGGCGAAAACAGTTTGAAATAGTATGTTTTGATACACTATTACAATAACTTTTTTTCATTGGATATAATGATATGATAATTGTTGTAATTTCTTAGAAAATGGTCCTTCCTATCAGGATATATATCTAAAAGGCTTTGTAGGTATAGTGTAAAGTTTTATAATAAAAAACAACATCCATTGGTAATAACATATAAGTAATAGGGGACATTATTTAATTGAAAAATAGTGTTTTTGTTAGGATTAAGAATTTAGTTTTTGATAATTGTTTTACTTTTTTGATAATTATTTTACCTATTTTATTCTTAATGTATTTTTTGATGTGTGCTTTTATGCAATAAATATTTTTGATTTCATTTCATTTCATTTGATTGAATGCCATCCCAAATTTAAAATGCTCATGTCATCCATAAAATGTCTGCTAAATAAATAAAGATATTTAAACAAAACTATTGGGTCAAATACAAAATTAATGAAATAGGTGTCTTAAAATTTCCCATTCTTTCGAGTTAGAAAGTAAAAACCGTGAGTATTTTTTTTTGGTCAATCCCAATTAACGCTCGTGGACGTACCTGTAAGCTTTAATCAAGTAAAAATGATTATTCATACAACAAACACAATTATCTTTGAAAGGGCTGATTAGTTATCGAGTGCAAGGCTATACTGCCGGAACCATTCAGGGCGTAACAGATTAAACTGAAGTATGAAGGGTACAGGGACTTTAGGTCTTGTTTTTATTAAGTTTTGATGTTATTTACTACAATTAAGTACGTTAAGTTCTACTTTTACTGAGGTAAATACAATGTTGTTAAAAAAATTGTAGCTAGTTTCGGTGACGCCAACAATGATGGACATTTTACTTAGCTGACAGTTCCCAAGTAGCACGTAAGTGTCGGCAACATCAATATACCAGCCGATTTAGAACTTAGAGTTCTCTAAGAGTCGCATAAGAGTTTCAAAAAATGCATTGATATTTATAAGAGTCATTTAACACCTATTATACAGCTCATGCTGTATAAAATCATTATAGAGGAATCCGTGTAAGCTTAGGGTGCCTTATCAGAATATAAAAACTCTACTATAAAACTTTAAGTATTGTGTGACACTCCAAGCTAATTATATCGTTAAAGCTGTATAATAGCTGTATTTTACATGTAATCACTTACTTATTACAGCTTTAGGTGTTATTATAGTATCACTTGGCACTTGTTGCTGCACAAGGGTATATGTCAACTCCGTTTTAAAACTATTTCTGGTGGCGTAATTTTACACTCTTATAAGTATAGTAGTTTTATGACTTCTGTCTATGAGGGTATTATAAAACTAAAAGAATAAATGAAAACTATAGTACAGCGTTAGTCTGTATTTATAAGTATTAGTTTTATGACTTCCTTCTATGAGGGTATTATAAAACTAAAAGAATAAATGAAAAGGGTGCGTATCTACTCACATAACTTTTTAAGTCCTATTATCGGAAGTCCGAAAATGTTTCTCATACCATTTTACATCATAATGATCACTCTTCATACTCTTCATAAATAAATTTAGTACTAACGATCGGAACTCATAATCATCAGAATTCATAACGCCAATATTAATGAAGCCGTACACTTTTCACAATTTCTTAAATATCTTACGTGTAATAAGGTTAGGTTAGGTTAGGTTAGATTTATAAAAAATCATAAAAAGTATAGTACGAACTATTTAAAATCACGATTCCCACTTGAGAACTTATCCGCGATGAATGGCATTGTTATCTTTTGTTAAACGCAACCGCTAACTACCTGTACAACATGAAATGCATCAATAACAAAAAAATGAATATGAATTTCAACTTTACCTTCTTGCGAATAAGGTTCAAATTGGAATAGGACACACTTCACATAGATCCTTTTGGAAATGACATATAATAAGGACCACCGGGTCGAGCATTTAGCATTTTTAAAAAAATATCACCTGTAACAAACATAGACAGACATGTCTATGCTATGACAATATGAACCTTATTTTTGAAGGAATACTATTGTTATTCATACGACATCTTTTGTTATTTATGGTATTTATTTTGCACAGGTAATTAACGGTTGGGTTTATAAAGGATAACAATGCCATTGTTCGGACAGTTAAGCTCTCAAGTGGGAATCGTGATTTTAAATAGTTCCTGCTATAACAGTTTCTTAAAAAAAATGCATTATGAATTGCGATAATTATGACTTAAAAATTATGAATAAAAAAGTATGGCGAAAAAAATTATGAAGAGTGATTATTATGAATACAAATCGGTAGGAAATCTAAAAATAGGAATAAGAATTTTATGTGAGTCAATATGGACCCAAATGAAAACTATAGTAACTCGTGGGCTTAATGGTGAGCGTAAGGGATGCAAGACATCACCGAGTAGGCGCTTGGCGTGCAGTATTGAGATGCACTATATGTGTCCCTACGAACTCGCCAAGCGGGCTCTATAGATAATTCTGTGGCACCGGGGTACGGTACAGTTTTAAGTCTGGCAGTCAAAGTGTTAACGATCTTTACACTATCGATTCGTCGTTTCGATCGGTCTGAAGCGACGGATCGTACGGACAAATCGTACAGTGTATGGGGCCCTTTATGGACGGCCATACCAACCAAGTCGTACGCAGCATAGGAGCAAGTTAAAAAAGTGGCTTACTATCACTATCACTATCGATGTATCGTCCTATTATCGTCTGGCAAAAAAAGAGATTAATGCGCTGGATAAAAATTTACAAGAAAAAATAATAATAAACCAAGCTTGCCAAATTTTAAAAACTTCTAAAATAAAATGAGGAAGAGATCAGACGTTTTTACCTAAGGGTTTTTCATTTGTTATATGGATCTCCAATGAGAATTATAAGTTATGTATGAAGAATCGAAATACAGCCAAACGAATAAAAATATTCTATTATAAAGCTGATTAAAGGCTAAAAGCTGTATAAGTGACTCCATTGATTACATAGTGCAGTTAGTAAGCTTATAATGCTCTCCGGATATCGTTGAGGCTGTTTAAGAATTGTCGCCATTTTCGAATGAATAAAAACACATTTGAAAGTATAAATAAAGAAATACTTGACAATATCTAAAGCCGTATGATGATTACCAGCATTAAATAATGTGACTGGTCTCAGATTTAGTATTTACAATATGAATATTTTGATATTATAACCTTAAAAAGAAACACTTTATACTTACCAATTTGTATATTTCCCTGGTTTTTCTTGATTATTTAGCTGGCGCGTGAATATTTTTCCGCATACAACACACAGGTTTACCATAAATTTTAATCGGCACTTATTTACACCGTTATTGATACGGTCGTAAATTCATTGTTTCAAAATAAATAAATAACCCTCATCTTCTTTGAAATAAGAATCAAGTGTCTATCACTGGTTCATGTCCATTATTGGTTCCATCTCCCTTATTTTAATTTTGCAGTTTCTGTTAAAGTTAAAAAAATATATATGGACGAACTTTTTATTATTTTGTTCAATAAAATTATAGGTACATTTTACCTTGCAAAAGGTCATAATAATAATAATAATAATAATAATTTATTTGCTTAAACATGGTAGGTACATTTCAGATGTCAAATAGTAGTTTTTAAGTATCACATGATTAACCTTATAGGCATGCAAATATTTTTATTAAATCTAGTTAAATATTACAGATACCAACATTATAAGCTAACCTCTAAAATCTAAAAATTCACGGACAGTCATGTATCCGTGAAGCCCTTTATTTAAAAACTTCAATATTTCCGTCCTTGGGGTGCTGCCGTATGCAAGAATTTTACGTTTTTACTTTGGGTTTAGAAGAATGAGGTAAAATGCGCTACAATTTGGTTTTTTCATCAAGCGATTCCAACGGAAGACCAGCGTTGGCTTTACAGCCAGCTTTAAGGCGATTTGGGAACTCATCAGTATGAACGGATCGAGCTTTATTTTAATTCTAGTTACCCTCCATCCTTTATATCGTAATGTAATTATAATTGCTGAGGTTGTAAATGCTCCTGATTTCTAGCAATTTTTTTTTATAACGTTATCAATATGATAACGATACAGAAAGCAAAAAATACGAGCAGTTGGGCAGTTCCCCTCTCCACTAGGCCTTAAACCATATCGTCTTAATATATTCTTACTATATTGACAGTGAAAGCAGCATTTTCGTTGGAAACAAAGTACCCAACCAAATACACTAGAATAGATAGAGATATTATTTGGATTTCGTAACAGCCATTAAAGTATTATCAGGCTTATTATATGACTGTATTGAATAGGGGGTGTGTCTGTGTGATCTCATTTAAGTACTGATTTATGAGATAAATAATATCTTACAAAACAACACGTTGAAAATATTTGCATCGTTCTCTTATCGGTTTTATTGATTACAGTGCGGGGGGTAACTAGGGTATCATAATGAGATAACCGTTTCAACTTGGCGCGATCTGTTGCTATAGCATGGCTATAGCCCGACAAATTCAACCGCGACCGTCCCGCTGGGGTAGGGAGTTGGGGGAGGAACTTACACTTAAGCCTCGTGATACTATAAATAAGTGCTATTTTAGGGTACCTACCTATTATTTTATCGCAAATTTCAACGAAAGTAATTTCTCGCCGCATGTTTTTTTTTGTCAGTCACAAGACGTATTATGCATGTTTAAGATATCCTGTAAAAATCATGCTTTCAGCAGGAAATATAGCGTTCGATGAATTGGAATTCAATGCAATTTATACAAACATAGTAAACAATAAATCGGGACTTAGGGTGATGCCACCAGTGTTGGATACTTTTAGCTGACATGCATGCATGCATGCTTTTTTTGACGACGCGATAGCCTAGTTGGTAGTGACCCTGCCTACGAAGCTAGAGGTCCTGGGTTCAAATCCCGGTAAGGGCAGATATTTGTGTGATGAGCGCAAATATTTGTTCCTGAGTCATGGATGTTTTCTATGTATTTAAGTATATATTTCTCTATATAAGTATTTATATCGTTGTCTAGTACTCATAGTACAAGCCTAGAGTTTAGTTTGAGACTAGGTCAGCTGGTGTGACATAGTCCCCTGATATTATTATTATTATTATTATGCTCCAGTAATGGACACTAAACTCTTAATTCAAGTTTCATACAATCATATATATATTGTTACATTTTTTTTTAATAAACCTTAACTCTTCTGTAAAATTAGAATCAAGTGTCCATTATGGGTCCTTGTATTACTGGTTCCGTCAAAAAAGAAAACGTTTCGAAGATTCAATCGGTAAAACATGCGACAAAGGTGTCATGTTTGAAAAATAAAACTAACAAGAATTTAGTTTTTTTTCAAGTTTTCACGTTTATAGAAGTCTCAAGAAAATATAACCAAGTTTAATAATAACCAAAGAGCAGACACACATACAGTAAAATACAACCGATATAGCTTACCGATGTACCTGCGCAGATGACATTTTTTCGAAGCGCGGGAACCAATCAGCGTTGCGTGGTTGTATTCTGTGCTATTATTGGTTATTAGAGACGCCATTTTGACGCGCGCCCGCGTGTCATTCAGTCAGATGTCAAACGTGCGTGAGTGAGATGGAAAAAATAGATGAAATTTAATTTGCACCTTGTAACTATTACGTACAAGTCTGATCGTGGGTTTTAATCGTGCTTTCGGAAATCATCGGAATCGTTGTTCGTGTCTGCGCGAACGAAGATTCACGACACGCCATATCGGTTGTGTTCTACTGTACACAGACTTTGGCAGTATGGTTATTGAGATCCAGATCACGAAACACTATGAATAATTGATCAAGTGGCCTCTTTAAACTTTGATCTTTACCTGGACACTATCAAGGGTAATTCCCTTAAAAATTAAGCAGCCTTATACGTTCGATCTCATCGACAGAAGCCATGCCAAATTAAAAATGCACGCGCTAAAAAGTGTTTTGTTCGCTGTGACTGGGCTACTTAAACGCGCTGCTGTGACATTCACTCGTTCGTTCGTCCGACCGCGTTTTTGAGAGAATCACACCCCAGATATACCTACGGCATATCCAAACGGATCCAGTACCGGACGTACTCGAAAAGTAAATACTATGTATATACTATATCAGTCCTTTATTTACGCTCAATGTAACTGATAAAAATGTTTACAAAAACAGTTTAAAACAAAATAGATCAAGTTCGTCGATCTGTCAGTGTTATTAATAATAATCAAAGATGGCGCCACTTCGAGATTAAAAATATTCCTACAACAACATGGCTGACCTCTGCAACGCAGATAATGTTGTAATTATTATTTATGGGTACTAATTTAGATCGTAGGAATTTTCACAGTGACATGATTTGACAAGTGTAATTAAAATTAATTGAGTCAAAAGATGTTTAGGCTTTTGTTCCAAAAGAATAATAATGCTGCCATCTGTTGTTCCGGTTGAGTAACTCCTTTCCTTTAGAATTTGATACTTTTTCTACTTTAAATTTTACGGTGCAGATTTTCGCCAAATGACACTAAATAACACTTCATCACTTCAACACTCTTTAGAGTTAATTATGTACACATGCAAACATAACTTTTTCTACAAGCTTAAAATGATAATGACAAAAATTAACAATGGATAACTTTTCTTGTATAGTTTCCTTGATTTTTCTGCTATCAAATTGCTTAACTGTGCTTGCTTTGCTGTTAACAGTTTACTTATGATTTTAACTGTTAAATAATTTCAGATTTCATGCAAATTTCAATAGTTACTAACACAGTATCAGACGAGCCACGTGATGGCAACCAGTCACCGTCGCCTATAACGATCAGCAAAGCGTGGTCCTCGACATCTCCAAGGCATTTAACAGGGCTTGGCACTACAGCCTTAAAAGGCAGCTATTATTAGGCAGCAGACTTGCTGAGCGAACGGTCAATAACAGTGGTCATAGATAGAGGCTGTTCGAATCCTATTGGCTACAAATGCCGGTGTACCTCAGGGATCTGCTCTTTCCACAACGCTATTCCATCTGCATCAACAATGGAACTTAGACCGACTCATCTAGAGAGGCCATGGTTGAGTGAATGAACTTCAAATTGAAGGTGGTGTCCAATTGGAGCGAAGCCATCCTCGTGTAATTAATTAATTGTTCTTTGCAAAAAAATAGTAGCTTAAACAGAACTCCCATTTTACCTTCACAGTGAACCGGCCACCTAGCTATGGGCTCCTAGGTATGGGTGTTTCATTTAACCTAAACTTTGGCCAGTCTATGGAATTTAAAGCCAAAAAACGTGGCATCTTTTCCAAGGTTCGGCCGTACTTCACACCGAGACTTGCTCGACTTACATCAAGCACAAGTTCGTTCGTGTACGGAGTACTGCTGCCACCTTTACGATGGCTGTAACAAAGATCAGCTGGACACGATTAATTGCGTAGACCGAAGAGCTAGAAGATTCGTCAAGTCGCTTGTCTATTAGCTTTACACAAGTTGTATAATATTGATTGTTTCCAGGAACTACAAGACCTCATCCTACTGCCTCAGCCGGGAGGGCTTCCATCTGCATGTGGTCGAGTTTCCAATGGTTCGAACGCAGTGGTTTGCTGCGTCTTTTCTCATTCGCACTGCCAAGAAGTGGAATGTTCTCCCTGCGTCTGTATTCCCGAAATCGTATTATCTTGGTGTTTTCATGGCAAGAGTGAACAGGCATTTTTTTAGGTCACATCAGATTTGTATTAGAAAAAAATTATCGGCGCTGTGACATCATTATTCAAACGGCAATGAAGCGTTTTTTAAAGTAATGAAGTTCGGGGTTTTTAAATACTTTAAAAACCGAATCCACATTATACCGAACCGGCAGGTCGACCGGTTTGGCGATTGACTAAATGAAAATCGGATACTAGGATACCATGAACACACGGAGTCAATTCCTTGGCATTTAACTGAATCCAGACACGATTACTCTATTTTCATCTTTATTATTAAATGTTAAGGTCTAAAACAGTGTGAATGATTGAGAACAGGTGGGTGTCACCCCTCACAAACTCTGTACAGCACAATTTTACCAATAATCAACCTTACAGTGTTACGTTACGTACCAAGATGAGAGTAACGGGGCTGGGGATGGGATGGGGATGGGGGTACAATTTAAGCATCGTCCATTCGAGAGTATCCAGACTTCGCTTCACGTTTATGCTCTCCTGGTACTTTCCGGTACACAGACGGGATACGGGAATGCGGCAAGCCACGGGACTCGCTACAGATGTTCTGAAGCGATGATTTTCACCAACAATTTCATGGCTGACATGGATGACCATGTCCAAATAACATATTTATGGTGAAAACATTTTAGCTCTATCCTTGTCTTTTCAACGGTTGTACGTTATTTTACAGACTGAAGTTGTTTAGAATTTCATTTCATAGAATTTTTTTCTCGTATTATCATTTCATAGAATAATCAATATGTAGAATAATTACTTTGAAGACTTTTAAATCATCGTTTTTTATTTTAAATAAAATTCAATGTTTCTTTTTTCATATCATAGAATAGCAAATTAAATATTCTTTGTTCTCATATTATTTATTTAAAATATAAATTAATAACAATAAAATCAACTTATAGAGTAGGGTGCAGTTTGTGAAGGTGTGTGAAATGAAACGTTTGAAAAAAAGCATACGATTTTAATTTGCAGTCAAATGGTATCGCATAGCTTATTCAAGGGATATAAAAAAAATAACCTCGAAGGCTAAGGCGGGAGCTTGCTTCGCTTCGCTCCCGCCATAGCCTTCTAACCTAACCTATTCAAGTCGGTTCTGCCCAGAGAGGTCTTGCTCGCTCGCTTCGCTCGCTCGCTCACTCATATTTATATCATAATATAGTATTTATCTTATAACCCAACCTTCTAAAAAATGCACTGACCAAACAATATTCGTTGAAAAATAATTATATTGTTTGATAAGTATGTGTAATGAAAAAATAAAATTACAAAATTCATTGAATTGATTTTCTGTCGAATTTGTTTCTTTCAAGTAAATAGTTAAAAAAAAAAAATATACGAAGTAAAAATACAAGGACCAAATAGTATATGAAACATTTTCTGTGAAACAAAATTCTGTAATTTTTCAGTCTGTAAAACAAGGGGACACCCTTTTCAACGCCAGAGAAAAAGAAAGTGGTACATTCACTTGAAAAATCCGGCCTTAAATGGCTAGTTATGTAACCTGGGACACTGGGACCACTTTAAGTGACCTCACGGCATGTCAAGTAAGGGGAAAAAAACAAATACGTAAATATCAAGATTATCTTTTGCTATTAGAATAAAGTAGAGATCCTTAGTTCGTTATGAGCCAATATGGACCTATATTATTGGCTCATATAAAACTGGTCTTTCGAATATTTACACAAATAACGAATTATAAATTTTGCTCATACTTTTTTAAGTCATAAAATATCGCAACTCATAACGCATTTTTTCAAAAAACGGTTACTTCTTTTAGAATTTTATAAATCGAACCTAACCTAACCTAATGTTATCTACACGTTAGATATTTAAGAAATTCTGAAAAGTGTACGGTTCCATGAATATTCGCGTTATAAGTTCAGATGATTATAAGTTCCGATTATTAGTATTAAAAAAAATTATGAAGCGTATGAAGAGTGATCGTTAGGTTGTAAAATTATATGAGATACATTTTCGGAGTTCCAATAATCTAATTTGCAATTTTATATGAACTTTGGTACTCGTACACCCCCCAAATAATATCTGCATCTGGCAGTCTAACAATAGTCAGATAGATGATGACTGACTCAATGCTTGAGCGTTGACCTTGCTGTGTGAGCTATAAAAGGTCACGCATGGGTCATGACCTGATGTCATTTTTAATTATATTTGTTGGGTCCATAACTTTTTTTAGTCATAATGTATTGATTCATAATCATTGCAGGTCAGTGTTTTTATTTTTACTGTGACGGTTTTTATTTCAGGGTATTTTATTACCGCGTTCCTCTCCCTTATCTCGAAAGTTTACGGACCAAAAAATCTGGTCAAAAATTTATATTTTACGTAAAAAATACGAAAAGAAGAAGTTGTCAAATTTTACAACTGTTTTTTCAACAATTTCATTACAAAATTATTATTTTGTTTTGCGTTGACACCCTCGGTGCGCGATCCCGACTTGCACTTGACCGTTTTTTCATGTTTTTATATTATGTCCAAGTCAGTGCAGTATCTGTGGCAAATAAGCGGAAGATTCCTCTGACCGGAAAACCCCGGGTTATCAAGAGTCCTTGTGACTGAGGGGTCGCTTACGTCAATTTACAACTGACTCACGTACGAATACATAATTTTTATCACTGGTCTCAGTGAGTCTCTTTCTAATTGAACTAGTTAGAGAGAGATGATGAGCGATGTTCCTAGATCCCCGTAGGAGCAGGGCGTGTTATAGTATAATGGTATGGCTTAGTTGGATGGAAATTAAATAATATCAGGGAAATCTTACTTAATTTGACAAAGTCCCAAACTAAGGTCTAGGCTTGTGCTATGGGTAGGTACCTACTATACTACTGTGCTATAGGCAACAATAAACATTGGTACTCATATAGAATAACTTTATGAAAAGCATGCTTTAATAACCTCCTCCTTTTTTGAAGTCGGTTAAAAAGCCGACTGTATTTTTTGATATTGTTATTAAACCCGTTTATTAGTGCTACTATATTTTGTAAATATTTGAGATGGTCTGGCTAAGAGCTTTCAAATAATACCTATACTTATTGTTATAATTAGAAGAAATTTTTTTTTTGACATAAGTAATTGGCATTTTGCCATTGTTGTTATTTCAATTTTAACAGTTTTGGTATACAATGTCTTCCGGGATGGTGAAAGGATTCTAACGATACCACACACATTTAAGTCGGCTTAGGCGTTTAGAAGTTATGGTGGAATAAAGAATCGTACATACATACATACATGAACCCTGAAAATATATAGCCTTTTTTTGGGCAGTCGCGTAAAAATACACACGAAAATTAAAAAAATATACATAAAAATCATCCAAGACCGCACTCATCACACAAATATACCAAGATCGAACCTGGGACCGATCAACCTCTACAAACTATAATGCAGTAAATCATCATTGTCTACAGGCCTAGCCTCACCAATCGGGTCGCTCAAAATTAGTTTTTTTTAACATATACATACATTAAATCACGCCTGTTTCCCAGAGTGGTAGGCAGAGACCACTTCTTTCCACTTGCTACGATCTTGACAAATTTCTTTCGCTTCTTCCACATTCATACATCGAGTCATGCACGCACGTCGGTTTCGGGTACCTACTTAAGATTCGGCCCTGTTCCAGTATTTCTCCGATTTGACTCAAAAAAGTACCCCTAGGGCGTCCCCTTCCGACCCGTCCACTCACTTTCGATCTGTATATAAACGATGTGTGTGTTTCGATGTGTATTTTTTTAAATTAAACTTAATTAAAATTAAATAAGCAAAAATATCAGCAATAGGGCTCCATTTTGCCGTGTAAGCAACGAAACACTTTCAACAAGTCCTCTAAAAGGTAAGTACCAAATAAATTTTAACGGATAAAGTTTTTTTCGCTGCTCCAAATTTATTAAGTATAATTTTGTACAAAGGGTATAGCCGGGTAAGCATGGCGAAACTGCCCTTAGCGAAAAAAATAATTTCTTTTTTTAACGTGGTTTCTACAAATTTTTTTTTTAGAGAGTGATTTTAATTGTATATACAACATATCCAAATTACAAAGAAATCGGATTAGTACTTTGGCTAAAATAAAATAAAAATGTTATTTCTTTTTATGCGGTTTTTTTTTAAACCTGAAGGATTAGAGGCTTAAATTTTGGTGAAAGCACTACATATGTAAAGGTTAATAATCCAGTAAAAGGAAATTATTTTTTTCGCTAAGGGCAGTTTCGCCATGCTTACCCGGCTATACCCTTTAAATGCATGGTAATCACTACATAGTATAAAACAAAGTCGCTTTCCGCTGTCTGTCCCTATGTATGCTTATATCTTTAAAACTACGCAACGGATTTTGATGCGGTTTTTATTAATAGATAGAGTGTTTCAAGAAGAAGGTTTACATGTATAATAAATCCTGTTTCATGTACGGGTGTTACAGAAAACTCACATAAACCGAAGCGAAGCGAGGGCGGGTCGCTAGTTCAAGCTATAATTTTTTGTTTGTAAGGTCGTCTGGAATAGATGGCTATTAAGCGATAAGATCCCATTGACAGTACTTACTATACAAGTCACTTAACTTCTTATTATCGATTTTATCAAACTGGAATAAGACTTACCTACTCCGAGATTAGTCTAATATACAAGTTCGGCATTTAATCTAAGTTTAAGACCTAATTCTCATAATGGTTGAACCCGCCCTAATTCGGATAAATCCATGCAAAAGGACCACGGAATTTGCGTATTTTTCAAACACATGAAGTTTTTAATTTGTATACCAAATTTCAAGGACATATCCGAGTTTGAAGTTAAGAGATTCATATACTTACTAAAGGGGTTTGGGTAAAAGTGTTATTCGTAAAAGTCATACATTTTCAAGGTGAGCGGCTATTCCGAAAAGTGGTAAATTATGATAGAATTATCCAAAATAAACATATTCTGTTATGTAATGTAATGCTCTTAAGTGCATCTGAGCCGAGATATTTAAATATTCATATATGGGCGTACTTTTAGTATCAAAACTGAATACTTACTTAAAACTTTTATATCTCGGCTCCGATATTATTTAACACTATAAATTATATATATCTATCTATGTGTTTTCCACTTAATAACTATGTAAAAATCATCTGTGGCCGCTGAAAAAAAAAAGACAATATTCTTCAAACAAAACCCAATGCTTTTTACTGACTTCACATAAAGGATTTTTTAAATTCCCCAGAAGCGGTTTTAAATAGTTATATTTAATCCCTATTCAGCCTAGATTTGGTATGCCAATTAAATTTAATTTTTTTTTACCTTTTAGAATATGATTATATAAGATAGCGATGTGAAAAGTGGCAATAATATTGTCGGTGTTAGACAATGTCGAGTGTACCAGCCACGGGTTTAAAACTACAGTAAATGAAAAACGTGGTTTCTACAAAGACACAAATCTCATTAAAACATTTTACAATTAGGTACCCAGTTTAACCTGTTAACTAATTTCTAATACAACTACTGCACAAACTAATTAAGTACTGATTAAAATTCCAAGCACTAAACATTACACAATACTAGTACTTGTATCAATAGGACAGTAAAGATCATTTTTACTTAACTAATTTTCACTATCACATGACGGAAAATGTGCCAAGTGATTGAGGTGAACGACCTTGTGACGTCACTGGTGACATCAGGCGCGGAGGCTCAACCGGTGGGATCGGTTGGCCTATTTCGCGAGTGCTTATAACGACCGTGTGGCCTAATGGATAAGGCGTCGGACTTCGGATCCGAAGATTGCAGGTTCGAGTCCTGTCACGGTCGAAATATTTTTTCTTGTTTTTTACATAAAAATAATGGTGACAAGACGTACTTTTTTTTGCAATTAATAACATTATCGATAAAGTATATTAGATATGCATATTTTTTTCTTTTTTTCAACCTTTTATAACCGTTTCGAAAATCTCAGGAGACTTATTTTATAGTTTGTGTCGTGTTTCATGATTTTCAGATTTAGAATTTTAATTGTCAAATAACACATTTTAACAAGTCTATATTTTACAGAAATAAATTCACATATAAATTGACTCTGACGGACTCAATTTTAACTGTTATCTTTACAATCATTTAATACTTTATCTATTATTTATATCACTATATTGTAAACATGTCAAAAAAAACGTAATTTTTTCTTGTAACACCATTGAAATATAATTCTATTTCGAAGGGTAAAACTATATTAATTTTGATTTAACGTATTGTCGTTTTTTTGAAACTCATTGAATGCATTTGTGTTTCTTTTTAAAATAAAAGAATGTTTCCTTTAGGTAAAATGATCTAAATTAAGGATTTAACCCTGTATACTTAAATACATAGAAAACATCCATAACTCAGGGACAATATTCGCGCTCATCACACAAATATCTGCTCTTACCGGGATTTCAACCCAGGATCTCTTGCTTTGTAGGCAGGGTCAAAGTAGAGCTCATTTGAAAGAAAGAAAGAAAGAAATAAAAAAAAATCATGTCAAACAGACATACAAAAGGAACAAAATACTGACATAAACTAAGTAAATGTTATCACGAAATGGTGTACATTCTTTCCTGAGACGCTACAAATACTTGCATATTTTGCCAACAAATTCAAACTTGAGAACTATTTTAAAACTAATTGGACCATAATAGTAGTTTATGCAATAGTTGTATAAGAGAGGTCAAAATATATGAGTGGCGTGAGTTACGATGTGAGCCGAAGGCGAACATCGTAAAGGAAAGCGCCACGAGTGTTTTTTGACTTAGTTATACACCGTTGCACACAATACTTTTTCTACGACTAGGTTTCAAATGAAATGCAAAATTAAGCGAAAAAACTTACAAACGAACGAACGAAGTAAAGAACAACAAACGAGCGGGAAACAAGAAAATGACAAAATATGTGTCTATGGTTTACTTTGTTTTTAAATTGACGGAATGGAAAAAAGAATTATTTACAATTCCAAAACATTTTAATTTGACCAATCAGAATACTTCACTAAATTAAATCCACCAATCACAATACACATCGACTGTCAAACGGAACGATAGGTTCTTTTAGGTACGTGTTTCTCTTTAACTAATTTAAATCTTTTAAAAAAACTTTGTAATTCGTATCAACCAATCAGAATACAGCTATTTTAAAATCGACCAATCAGATAACTGAAATCATTTCTCAAAACATTAGGTGTTTTATAGTCCCTATTTCACAATCGTTAAAATATGATTAACAGGCTACACTTAGTAATCTGTGGCGTATCGTTAGGGCGACTTTACGACACCGAGAGCTGTTATGGGGAATAGAGTTATAGACTTTTCTGAAGTCATATTATCTATGTTCTTATAATAGTGTTCGTGACTATGTAAAAGACTAATAAAAGTACAGGAGTAGAAAAAAGTAACATTTTAAGACCATGAGTAGTGAAAAAACTATGATTGTAACTAGAACGTTGTAGGTCATAGTTACAAAAACGCTACAATGAGGGCGTTATACCACATGAAGTAATAACATTAATTATATCACGCATTCATACCACGTAAATATTCAAATTTATACTTATCTATGCATTAGGACCACACGCACTTTCCTGTTATTCGGGAAATCACCGGTTATGAGTGTTACGCCATTTTGTTCTAGCCCCAACAGGGCAAGATGGCGGCGGAAAATGGAACACGTTTAAGAATTTAAATATTCAATTAAATGTAATACCATACGCCATATATGACGTAATAGTCGCTGCCTACAACATTGGGAGTCAGGGGGTGAAGATATAAATTTATGAAAAAAAATGGCCCTAGAGGGGCTAGTTTTTTTTTTAAATTTCATTGATTGCATTTGTGTTTCTTTTTAAAAATAAAAGAATGTTTCCTTTACGTAAAATTATCTAACTTATGGATTTAAGGTCTTGGCGGGAAACCCTTAATTTTTTTCCACCCTGTATACTTAAATACATAGAAAACATCCATGACTCAGGAACAATATTCGCGCTCATCACACTAATATCTACTCTTACCGGGATTTGAACCCAGCATCGCTATCTTTGTAGGCAGGGTCAAAGTAGAGTTCATTTGAAAGAAAGAAAAAAAAAACATGACAAACAGACATACAAAAGGAACAAAATACTCACATAAACAAAAGAACTGTTATCACGAAATGGTGTACATTCCTTCCTTCCTTCCTTGGAGGGGTAAACGTAGAGCTAATTTTCGATAGATTTTGTCATATGATACCCTAGTCAAAGGGGATTAGGTTCTGAGGTAATTAATTACATTTCTAACCTAATGCAGCTTCATAGTGATTGTATATAAAAAAAAGATAGTTAACTTTGCAGAAAACTAATCCTTTCGACTATATATCATGTAACGAAATCCATCGCAAATTAGCTCTACGTTTACCGCTCCAAATGGGAATGTATCGAAAAGTTTACAACATGACGTTAAGATACTTTTAATTGAGATTCAATATACATTTGAAACTTTAATACTTTAAATATAATAAATCAAATAGGTACCTAAAGCACCGTCGTAAAAGAAATTAAAAAAAATGGATCATAATGCACTTTGTCTATCCACACAGCAAACATGAAAACTTTTTAAAGAATTTGATTGTCCCACGACGCAACTCACGCGACTTGGGTGGCCTGCTTGGTCCTTTGACTTTTCCATGACGTAAGAACTCTTACACCATCACTTATTATTATTATTACCATCATCTTTGTTATACTTAACATGTTTCTTACAGAGCCACGCCTCGCGGTCGTTAGGTGGATTTGAGGAAAACCTTTAACGTAACATAATTTAATTTGTTTACGGAGTCATTTATAGTAATAAAAAAGTCCTTTGTTGTTAGTGATCAAATACGTGATGGGTTTAACTAAGCGTGATAACCTAGTAATTTCATTACCTAGTCATCGAGGCTTCAAACCCATAATAGGTGGTTTCCCGAGAGATTGGATTGAAGCGCATGCGTGGTACGAAATTAGCATTAAGGTCATTCATACTCTTACTATAGGTATTATCCACACTAATATTATATGTAAGGGAGTGAAAGGGTAGGAAGGCGCCGCCCTAGGCGTACTTTTTTGGATCAAATTGGAGAAATACTGCAAAAGGGCCAAATCTTTAGTACTCGAAACCGACGCGACGTGCGTGTATGACTCAATGTAAATATTAATGTGGAACAAGCGGAAGAGATTGGTCAGTTACTCTACAGAATATCACATTCGCAAAAGATCATACTAGCAAAACATCATATACGCATAACATCATACTAGCAATACACGATATTCGCAAAACATGATATTTACAAATAGTCGGGTTTTGTCATAAAATTGTAGGTAGGTTTAGGTTATGTTAGATTTATAGCAGCCCTGGAGGGCCGAACTACACAGAAATAGGAGCTCCGCAGTAGCGGATCTACGTCGACACTGTCTAATTCATGTCTTAATAACAGTTAAGTTTTGCTAATGTGATGTTTTGCTACTATGATGATTTGCGAATGTCATGTTTTGCGAATATGATATCCTACGACGGATTGAGATTGGTCAGGATCACCAAGGGAATAGAGACGCAGGGAGAGCGCTCCAGTCCATGGCAGTGCGAATAAAAAACAACTCAGCAAACCACTACTTGGGAACCATTGGGTATTCTACTACATGTGGATGCAAGCCCTCCCAGCGTCTAGAAGACCGATGTGAGAAAGTGGAGGGTTGGATTAGGTCATGTAGTTCCCGGGCACACTCTCCATAATGCACGTAAAGTTAACCCGCGAGTAGCGATAAATTTCTTCTTCGCAGACGAAGTCCAATAAGGCCGTTTCAGCCATTTACTTAGCTATATAACTCTTAAGTGAAAAACGCACAGTGTGGAGGCGCGGCGCGTTGCCGAGAGATCCAATTCTAAAAAGCGTTTTCTCATGGCCCTTGTACACATTGGGCCAATACTTTGGGCCACGGTATTGGGCCAACGTGTAGAGGAATATTTGGCTACGCTATTGGCTTGTTCTTAGTTGGTCACGAACGCTGGCCGGCCAACCGGCTGGTGTCGGTTTTTCGTGCACACATCAAAGGATCTTTTATGAAAACGCCAATTCACAATGATTAATACACCAACATGGTCCCCGCGTGGTTGCCGGGTAAGAATAGTGCCACTCCATGTCCTCCCGTGGATGTCGTAAGAGACGACTAAGGGAATAAAGGCTGTGTTTTACTGTTAGGCCTGTCACTAATACACTGGTAAGCATCTTTGCCTAATTGTGCAAAATGTGGTTACAAAATTATTAACAAGTTTTTAGAGTTGTTAGTAATTCTGTAGCTCTGCCTACCCCACTCTGGGAATAAAGGCGTGAGCTTATGTGTACGTGATTCCATATGGTGGTCCATTACCTTGGCCCAACGCATTGGCCCAATGTGTACAGCGGCCATAAGCGTGGCGGAGACGTTTTTAGTATGGAAATGGAACGCACCGCTTCCGCACTAAGTGCGTTTCTGACTTAAAAACCACACATACATACCTTCAAGCCTGTGTCCTGTGTCCAGAGACCATAGACATCAATATACTAGCGTAATAAACATAGTGACTGTGCAGCTGAGAGCGCAATCGCTTACGGGACGAATACGAGCGCGAATTAGATAGGGAAAGAAAATTTAGACTATTTTAAAAGCTCGTTGAGTCATATACCGTCACACTGGCGACAGCGTAATAGGGTATTTGACAAGAGTGAAATTAAATTGGGTTTTCATTAACAAGAGACAAACATTATAAAAATACTGGGAAAACATCACCTTTTATTTATGTTCGCTATTTTAACATTTATAAATTCATAAAATCCAATAATAAGGACGCTGTTTGATTGTGACGTCGCAAGATAGTAATCCCTATAAATTCCATAGTAACGGAGCGCTTTTGAGGTTTCATAAAAAGAAGCTGATTTGACTTTTGTCAAATACCGTATTCAGTATTTATATCATTTTAAATCGAATAAAATGACAGACATTACGACGTTAAAGACATGAATACACGCCTGTTTTGGTGACGCGGGAAATAGGAGTCCGTTTGTCTATTACGCTAGTATGTATAATATTAATGTCTATGGCAGAGACTATGTAACGCCAGTTGCAGTGGTCTAAAAAATACAGTTTACGATACATCGGTTTCGGGTGGTTTTCATTGACAATAGGACCTTTTTATAGAGCTTTGGTCTCTGTTCACAAATACGAGGTTTCCATATGCGTTGTTCGGAGCGTTCCGCAGTACGCTTCTTCTCTTCTTCTTCTGCAGCATTTATTCACATGCCCACTGTTGGGCACACACACTTTACACACAGTACACATGGCACTTAAATACCATAGAACTTCAAACTATTCTACAACTTTGGCGGATAAAATAAATTTATTATTATATCAGCCGTCTTAATCAAAACATGTGCTTAGGTATCGTATAAACATTACCGGTTTTTCCCAGCACTGATAATACGGCACTGATAACGTATAAGAACTTGTGGTTATTTTTTGTAATTAATTTTCCTTGTTCCGAATAAAACCGTATTTACGCCTAAAACTATTTTGTATTCATACGGCGTGAATTGACGTTTATTGACGTAGATAGATCGTTTTAATTATACTAATTTTTGTATCAAGGCAAAAGTACCTAAATATATCGAATAATATTGTAACATAGCGCAGTGTACGCTAAGTTCTTTAACGTTATGCCCTTAGAGGCCCTTGACAAGATGTGCAAATATAATTTTCGACATTGCTTTCTTAGGGTGGATTATGATGTTACTGCATATAATTTTAGATATATTTTACAAATAATAATTCAACCGTAGCATATCAGGAGGAACCCAAACTTGGTATGTTTTGAAAATGATTTTAATTTAAAACAAGTTACTGAAATATAGTGATGTGATATAATTTTAGAATTGGCTTAGAGCTTTAAATACCACACACGATAGGTTTCAGAACAAAATATTTATTTATCCCATACAAAAATAATATGACGTCATAACTCCTCTCCTTTTTTGTTTTTTTTTGGCCTACGGGTCAAATTGATTCTTATGGCCTAAAGATTTTTAACACCATTTGCAGAACTTTTTAGCGTACCGCTAGGACTATAATATTTTTTTACGTATGCAGTAAATGTAAGCAAACAATGCGAACATAAAACACTTATTAAGTAGCTACTAATGTTATAAAATCGAAAGTAGCTTTGTTTGTTTTTTGTTACGCTTTTACAGCTAAAAACATTAACTTACTTTTCCAGGTTAGCTAGAAGAGATCGCTTCGCCTTTGTACATAATTTTAATACCTTCTGTCACAACTTAAGTAATTATTTTTATAATTAAACGTCGAATTATAATATGAACGAGTAGATATTATAATACATCCATTACGTTACCATAGGGATATCATAAGACTAATTAAGTAATCTTTATAAATTCGATTTACGACTCAATTACAAGTTGTAACTGGTTTCATTTGGTTATGTAAAACCTTTTAAAATGTCCTGAAATTTAAATGGATTATCTATAAAGGTTTACTCTTGGGTAAAAGTAGGGGGTAACGTCCGAAGGGTAAGTGGGGATTACTGCATTGAATAAAGGGTCGGGTTGAGGACCTTTACGATATATTATTCAATTAAATCTCAACTGGTTACGAATAAATATGGTCTTTGTGTACAACAGGGAATATTAATTTTCTCTCCTTGAATTTATTAGGTACAGTACTATATTTGCGGTCTCAGGATTGCAGTCTTAAAATTGTAGTCTTGAGAGTGCAGATGTCTATGGTTCACAGATCCCACTTATTTATGGTACTCGTTCACTTTCACCATGCCATGAAAAAATATTGATGTGATTATCTTATCTTATCTTACAGATGGGCCTTATTGGATACACTTTGATCATTAAGGATCTTTTGTAAAATAACCCTCTTACAACTGGTCGAATGTGCAGGTTTCCTCACGATGTTTTTCCTTACCGTAAGAGCATCTAATAATGAACATAACACACTGCTTGATCAAAACAGTATCAACACAAATTTTTGGTTAGTTTGGTTTTAAGCTCATAGAAGTTGTATTAAAGTTGATTTTCGAAAAGTTGTATTTTGAGTTACTACTGTTTTGATCTACCAGTGCCGTGTGACACAGCCATTGCGTCAAATATGTATACATAGACCTTATGATTAGTGGCATTGGGGTGTGTAGATATATTTTGGCGTCTTGGGGATGTGTATTTATGACTTTGACACTTTCTGTGGGGGTTCGAGCTTGGTACCTTACGATCTCCACTCTTAGCCACCGACGCACTATCTAGTACACTTATGTTATTTTCGTTCAAAATATATGTATCTAATATATTTTTATTTCACGTGTTTCAAGTGTCAAAAAATTTTTTGCAATATTATGCGAGGAAACATAATTTATCGACCGTTTAATGGGAATTGAACTTAACATTAAGGACCGCCATGTCTGAAATGACCTCCTTAGTTTATAATGTGGTTTATAATTAAAAAAAACATTAGCGTAGACTGTGTCTGGCATATTATTATGTAAGAGGGTTATACGTCCATTTAAAACGATTGTTTGTTTGCATCGGTCAAAGACCGTGTAACCTGGAAATTAGCATAATGACTCCTTATACGTCGTGGTAAATAAATAGTTATTTGCCGTTCCACTTTAACAATTTATCGTCTAAATAATAATAGGTAAGTAGGTGTAATATCTTGACCACGGGCAATAAAAAAATATTGTTACAAAATAATGACCCAATTCCAAATTCACATAAATGAATCTTGACGAAATTATAGTGGTCCATCTCCAAAATTATTAGTCCATCCGAGTAGCATACAGTACACACAAAACTTATTAACCGTCAAAATGGAGTTGCTTAATTTGCCTGTGATTTTTCCCGACTGCTGAAGAAGAAGGAAATTTATTTGAACCTGTAGGTATGTATGGTTATTTGTTCCGTCGTAAATGCAGAACGGAGCCGGGAGATTTGTTATAGCGTCGCGGGTTTCACTGGGTTTTTTTAAATGATTAATTAGCATACAATAAAAAAAGGTAAAAAAATAAATAGGTATTGTATTAACGACATTATATTGACAGTATCCAGACAATAGTCTGTGGTCTTGATGCTTTTTATAGTTATCGTTATCGAATTGCGGGGCTTCTTGTCAGCAGTGCTCTTCTCTTATGAAGCCCTGGTAGCTTTTGACATGACTGTCACCGGATCACTTCGTTTACCCGAATTTCATTTGCCATAATTGTGTCACTTGCCATAATGTTAATTTGCCATATAGGCATTTTTTTCTGAAACTGTAAACCTTTCAAGTAATTTTTACATGCCATGGTATAGAGCCCAATAGGTTAGGTAAGGTTTGTTTTATAACAATTCTGAATAGTTCACGATTTCAGAAAAAATGCCTTTATGGCGAATGAATATTATGGCAAGTGATAGAATTATGGCAAATGACTTTCGGGCAAACGACAGAGAACCGACTGTCACGATCGTGGCCTTATCCATGTTATTAAAAACAAGTTATTGCGCCATACCGGTGAAATAACTAGCGAAAAAGAATTCCATCTGAGTCCAGGGTTTGCAACTCATTTGAGGTCTTAGGCTTGCAGTCCTGAGACTGTAGTCTTGAGAATTTGAATGTCTGATGGGTTTCACATGGCCCGGGTGCTCGTATGCCTGCTCCTTGCAAAAAGAATAGACAGACAGACGGACAATGAAGTCTCTAAGATACATGGAGCGCACAGGAAGCGCTGGTAGATTCTTGACGTGTAAAAGTGCCCGTGCGGCCTGCTTACTGAATAAATATCTTTTATCTTTTTTATCTTTTTACTTAAGAACCAAAATAATCGTGGCATTGCCCATACCATTACGAACTTAGTCAACAACTTGTTCACCTTGTAAGGGGCCTACCCACACTGCATTATCAACGCGAGTACCACTTGATTATTGTTAATTATCATCGATCATCAATCTTTTGCGAGTGTCGCACCCACTACCACTTTAGTGCAGCAATAATGGGACTACATCGACTAGAGCTACGTCATACTACAAATAGTCATGATTTTGTGGGTTACTTTAACAAGTTATTCTAACAAGACTAAAAGGTACCTATTAAAATTCAGACGAAAATGATGAAGCAGAAGAAATGCATTTAATCACAAACCAAAACACACACGTTTATAAAAAAATAAAAGAACATAATGAAGGAAACAGGAAAATGCTGAGGTGTCAGACACCTATTTAAAGCGCTGCTTTTCAGCCGGTAGCGGCAGTGGCTCGCGGAACGCTGTACAAACGTGCTATTTTATTTTATTGTTATTTATTTATTTAAGATTATCAACAGTGTATACATTGCTTAGTTGTAAATGATAATACACGTTCTACATTTAAATCTAAAAGCTACACTAATTACAGACAACCACATCATGCAATAGGTTGTTCTAGAGAAAACACGAAAAAGAAGATAAACATTGGTACTAGAACTAGCACTTCTGCTATACGTGTAAACTGCTTTTACATACTACTATCTGCCACGTTTTAGTGGTAAAACACAAACAAAAAATGCAATAAAACTAAAACGACTACATTACTGATATACAGCCTATGGCTTTTGTACATTAGTAATTTCATAATTAAGAGAACTGGGGAGGCTGCTCCAACCACCAAAAACCTTTTCTCGGTGACGTTCTGTGAACGTTATTAAATGGAAGGAAAAAGTTCATGCTCAAAATACAGAGGTCAACAACCGTATCATACAAAAACAAAGTGTTAACAGCTGTCAAAATTTATCAACTAACAGGTGATTAACATCGGTTATTTTTTATCGTTTGGTAAATATGGTACTGAATCTTGCTTTTTGGTCCACTTGTTAACATGATACAACCAATTGAAATGTCAGTCAGTGTGTCAATTGACATGACTCACACATACTGGGTTAACGAAAGTTCTATATTGTTCAAATGCTGTGTGGGTTGAGTTTCATGTATCAACTAACAAGTATGTTTTTTAGAGATGACACTTTCGTTTTTTTTACTGTGTTCATAGGAAGTCCTAGTAAAAAACCTGTCAGGAGACAGTCGGGCTTGGGAAGCGAGGATTAAACACTACAATTAAACACAGAGTTTCTGAAAATGTTATTTAGAGTAAAGTCCAGAGACCAGAGGCTTAACTTAACGCACTCGCTATCGCAATTGTTTTCATTTTGAATATCGAAGGCTCGTCTGCATACAAAATGAAAACAATTGTTCCACTTAGAAGCCAATTTAGATTGCGAGTGCGTTTGGCAATAACGACGTTGTAGTTGACCTTATATGAGTGCAAAGAGTGGGATCCCTATATACAGCGAGGGATTTTTTCCAAGTACTTATGGCACATAAAGCTATGCAATAAATTATATTGTGTCTCAAAATATCCATGGAAATATCGTTTTCGTAAAAAAGTAGACTCTTTCTTTACAATTATTTTGGAGAACATTAAAGTAGGTTATGTTTAGATTTTTGCATAGTTTTACAATCTTCTACCTACCTGCCATTTTTGACGCACCAAAAGAAAAGAAATCATAACTTACGACTGCCAAATTGTAAAACAAAAAGGCGACTGGCGACTAGTTAATAAGTAGATAATAATAACGTATTTACATCATTTTTAATAATGATGCAAGGTATGAATGTCAAGCAAAATTAGAAAAAAACAGAACGGAGGCTTACAAAGAGAATATCAACACAGGATGATCCAAAACTATTGTGTTATAAATAGTACGGGATTTACACTTTTAGTCCGGTCATTGAACCGGACCCAAAGATGTCCCTCGGGGCAGGGAAGACAGCAAAGTGCCCTTTCAACCAGAAAGCCTTTCCCTTTTAAGTGATTTGCAAACTTAGTAGTAGTTTATAAAGGGTGCTTTTGTTTACTACTAAAAAACCTAAAATATACAAAAATACAATTCTATTTTTAAACGTTTTTTTTTGTCTTTGATGCTTTGTCGGGCTCTGTCACTTTCTACCTTGGCGGACATGAAAATTACATGTATCCTAATGGGACTTTAGTTCTAATGAGCGTTTGTGCAACTGGGCTATAGTTTTTAAAAGCTCTAAAACAAATAAAAAGTACCTAGTTAAGATTAATGAAAAGTACCTAAGCTTTAAAAACCTGACCGCATTTTATATATTGGTGTCGATACCTATGTTAATAATTGACATTTTGCCATTGTTGTTATTTAAGTTTTAACAGTTTAGGTATCTCATGTCACCCGGGATGATGAAAGGATTCTAACGATACCATACACAACTAAATCGGCTCAGACGTTTAGCAGTTATGTTGGAATAAAGAATCGTACACACATATTATGAACCCTGAAAACATTTCACTCCTTTTTTGGACTGTCGTGTAAAAATTGTTTTTTTTTACTAACCGCCTAGTTAATAATTATGTCATTGGTAAAGCTTCCATAAAAATTCACATGTTAAAAAAATCTTATTCTTATCCTGATATATATATATATATATATATATATATATATATATATATATATATATATATATAATGTTTGTCTGTATGTCCTTTATAGAATCGACCTAACCTAACCTAACCTAACCTAACCTAACCTAACCTATGCATTTGATCACGTGATGATCTTCAGCAAAGTGTTGTGCATGAGTCTACGAAGGTTTCTGAGTTGGTACGACGTAGCCACGCGTGCAGGGTACAGTTAGTCTGCATAAAATCCCACCATTTTCATTAGGGTTTTCCGATATTCAAATAGGGAAAGGCAAGGCAAGTAATCAATTAACATAAATAATTAATGCGGGAACGTTGGCAATGAATTAGTGATGTTATAAAAACCCATTGTTCGTCTGCGATAGAAAGTTAAATTAATCACAATATGGTAATGGTCACCAGGATGAATGACTCCCTAAAAACTGACACCATGTCGCTATTTTAGATTATTATGCTGAACTGTGTAGCGGACTTTTTTCCAAACCGTTTTTACCAAGTTCAATAGAGGGGAGGTTCAATATTCGGCTGTAAGATTTTTTTACGTATGTTCACCGATTGATTACTCTGTTATTTGTGGACCGATTTTGACTAGTATCTGTCGGTTGATAAGGTACTCCGAGGTGCTCCTATTATCACAAAATCGGTATATGATGGTGAGGAATTGAGAGAACTCCTCAAATATTATAGGCATACAGATAATGTGTTGGAAGAGGGCGGCCAAGGCGAACGTTCCACGATCAAGGGGGTTATTATGACATAGCAATGCAGTTCAGTTTACGCTGAGAGAAAAGGACAGAGCTATATTACTGCTATAGCTCTGTCCTTCACGCTCACCGTATAATGAACTGCAAAGCTATGTCATAACAACCCTCCAGATCGGGGATGTATTACGAAAGGGCCAGGTCAGGAGACTCTAAACCGACGCGCGTGTACGAAGAGACTTATGAGTGTGGAGGAAGCGAGGGAAGTTTGCCTGGATCGAAGCAAGTGGAAGGAAGTGGTCCCTGCCTACCCCTACGGGAAAGAGGCGTGATTGTATGTAAGTATAAGGTTTCACTGAAGTATGACTTTTATTTTAAAAAAATCTTTGAATGCAAGAAATGGTGAAAATTTTCCTTGATGAGGTATCTTGGATACAGGAAACGAGCACACAGGCCACCTGATAATAAGGGGATTTAAAAAACGAAAAAGCAATCTTACTATGATAGTCTCAAGAATAAAAATACGTTGCCAAACCTGTGGACTTAGGGTCGTATTCATAAACTCATCTTGGCTGAGATGCTCGTTACAAGATACGTCGAAGTAAACGTCAAACTATATAACACAGACATTTTTGACGCATCTCGAGACGAGCATTAGAGTTGAGATTAGTTTATGAATACGGGCCTTAGGGTCGTATTAATAAACTCATCACGGCTGAGATGCTCGTTACAAAATACTTCAAAGTAAACGTCAAACCATAGAACACTGTCATTTTTGACATATTTCGAGACCAGCATTAGATTCAACTCTAATCAGTTTATTAATACGGCCCTTGGACCCTGAGGAGTCATTTTATTGGTGGTCCTATTCCCGCACCGAAACACAACAATGCGAACACTAATGTTCAGCGGCAGATTGAAGGTTAAGATAATGAATATAATATATTAAAATCGCACAACTAGCCTAAAGTGTTTAAACCTAACCTTACCTAGCTCTACATCATCGATAATACTTCTAAAACGCGTAACTACCAAATTAATTACAGAGCAAAATGCAACTTAATCTTTAAGTCAGTAGCGAGCATTTTCTTCCTTATTGATATTATTAGTTACGTTATGCGGTTTAGGAATATCCTCAATGAAACGTACATACAGCATGTTGCATCTTTAAAATGCCTCCAGTAAATAATCTAATTAATCTTAGGCCAATAAGGAATATGCATGGATATTTTTAAATCGCATTGCTCAACAAAACATGATTATAGAATAGAATCATTTACTTCAGGCTACGAGTATTGCCCATAATAAATAAAAATAAATAAATAAATAAATAAATATCAGGGGACAATGTCACACCAATTGACCTAGTCCCAAACTAAGCTCTAGGCTTGTACTATGGGTACTAGACAACGATATAAATACTTATATAGAGAAATATATACTTAAATACATAGAAAACATCCATGGCTCAGGAGCAAATATTTGCGCTCATCACACAAACATCTGCCCTTACCGGGATTTGAACCCAGGACCTCTAGCTTCGTAGGCAGGGTCACTACCAACTAGGCTATCGCGTCGTCAATAATAATAATATATAATAATATTGGTTAGTTACATGTTACTTAAAAATAGGTTAGTTACAATTTTATATTTACAAAACAAAAACAAAGGTACTTACTAGGATTATTTAATGTACCTTATACCACTGGAGACCTGTGAAACCCAATAAATAAAGATGTGGCAGTCATATCTGGGTCATACACAGATTTAGGTTCCCGTCTTTCCTGTGGACATACCCGAAGTTAACGTTTTCAAGGCCTAATTTCCTGGCTGAACCCACATGCGCATAAACAGCGTCACGTCTACATTAGTCCTATCAAATAAAAACATAACTTATATGCACACGAGCCCTTAACTATTGACCACAGGAGAGACAACCTTTGTTTTTGTGATTGTGTATGACACATCTACCAGCAATCATTTATACCGTAAAAGAAATCACTAAAAGTAATACTTATTAAAATTAAAATTCGCCAACAAATACGGATGATACAAGCATTTTAAACTTTAAGAAAGCGATTATACAGAGAGATCCGATATGCACTATGACGTGTAACAGGTTGGCCATAACTCCATGTTAAATTCTGTTTTGCTTGAAAGAAATAGGAGGGTCATAAACATTCGACAAAACAAAAGTCTCTTGTGGCCAATAGTTAAAGGCTTGTGTGCATATAAGTTATGTTTTTATTTGATACGACTAAAGAAGACCTGACGTCGTTTACGCGGATGTGGGTTCAGCCAGAAAATTAGTCCTTAAACACGTTAACTTCGGGTATGTCCACAGGAAAGACGGGTACCTAAATCTGTCTATAACCTAGGAATTAATCTTTCTTGGCTTATAACTTGGTTATAAAATGATTTTTCTCAACTGTTTGTTACATAAATCACTTTTTATTGAAGCTGTGAAAAGAAGTCATGAATATTTTCCCTATTGATTTTTTTAGTAACGCTTAGCAGTATCATGAACGAAATGTAGATACAGCATGTTACATAATGCCCGCAATAACTAAGCTCGTTAATCTTCAATTATGTCGCACCCCGTAGCCTTGGCGTTATTTGCGACTGTAGGTGGTTCTCGAAATATGTGGCCAATCGATAGCCAATTGACTTAACGATATCGAAGTACGTTTGTTTCCATGGTGTCACGAGTATCGTCTATGTATGCCTTAATCTAGGTTTAGATAAGTAATTATGTTTTAAAATAAAGTAACATTATAATTTAATTGTAGTTTTTATTAGGCTGAATCAAAACTGAAGCAATATAATGTTAAACTACTAATAAACGTCGAATAAGTTTGGGATAGTTTATGCCATGCTTTGTCACTTTCTGTCAGATGCAAATGTCACAATTACTGATAAGGACAAAGCATGGCATAAACTATTCCAAGCTTATTCCACGTTTATAAGTAAGGGGGTATATGTTTTTAAAAATGTATTACACATTTCATTTGCAATATGCATATATACCCAGAGGCCCTAGACAAGATGTATAAATACGTATACAGTGTTTAGTGTTGTACTTATTTGGCTATTCATTGTAAATTAATTATTTCTCAATCGCTCATGGGTTAACTGGAAGAGATCCCTTAAAGGGATAAGTTCGCCTTTGTACATATTTTTATATTTATTGTATTGTTATGGTTTTTCTTTTGTACACTAAAGTGTTAACATACATACATACATACATATCTTTGACGTCAACTGTACTGCTATAAACGCTATTATTGATCCCGTATCGTCTGATGTGAAGCAATGGACACATTTGCGTGGGGTTTCCGCGAAGCTGTTGTTTTCTGCAGGACAAGCCCTGAAACGTGTAACGACTTGTCTTATTTAGAGCCCTACACGCATGGACTCGAGGGGATTTACGAGCTGTTACTTTAGTTTCAATCTTACCTACCTATATACAGGGTGTTTGGCACTCGGGTGTACGCGTTTTACGGGATGATAGTAAGGGTCATTCTGAACATTTTTGACCACATTTACTATTATGCTAAGTCTGCTTCCGAGATATTGATCGTTTTAATAGGATTTTTTGTCATTTTTCCTTATGTCGGTGATACGAAAAACCCGTTAATTCAAGTATTAATTTAAAAAAAACAGTGTTTTCTTGCATGATTTTTCCATACTTGGTGAAAAACAAACGCGGGGTTCTCTTAGTATGGAGAAAGTAACTCTGCGCGTTTACTTAAAAAGTTGTAGGGAAAAAAAATAACATGTAGCTTTAAAACTTCCTTATTTCATAGTGATTGAAATCATGCAAGAAAATACTGTTTTTTTTTTTAATTAATACTTGAATTAACGAGTTTTTCGTATCACGGACATAAGGAAAAATGACAAAAATCCTATTAAATGATCAATATCTCGGGAACCGTGAAACTTAGCATAATAGTAAATGTGGTCAAAAATGTTCAGAATCCTGTAAAACGCCTACACTCGAGTGCCAAACATCCTGTATATTATTTTTAGGTGTTGCTTAGTCTCAAACGGGACCCAGTTTTTAAGGTTCCGCAGTCAAACTAGGAACCATATAACCAGGTGGCTAGATCATATAAGCGAATGTTAATTAATAGCCTCCCCAATATCTCAATTAACAAGTAAATTTTATAAGGACCCTAGTAAGTTTATATAAGCATGAAATACAGATTAAAAAATATTTAGATATTAAATTATGACTTGACTCGCCTAAAAATCTTCCTAATTAAGATTTAGAGTTTAAGTATGTAAAAATTTGGACATTACTGAAATAAACAAATAAACTTTTTTTTTTTTTAACCCTTATAGTTTCGCTGTGTCCGTCAATTTTTTTTAGTGTACCTACACGTAACGTGGGGATTCATATTTTTTTCTCGTCTACCCCATATTGTGGGGTGTCGTTGGATAGGTCTTTCAAAAGTATTTCGATTAAGATACGTTCATGAAATATTAAGCTTAAGCGGTAATTTTTGTTAGAGTCAAGAAGCTTTTTGCGTGTGACCCCTAAAGCTAGAAAAAGTCGGGTTTTACGATAAAATGGTGAATTGCATTTTTTTTCACGGAATTTCCCTTAACGTCAATAAAATATGAAAACTTTTTTCGATACATTTACAACTTCCTATGACTTTTCTATGAAATGCGCAAACGCATGGGTGCTCAACACATTTGGCCGAGTGTACATATATAAACTCATGCCTTAATTCCCAGAGTGGGGTAGGCAGAGCTATAGAATAGCCTATAAATAATCTAAACGAAACTTTACTTTTCCTTTACCATTTTTCCCCATACCCCGTAATCTCCAGGTTTCTGGGGCGGAATAATCACAAAAAGGGATTTACTTTAGACAATCCAAGTTGCCCCCAAACTGCTCGGCCCTAAATCTAAATAGTGCGATAAAGATTCAGGTTTATAACGCAATGGGAAGCCAGTAACCTCTAGCGTACTATACATAGTACGCAGTAAGGAAAGCGAGACTTTTTTAAACTGACACAATAAATGCGTGTAGGTAATATTTGATGATATAAACAGATTTTATTGTCTGTTTTTCGGATGTATGTGCCTTTCTTTTTTCTGTTATTTTGTAAATTTGCCTATCTTCTTGCATTGTTCTTTTGTTTTCGAAGGATGACTTAACCTTAACTGGATGAGATCACATATCGAATAAGTTCGCCTATGTACATTATCGAATCACAATAAAGAGTTAACATAATACATACATATTTTAAATAAACTAGCGACCCGCCTTCGCTTCGTCTAGGTTTTTGTAAATTGTCTGTAGTACTCATACAAAAATCACATCTTTTATACATAAAAACCTTCCTCTTGAATCTCTATCTATCGATGCATGCGAGACGAAGCGAAGGCGGGTCGCTAGTTTATTTAAAATATGTATGTATATGTAAACTCTTTATTGTGATTAGATAATGTACATTAGGCGAACGATTATAAAAAAGCCAAGGACCTTGTACATATTATGTGCTCCGTTTACATTTCAAGCCATAGGGATAATCGCTGCTCTACTGTTTTCTCGTATATTGTGACTCTGCCCTAAATCTTTGACTATATTGCACAATTTCCGCCAAACTTCACGATCATTACGCGTTTCTATTGTATTTCTTTGGGAAATAGGTTGTTAGTTGAAATGGTTACGTTCTTAGTTTTCTACTAAATGTTAAAATACTAAATGTTTTAGTTTCTTAAGTCGAATATAATACAGTGTCTGTGTATGTACCCGTGTGGTTGCCGGGTTAGAATAGTGACACTCCATGTCTTAGGCGACTAAGGGAAGAAAGGCTTGTACTGTTAAGGGATGGGCTTGCAACCTATCACTTATACACTGGTAAAAATCTTAGCCTGAATGTACTATCAGACCACTGGAACCTTGACCCACCATAGAACTGTGTCACAGAGACGTTATGATTCAAGTCATAAGAAGTGTCAAACAAATTGTTTTATAATGTCACAGTGACACCGTTCTATGGTGGGTCAGGGTTCCATTGGGCTGATAGTACAAAATGTGGTTACAGAATTATCAACAAACTAGGGACCCGCCTACGCTTCGCTTTGGTTTATGTGAGTATGATATGTAGCCTATAGCCTTTCTCGATAAATGGGCTATCTAACACTGAAATAATATTTCAAATCAGACCAGTAGTGCCTGAGATTAGCGCGTTCAAGCAAACAAACAAACAAACTCTTTAGCTTTATAATATTAGTATAGATTTTTAGAGTTGTTGGTAATTCTGTAAATGCCTACCTTATTCTGGAAATGAAGGCGTGAGTTTATGTATGTTATGTGTGTATACTATTATGTTACTTTTAAGATTTTTAGTTTGAAGAAAAGGGCCTCAAGCAGGCATTATTTAACCTACCACCAAGCAGCAGCGTTCGCATTGTTGTGTTCTGGTGTGGGAATAAGCCCACTAGTAAAATTACCAGCATTGAAGCATTCCATCAAGGGCATACAACAATGACGCATTCCGGTCCTCAGTGTTGGCAATGCAATTTGTATGGGTCTCTGATCCACCTTGGGGCTGCCATAGACGGAGCGCCTAGAGCAGTCAGGACCCACAGCCTTTGTCGCTATTGGTCAAACTGCAGCTTCAATACGCACCTAGAGCATTAAAATTGCAGATTGACCAATAGCGACCACAGAGCTGTCGGTCCTGACTGCTCGAAGCACTCCATCTATGGCGGCCCGTATTCTTTTACCTTCTCTTTTCCATAAAATATACCTTGGATACCTAACTATAAATAAAATTAACCAATTAAACCCCCACCCCCCACCCCCACTCGATACTCGATATTATCCTCCGCTGTCCATTAAGTCCGCATCGTCCAGGTATAGGGCCAATAGTTTCGTAATAAATACGTGCAGGTAAGAGCTTGAACAACCTGGCAAGAGAGCTGAACTTAGATATATTTAACTGCAAGGCTAAATCCGTGAGACAAAAATGGTCAGCGAGGTGCTTGGTGTGAGTGAAACTAGCATGTGTTTGCGAATTTAGCTGTCAAATTTTATTTATTATCTTTATAAATAAATAAATAAAATAAAATTGGTAAAGTGGTGCCACACCGCCGAGGACTACTGCAGTTGCCGGTGCATCTCCACAGTCCATGGCGCATCAGATCTCCTGCAGTGCTCCGCGTGCCCCGACAAGACCTTTATCCTCGTGAGGCCGAACGTTCTAAATTTAGGACATTTGTCAAAGTGACTTTTGACTTTAGTTTACTGACACAAGATTCTTCTTGGAACTAACTAAAGACGTGGGCCTCACGAGGTTATGACGCCAATAGCAATGCCGTTCGCGTGACAGAATATTGGTCAGCTCATTTGACGTGCCGTCGACACGCTAAGAAGAAGAAGAATAAAATCAACGAATAATATAAATCGCATCTTTGATCTCAACTCAAACTGTCTCTATTGTTATAGTGTTGTTTTTAACTCCGCCTATCATAACGTTGACAGTATGATAACACTAGGTGTTATTCCATAATGCGCAACAGAACGGTCCTGCGGGTGGTAGGACCTTATGCAGGGTCTGTCCGGATCGCTACCACCATCTTATCCATTAACCTACCGCCAAACAGCAGTGTTCGCATTGTTGTGTTCCGGTTTGGGGATGAGACAGCCGGTGAAATGACTAGCATAGAGGCATTCCATCTTAGTCCTCAGGGTTGGCAACGCATTTGCAGTCTTAGAATTGCATTGCAGTCTTGTGAATGCGAAAGTCTATGGGTCACAGTTTCCACTTACCATCAGGTGGCCTGTGTGCTCGTTTGTCTTCTCTATGCCATAAAAAAAACAGAAGTATCAGTAGTAGTAGCAGGGCGACATATTCACGGACCCACAAGAGATAGGTACAACTTCTCGCTGCCCGAAACATCTGGAAATTTCTGAACGCAACGGGCCTTTGCGGTGAGCTGTAAACAAAGGGCTGCCACAAAACATCAGCAATGGTCGAATAGGCACACGCGGCTCAGCTCAACAACCCCCCAAAACAATAATACTGGCTAAATATAGTTGGTAGTCGAGTGTAAGAATTATTTGCGACGGAGTCCCTAATAATTGCTTTTGTAAACGTCTTCAGTTCCTAGTGAGTATTTTATTTTTATTTTTGAGGTTTGATCAATTATGAAAAATTACCAAAACACAGAATAAATAAAATAGACAATTTCTTAACGTGCATAATGGAAACGCTAACGCTTCTTTTTTACCGATGAAATGTTTGGAGTTGACATAAACGGTCGAAGCGGTCTATCATCGATCAGTTAACATCAATCCTATTTTTGACGATTTAGAAAATCGCCAAAAATGGCGATCACAAATTGACATAATCAGAAGTCGTTGGAGAATATTAATATATAATATTAATAGTCTAGGTATTTTATCCCACCGGTCCCTGTTATTCAATTTTGAGCAGACTAGCTAGTTTTCAAAATTGGCTTTAACTTATTTCACCATTGTCTATACAAAAATACAAATCTGGAACTGTATAAATCTGTGCATTGCATGTGCATTGTCTTAACTAGGTCGGACACATTCGAAACAAATACTCAGTAGTTTTGAACATGATAAATATGCGTAGAAAATAAACTAACAACAAAAACCAACTGTGTCCATAAATTGTGTCAAATCCTAAACTAAATTAAGTGCTGGCTAAGTTGGATAACAAATTATTGTAGTAAAAGTGGACCACGCCGTCTGACACGGTTAGGCTCTCCCAGGGGTGCAGAAGTGAGGAAGTGTTCCACTGTTACGTACTATGACGTTGATATGAAAGTTTTGATACGTTCAACGCCACCAACTTACCACGCAGTCGTGAATTAAATAAGGTAAATGTGTCGCCGGTACTGAATGTAACTAGCACGGGAGGAAGGCGCTGCTTTGAGATTTGATATTTAAATGCTAGAGCAGGCAAACTAGTGGGTCATATGAAGGAAAGTATTCAACGTCGTCCATGGACTTCAGATTATGCGAGGTGGTCTGACAATGCTGTTTGCTAAGGTAGTGGTCCTGGGTTCCATTTCCAGTGAGAGCAAGTATTTGTGTGATGAGTGCGAGTAATTGTTACCGAGTGTTGGGTGTTTTTCTTTTATATAACTCATAGTAGGTACAAGGCTAGGCTTGTCCTAAAATAAGCTAGGTCATTTTGTCGTGGTTGTGAACTTTAAATGTGGAAAAAGGTCTTATAAAATAGAATACTAATTAAATATTTCCTTATTATCATTAATCGTGATTTTATTTTAAAGTTTATTTAAAATTATGGTGGGAAACGGAAGTTTAATTTCAGAAATAAATAATTTTGAATTCTAATTTACAAAATGGCACCCAACTTGGGACCGAAAAACTGTCTTATTACATATTATTATAATAACGTTACTTTCCACGGTCCTTGTTTACTGTTCACTCCGAAATAACAACGTGCCTTACATTTTATGAACTCCTAGTGCCTAGGAAGAAATTTTAGGCAGTCTATCCTCGTTGCCCAGACAGACATGCGCACTGTGGAGTTTCTGTTGCACTACCTAGGTTTTATTTTATATTTTCACCCACAAACAACATTCAATTTATCATTCCCTAGTCCTCAGGGAGAAATATTAAACAACCCTCCGCATCGACAAATGAAACCCATGATACGAGACCTGCGCACTAGGTGATACTTGTTGCACAGGTTTGACATTTAATTGGTGACTACATCCAATTTATCATCCCCTAGTCGTCTGGTATGAATTTAAAACAATCCTCCCACGATTACACCATGTGGTTTTGAAACTGGGCCTGCGTGCCGTGCACACTACCATAGACACTTTACTACCCATGTGTGTACTATATTGATTTACTATCACTTTCATTCAAACTAACTGCATTGGGTTTATTTTCTCCTAGTACCTGGAACAAAATATAAAGTTCTGTTCCGCGTTCGTATTTCCAGATCCAGTGTACAGTCGACGTCAAAGATATGTTTACACTTTTGAACCTTTTTCCATTGGAATAAGGTCCAAAAGTGTAAACATATCTTTGATTTTAACTGTACATAAACTACACTACACTGTATTTTATCGTTTTCAAGAATTGTGGCAATTCATACAGTGAACTTGACGGATTTTATCCTGAATTTATTTCCCGTACTTATTGGGAATGCTGGCTGAATACTTTTACCTGTCTACCAAGCCTTGGGATGGTAATCACCTGTAACTATATATATATTTAAGTATGGGTTATGTATACATGGCTCTTTGTCTCATTAAAGAGCCTAAAGCTATGACCTGATTTTAACAAACGGGGATATTCGATATAGCATCGCAAGTTTTGCCTACAAAACATATATTTTTTTAAATGCGAAAGGACATCATTCGGACGGCTTATTGTCTAACGCACTCACAACCGCAATCGACTTCAAAGTGGAACAATTGTTTTTATTATGTATGCAGACGAGCTTTCGATTTTCAAAAGGAAAACAATTGCGATTGTGGATGCGTTAGGCAAATAGCCCCTCTGGTTTTATACATTTTTGGTCCAAATATAAAAGTGCTCGCCAAAAAAAAAGGTATATTCTGATAGATCTTGTTTGCTTGAGCATTTGTTAATATGGCACCAAAGATGTAGTACCAATATCCATAGTTTTATTCTAGTTAGAAAATTAAATATTTCGTTGAATCGAACAAACAAAAACTAATGAATTGTTCTACCATACTTAATCAAGATCAGTGATACAGCTTTGGTACCATAGTAAGAAATACTTAGGCGGGTAAATTGCATCAGAATAAACCATTCTTTTTTTGGCCGGCACTTTCTCTTGTAGACCAAAATAGGTGATGTCCTTTAACTTTTAAAATTACTATTTATTAGAATAAGAACGAATGATCTTGAGTGAAAAATGTCACTTGCTTGACAATGTATAAAAAGCTGTTGTACGAGTACCACCCACTTGCCTACCCCCAATCAGTGATATACCTAGCTTAGGTCTTGTGATCGTAGTCTCGAGATATGTCAATGGTGAGCCCACTTACCATCAGGTGGCCTGTGTACTAGTATCTTAAGATACTTCAAGTCGTCAAGCCATAAACAACTGTCAATTTTGACATGTCTTGAGGCAGACATCCGAAGAGAGTCAATATCTTATAATCCTTTAACCTTTGCGCCATTCTTTCCGATCTGCTTGCGGCCGTGGTGTAGCATATCGCTGCTTAAATGCAAAAGCGCCGTAAAACAAAAACAAATATAGTTTGATTTAAAACTTAAAGTATATAGCACTCCGAATTTAAATGCAACACAAACACATTTGGATTTGTGGCCCTTTTGTATTTAAGCAACGATATGTATACTTACTACCCTTTTTACTTTATTTTAGACACCACATTTGGTTTATGTTCTCCTAGTATTGCAAAGCAAAATATTAAACAACCTCCCTCGTTTACGACACAAGCTTCGTACGTAACTGGGCATACTGCTACGTCGCTGTACGTCATAGTACCCTTTCAATCAGACACCCCATTTGATTTATTTTCTCCTAGTATCCAGAACCAAATATTAAACAACCCTCTGTTGACGCCATGAGCTCGATAACTGGACTGTGGGCATACTCTTAAAACGTAGCTCATACTACCCTCTTTTTCTTTATTTTCTCCTAGTATCCAGAACAAAATATTAAACACTAATTCGCGTTTAGCCTACTCGTAGTTTGTACTATAAACGGCTAATATTGATATCGTTAACGGTATCAGAATACCACCAATAGCGTAAACAAAGCGTGAAAATAATTATTGTATAATGAGCGATGCGATAAAAATAACAGTTCTCTAATAATTATTATAGCATTGTTATTTATTACCATGGTTACGCACATGACAATGTCAGGGACCGTGTTTGGTGATCAACTGACATCTCACTTCTTTTATTTATTTGTCAAGAACTGTTTTAACAAAACGCCACAGTTTTTCTCTATGGTCGACTGGTCGCTGTCAATTTAGAAACCACCTGTCAAAACTAAGCTGTACGACAAACTTTGTAGTTTCCGTTTTAAGCTTGTAGAAAAAGTTATATATGCATACATAATTAGCGCCTACCTTATACCTTAAGAAGCTTCATTATTACACCAGTTACATTATCAAGTATTATTCCGAACCCACATTTAATTTATTTTCTCCTAGTATCTCGACCGAAATATTAAACAACCCTACCCGTTTGTCCCCGCAAGCCTCTCGAACAGAACATGCGCACTACTCTTCCAGACTCAGCGTACTACGTCATTACTACCCCTGACTTTCACTTTCAATAAGGCACCACATTTTTGACTTATGTTCTCCTGGTATTCAGAACGAAATATTCGCTTCCGCGTTCCAGATTTCTCATGATCTGAATCATTTAATTTATTTTCTCCTAGTATCCCGACCGAAATATTAAACAACCCCGTTTGGCCCCGCAAGCCTCTCGAACAGAACATGCGCACTACTCTTCCAACCTCAGCGTACTACATCATACTACCCCTGTATACTTTCACTTTCAATAAACCATTTTTGACTTATGTTCTCCTGGTATTCAGAACGAAATATTAAACAACGCTTCACGTTCCAGATTTCTCATGATCTGGATCATTTTATTTATTTTCTCCTAGTATCCCGACCGAAATATTAAACAACCCTACCCGTTTGTCCCCGCAGGCCTCTCGAACAGAACATGCGCATTACTCTTCCAACCTCAGCGGACTACGTCATACTACCCCTGTATACTTTCACTTTCAATCAGGCACCACATTTGGCTTATGTTCTCCTGGTATCCAGAACGAAATATTAAACAACGCTTCCGCGTTCCAGATTGTAGGTGGCACGTTTTTCCTTTTGAATTGCAAGGTTGGTATCAACGACCGATGAAACATGGCTGCATGGCATTGGACCAAAGCTGGTGATTGTTGGTTTGGTTTAGCATAAATTCTCATGGTCTGGCATACGTTAATGAAAATTGTCATTGTTTAAAGTGGACCACTGAACCGTACCTAATTCAATTCTTAAACATAAAACCCACATGGTTTTACTTATTTTATTGTTGTTGGGATGAGGCGTTACTAGGTAGCTCTTTTAGGGAAATGCATTTACACGTAACACATTTTTTTCGAATTTTCTTTTTGGGTATATCTGAAAGACAAATCAAACAAATCTTAACACTATCTTCATGTTCGTAGTTCGGTATGCTTATTTTTAAACTTATATTTTATACTAGCGATAGCGACCCGCCCTCGCTACGCTTCGGTTTATTTGAGTTTTCTATAACACACGTACATAAAACAAAATTTATTATACATAAAAACCTTCCTCTTGAATCACTCTACTAAAAAAAACCGCATCAAAATCCGTTGCGTAGTTTTAAAGATCTAAGCATACATAGGGACAGAGAGCGGGAAGGGACTTTGTTTTATACTATGTAGTGATTTGTATGATGGTAAGTAGGTATTTATTTGTATGATAGAAAAAATATTAATCTATGTTAGTGCCAAAAGCTTTGTAAACTGTCTGAATTCTTCGCTCACGACATACGGTGCGATAGCACGAAAAAACCATCACTCGATTTCATACGCTCTTATGCTAGTCTAACCGGCTTTACAGAACCCGTAAGACCTTTGCACTGGTGCTACCCTTGTATAACAATCACTTTTAATTTATAATCTCCTAGTATCCAGAACAAAATATTAAACAACCATTCCTCTTCGGCGATATGGCTTCATGAGCACAGTACATGCGCACTACGCTTTCAGTCTTCGCGTACTACGTCACCCTACCCTACCCTACCCTTGTTACTTTCACTTTCAATCAGGAACCACATTTAGTTTATCTTCTCCTAGTACCTGGAACAAAATATTAAACAACCCTTGCGCCGCGTTCCAGAAATTTAACTCTTCATGATGTCTGACAGTGTTGACGGCAAAATATTTCAAACAACGCCTTTATTACCCAACTAGTCAAGAAGAAGGGTATTGTTTTCGGGGGATGTATGTATCTTAAACAAAGAAGTCCATGAACTCCGTCAGGTGCCTTTGAGGAATGCAGTAGGCACGTCAAAGTAAACGTCATGTCATGGAATAGTTTATACCCCAAGGGACGTAAGGGATTACTAATCGACTATGCATTTGCACGAGTTCAGTAATCTATAGGTACTTACGCTCGAGTGATATATACTGCTGTACTTACAAAGAAATAAAATAAACTAAAAAAGAAATTATATCAAGGAAGAGCGATTATTTCATAAATACTTCCCTAGCTTGTACAGTCAAGGGCAATATGTATACACTTTAGTACCTTGTCTAATTGTCGTCATATTTGAACTGTCACAGTGGTTAAAGTGACAAGGTACTAAAGTGTATACATATTATTTGCCCTTGACTGTACTACTTTAACTTTCAACTTGACACCACATTTGATTTATTTTTTCCTAGTATGCGAAATAATAGTAGATTGTTCAACAAGGAACTAAAATAAGCCATTATGACACGAGATATTTAAAGGTGGATAAAGTTCGAGTGTCATTATGGCGCTTTAGTCTCGAGTTAAACACTCTACTTTTCACTTCGAATGCGAGAAAAAAATAATTCTTTGTTTATTTTATTTTCTATTAAAAATTGAAATTACAATTCGAACCATTCTTATTACAAAGATATTGTTTCGCAGTTATCAGTTTTTTGTAAAGTGACACTTTAAATGCTTGCATATTTAGCCAACAGACCAACTTGAAAACTATTGTCTTTAATATATTTAAATATATTTATATTAGTAATCATTAATCGTGTTTCAAGAAATTTAATCTTTTTATAAATAATTTTGCACAGTTGGCATTTTGAGGTTATTTCCACGGCCTAAAAATGGTCCATACACAATCTCTGAAAATGGCGATAATCCTCCATTCATAAACACCGTGATGTTTAAATGCTTGCATATTTAGCCAACAGATACAAACTTGAAAACTATTTGGACCATGCCTAATAAAATAGATTTATCCCTTATATATTTAAATAGATTCATATTTGTAATCATTAATCGTGTTTCACGAAATTAAATCGCTTATTTTATAATTTTTGTACTAAAAATGGTCCATATACAATCACTGAAAAAGGCGATGATTGGCTGTTTAAGGGTTTCCAACGTAAATTAAAAAGAAAAAGTACTTTAGTCCCTAGGGAGTAAAGTGTAGTTTTAATCCCTTGAGATTAAATACATCACTTTAGTCCGCCTATACAAGCCTATTGTGAGTCATTTTAGAGTCTGAGAAGTGAAAAATATTAAACAATCTCTCCACATTTGCACCAACAGCTTCGTTAACAAGACATGCGCACAACGCTTGCAGTCTACCCACTACGTCATACTTACCCTTGTTTCACTTTCATTTTCATCCGGGCACCACATTCGGTTTATATTCTCCTAGTATCCAGCACAAAATATTAAACAACGCTTCCGCGTCTGAGAGTTCGTATAATACCGGTTCACTTTTAAGGGTTCCGTACCAAATACAAAAAAATCGGTATTGGGATTGGTCTGTCCCTCCGTCCGTCCATCGGTCCGTATCTTCATCTTCATGTGATTAAGGCTAGTATGGGATTCCTGCCGTGGTGCGGCGGAACTTTGCGCGCGAATTATCATCTCCTGTGCTAGCACGCCTGTACCGCCTTTCTCTAGACATGGGGCAAGTTCCGAAATCGTGAAATCTGGCTAAACTGCAACCTGTGACCAAAAAAGGAACACCCAACTACAGACCCATTGCAATCACCTCCCTACTATGCAAATGTATGGAGCGTATACTGCATAACAAACACCTGGCGTACCTAGAAGTCAAAGCCAAGTCTACTCAGTGATCAACGTACGGTTTTCAGCGAGAGAGATCTTCTTGCGTACATGCCGTTATTGCCACTTACTTGCAGAGCGAGGCCATCGGGAACCATTACGTCTCCAAGGCACTTGACAGGATTTGGCATGACAGCCAGTGCGACTGGATATTTGACTTCCTGAGGGAACGGTCAATAACAATGTTCAGATGGATTCTCTCGTTACCAATCGACTACAAAATTAAATGCAGGTGTACCTGAAGGATCTCTTCTTTCCGCAACGCATTTCCTACTGCACATCAACGATTTAATGTACCCAGGTATTATCGGATACGCAGATGATAGTACTGTTACGGAATGATACTTTTCCAGTGCACGCGCCAGTAGAACTGACTTATCTAGAGAGGCCATGGTTGAGCGGATGAACTTGCAATTGAAGGCGGTGTCCGATAACGGCGAAGCAATTGAACGCCAACAAAACAAAAAGGAGTAGCTTCAACAGAGCATAATTTTCAGAATTCACTCGCCTTCAGCTCGTCTATCGAGTTAAAAGCAAAAACCTCTGCCTAAAAACTTGGTATCCTCTATAAGGTTCTTCGGTATTTCACACCGGAACAGTTGCTCTACTTATATCAAGCACAAGTTCGTTCGTGTATGGAGTATTGCTGCTACCGGTGGGATGGCTCTGCCAAATTTTTGCTGGACACGATGAACTCAGGGACCGAAGAGCTTGACTCATAGGCGACGACTCCCTCGTCAAAACCAACCTTCTAAGTTTGGAAAGTCGCTTGTATATTGGTTTTTTACAAGGTGTATTATGGTGAGTGTGCCCAGGAACTACATGACCTCGTCCAACCCCCACCTTCGGTCGTCCAGACGCCGGAAAGGCTAACATCCGCATGTAGTCAAATTTCCAATGGTTTGGGTACGCAACGTTTTGCAGTGTAATTTCTTATTCGCAAAGCCAATGAGTGGAATGCTCTTCCTGCGTCTGAATTTTCGGAATTGTATAACCTTGGTGCTTTCATGGCAAAAGTGATTAGTTTTCACCCTCGACCTCGTTGAGACTAAGGTCAAACGCAAACCCAGTACACGATTAAAAAAACCACCCTTGGCCTCGATGTCACTTAAGATCAGACGAGACTGTGTTCTTTTTCATTCTGTGAGTACTTAGAAGGTGCTTCGGTTTGTACTTTTCTCTCACTCGCTCTTAATAAGAGCGTATGAGAGCGAGTAAGAGATAAGCACTGACACGAAGCACATTGTAAGAACTATCGCACTGTAGAGGTAGATTAGGTTTTAAAATACTTTGAAGTAATGATCACGTTCCATGCCGGTCGACCGATCGGCTAGGGAAACCGGACTACAAGGATAGCATAAATCTACAGAATCAATTTCCCGGCATGTTACAGAATCCGGGCACGATTATAGTATTTCCATCTTTCTAGTTAAGGTTTAAGGTTCAAAACCGTTGAATGATTAGGAACAGGTGGGTGTAACCCCTCACATTTTTTTTACTAATAATCAACATTACGGTGTTAAGTGCCAATGTGGGAGTAATACATTTGGTACAATATGAGTGCAATGTGCTCGACAGTATCCAGGGATCGCTTCAAGTTTATGCTTTCCTGGTACTTTCCGGTACACCGACGGGATAAGGGAATGCGGCAAGCCAACGAGACTGGGTGAGATGCGATGATTTTTAGCATTAATTTGATGGCTAACTCATTCATGTCCAATATTGATGCACGGTGAATACATTTTAGATTACCGTTTTCATTTTGACGATAGAGACCTACAAAAGTATGTATGGATTTATTTGGTTTCTAATATTTCATACAAATATAGTAAGATTACTGGATTTTAGGTTATTATTTGAACTGGGATCACAGATGTCGGGAATAACTTCTTAACTACCTATTTATGATAGCTGTTGAGCGCGACTCCATTCACGCAGAAAAATAAAACATAGCTTATATCACTCTGGGTGAATGTAGCATTCCAATGGTGAAAGAATTTTCGAAATCGGCATAGTAGTTTTTGAGGTTTATCATTACAAAGATGCACACACACAAATACAAATCTTTCCTCTGTATAATATTAGCGTAGATAGCAGCGTTCATAATGGGAATCGAGTAGATGATGTGGAACGACGAGTCACGTGATCTACTAGTGATGCAATATGTCCAAAAACGAAACGAATAGAAACGCTCGTCAGCGTAATGCATCTTGGCTAGGGCCACAATCACCTAGCTCTGTGCCTTTGTTTAACTAAAGACTTGCCCATGCGCACCACGTTTAAAGTTACGGCGTTCTATGGCTATACAACCCTTGTTTAACTTTCATTTCCATTCAGACACTACCTTTGGCTTATCGTTTCCTAGTACAAACAACAAAATATTAAACAACCTTTCCACGTTTGTGGCGCTCTATGGCTTCATGAACAGGACATGCGCACCACGCTTACAGGTTTATCTTCTCCTAGTATCTGGAATAAAATGTTAAACAATCTTTTTACGATTACGGCGCTGAGCTCTAACTTGTAAACAGAACCATTCGCAGTACGCTGGTCGTCTTGTAAGTACTCTCCCTTGCTTCTTAAGCTTGCAATCAAGCATCACCATTTCATTTAATTTCTCCTAGTATCTTGAAGAGAAGAAAAAACGTTCCACGTTTGCAGGGCTATGGCTTCGGGAATAGGACATGCGTGCCACGCATTCTCAGTGTTCAACTGTTCACGTCATACAATCCTTGTGTAACTTCATTTATCTATCAGGCACCTTTGGGTTATCGTATCCTAGTATCTGGAAAAAAAACATTAAACAAGCTTTCTGTTTGCGGCGCTATGGCTTCGTGAACTGGATATGCGCACCACGCTTTCAATCTCAGCTTTCTACGTCATACAATCCTTGTTTGACTTTTATTTTTAAATTAGGCACCACATTGGTTTATCTTCTCCTAGTATCTATAATAAAATATTAAACAATCTTTTCACATTTGGGCTTTAACTTGTCAACAGAACAACATGCGCGCCACGCTGGCCATCGTGGCGTATTGCGTCTACTACCCTTGTTTTAATTTTAACTTGCAATCATACACCACATTTGGTTTGATTCTCCTAGTACATGGAAAAAAATATAAAACAACAGTTCCGCGTTTCAGCTTTCTCTTGATTTATACAATATCAACGACAAATTTTTCCTATTCATTATTACATTGACGACTTTAAAAGGTATTATTTTATTATTTTTGATATTCATAAAATATTACACAGATATTATATACTCGTATACAGATATTATTATAATATACAGGGGTGTTATTATGACATAGTTATGCAATTCTGTTTACGCTGAGAGAAAAGGACAGAGCTATATAACTGCCATAGCTCTGTCCCTTACACTCACCGTAAAATGAACTGCATAGTTATGTCATAATAACCCCTCTGATCTAAATTGAGTGGACGGGTCGGAAGGGGCCGCCCTAGGCGTGATTTTTCGAGTCAAATCGGAGAAATACTGGAAAAGGGCCGAATCTTAAGTACCCGAAACCGACGTGCGTGCATGACTCGATGTATGAATGTGGAAGAAGCGAAAGAAATTTGTCAAGATCGTAGCAAGTGGAAAGAAGTGGTCTCTGCCTACCCCTCTTGGAAACAGGCGTGATTTAGTGTATGTATGTATAACATAAAATATTACTATAAAATATAATATTACTTCTTTAAACGGCCGTGGTTTGAAAGTTTTCAGCACCTGAAACAAAATAATAACGCTTAAGAGTAAAAACCAATAGCACCGCGTTCCTGAAATCTATCTGCTACTTTACATACATACATACGCATACATACTTACGCTATACCACATAAACCACATTTGGCTTATTTTCTCCCAGTAGGCAGAACAAAATATTAAACAACATTTTCACGTTTGTGGTGCTAATGGCTTCGTGAACAGGACATGCGCACCACGCCTGTAGCTGTTGCCCATGTCTCCCTCTGTACAAAAGTACCCAATCACATTATTTATTCGTATCACTTTGAGTCTCAATCAGAAACCACCTTTGGTTTATTTTCTCCTAGTCTCCAGAACCAAATATTAAACAACCTTTCCACGCTTGCGGCGCTATGGCCGTCGCGGAATTCTACGTACCCTTGTTTAACTTTGAATCTGGAAACACATTTGATTTATCTTCTCCTAGTATCTGGAACCAAATATTAAACAACCCTTTCGCGTTTCAGATTTCTCGTGAAAAAGTCGATGGCATTATCTTTAAAACCATCAAGTACTAACACCGATTTCAAAATTGCAGTTGTTTAAAAGTGATATCCTTGGAGTGCAATGAGAATTCCAGAAATTAATAAGAAAAAAATAGGAGCAACTTATTCTACGTGGACGATCAGCTAATTCGACCGACGAAGTCTTGGGCGTCCTCTAAGTAGTTTATTAGGGCCGGTTCAGACGGACAGAATTAGAACTGCAACCCAGCTGCAAAGTGGCAGTTCGAATGCAGTTCTGATGCAGTTAACTTAACTGCAACAAACTGCATTACAACCGTATAGCATCCGCCTTACTATCTTACTGTTACCGTCAGACAAAGAACAACTTAGCCGTTAGACCTAGGGATTTAAAATTTGGAGGGAATTTTCGTTGCCGGGCTTGCGCTATGAGCTTTGTTAATTTCTTGTAGTCTACCTACATACTAACCTAATTTAACAATAACTTTGAAGCATTATAGACAATATTTGCAAAATGTCTCTGTGTTAGTAATTTTACTTGTTGTCTTATGGGGCTACTTAAACTAAACCCCTCGTTTATGTTACGCTGGTATCCACTACAAAATATTAAACAATATTTACTCGTTTGTCTTATGGCTTCGTAAACAGGACATGCTTCAGTCTCGGCGTACTACATCTTACTTTCTATATTTTTACGTTCAATCAGACACCTTATTATTTTATATTCTCATAGTATCCAGAACAAAATATTAAACAAACATTTCACCTTTGTGAACAGGCTTTGCGCACTACGCTTTCAGTCTCGGCATAGGACGCCATACTTTTCCCTTTTAAAAATTTACGTTTAATCAGACACCCTATTATTTTATATTCTCCTAGTAACCAGAACATAATATTAATCAATGTACCCACGTGCTATGGCTTCGTGAACAGGACATGCGCACCAGCACCACACTTTAAATGTCGGCATAATTTCATACTCTCTTCAAATGTAATGTTAAATCAGGCATCTTATTTTGTTCATGTTCTCCTAGTATCTGAAACCAAATATAAACAACCCTTTCGAATGTTCGAAAATCTCGTTTTAAATAGTCGGAGACAAACTGAGCAACAAGTGAAAAAAATGTGCTAGCTGCATACTTACTTGTACATTGACGACCATATTATCTTTAAAACTATCAGTAGGTAGGTACTACTGACTCAAATCACACGTGAGTAGAAAGAACATTACATGACCACACAACTTGATTTTCAACCGACTTCAAAAAAGGAGTTCCACGAGCCTAACATACCGTTTTATTTGACTTGAGGGTTTGTACAATAGTGAAAATACGTTGAAAAAAAACTTTTTCACTTCTCATGCTCGTAAAGTCCTTCTTTATGCTGGGTATAGGCTGCATAAAATCGCATTTTATGCACTAGTGCATAAATGGTTGTCGTCATCTAGACTAAGACAATTAAGCCCTACAGCCAGACAGACGAGGTGACTGCATTAAATAAACTTGTTATTTAAATAAATTTACTTTAATTTTATTTATTTTATTTATATTTGCATCGTAGTATCTAACAAAAAAGAAATTTAAAACTATTAAAAACAAGCATTACTTGGCAGTATTGCGTTCGACCTAAGTCAAAAATCGCAAACAGAAAATAAATAAAAAAATTCGACAGAAATACAGTGGCGGGAAAGAGGTTTTGGACTATTAATTAGTTATTTTCGTGGCTAAACTTGTTGCGTTATGGAATTTAATTAAAATGTCGTCTAGTGAAGAGAAAATAATGCTCACACCTAACACACTCATGGAAAAAAATGCAAAAGAACTTATTGAACAGACATTGCCGCCTAAATCCATACTGTAAATATGCCCGGAAAAACCATAACATACTCGTATAATATACAGAATTGTTCAAATTTCAATTTATATTTTAATTGAAGTTTTTTTACATTATCACTGTTTTATTTCCTCGTAATCGAAGTGAAAAGCAGAGTGTATAACTCGGTCTTAAAACCCATTTTATCCTCGACTTAATTATCCAACCTCGCCTGCCGGCTCGGTTGGATACCATAAGTCTCGGTAAAAATGGTTTGTTTTATGCCCTTGTTGTACAATCTACTATTTTCTTTCCTGTATTAATACTAATGGAGAAGGCGCTACTTTGTTTATTGCTTGTAATTATAGTCTTAGCCTCCTTGCATACCCTTGAATAACTTTCACTTTAGATCGTATTTATTTATTAAATTTCTTTTGAATAACACTATGAGTCATGCTACAGGTATTGATTTTAATGAAAAATCAACATACAAAAGAATTAACGAGCTCTATCTTTAAGCATTACGGGAACTTCAACTGAGTTTAATATACCACATTTGATTTATCTTCTCCTAGTATCCAGAACAAAATATTAAACAATCTCTCCGAGCTTCGCGAACAGGACATGCGCACCACGAGTCAATCTCGGCATACTACGTCATACTACCCTTGTGTAACTTTTACTTTCAATCGGACACCACTATTGGTTCATTTTCTCCTAGTACCTGGGACAAAATATTAAACAACTTCCGCGTTTCAGATCTGTGGATATTATTTCACCTTCATGTTGCCGACAAAATATGTAAAAAATATTAGCATTCACATTATTTTTTGTAAATAAAATATGTTTAATAATAAATAACTGGGGACAATGTCACACCAATTGATTTAGTCCCAAACTAAGATCTAGGCTTGTACTATGGGTACTAGGCAACGATACATGTACTTATATAGAGAAATACATACTTCAAAACATAGAAAACATCCACAATAATGAAGACATGGCCTATTCTCTGTGGTCACCTAACATTATTATAAAGTTCCAATATTCGAAAATTATAGTTGTTTGTAAGTTTCATTACCTATGCTATGACATACTTGCTAGAATGAATTTCGAAAGGTGCCTGAAGTCCGACGGCTACCTTTTTAAATCATTCAGTAAGATAACGAAGGCATTGACTGTGAGCAATGTTTAATAATTCGTTCATATTAGCGCCATTTCTTTCGTCTATTGCCACTTTACACTGTAGTCCTTTGTTACTTTAACATCATGTTTGAACTGCGTGACTAATTCGTCAGAGGCGTTAATACGATAAGGTGCAAAAGTATGCGGTTACTTATAAGACTGTTGTACTACCCTGTACGACTTTCACTTTTAAGCAGGCACCACAATTGGTTTATTTTCTCCTAGTACTCGAAACGGAATATTACTTATTATTATTATTATTATGTATGTCTTTACCAATCACGGAACTATGGGAGTCCCGGACCTTTGGAAGGCGTACATGGAGCCGAAGCCAACACGCAGAGGCCCTTTAGACAAGTTTAATTTAGTAAAGTGATGGGATACCAACCGGCGATTATATTATTATTATTATTAAACAATCTATCAGCTTTTGCGAGCTTTGCGAGTTTCGCGAATAATTTATTTGTTTAACTTTTTACTGTGGTGTCCGTATAGAGGTGACTAATTCACTAAATTTAATGATTTTAATTCAAATTTGGATTATTACGGTATTTTTACGGTAAGTATGTACATTCCTTTCCTAAATAGTTTTGTTTCTCCTCCATTTTCCCTACTTGTTACTTCCTCCTTTTTCCTTTCGTGACAAATAAAGAACAGTAACAATCCATGTGGAAAATGGTCGCAGGAAAACTAAATTTGTTTGTAATGTCAAATAGACGTAAGTTCCAGTTTTTGCATTCCGCTGCTTTTTTAATTAGGGTTCCATAGCCGAATGGCAAAAACGGAACCCTTATGGATTCGTCATGTCTGTCCGTCCGTCCGTCCGTCCGTCTGTCCGTCCGTATGTCACAGCCACTTTTTTCCGTAACTATAAGAGCTATACTGTGGAAACTTTGTAAGTAGATGTATTCGGTGAACCGCTTTAAGATTTTCATACAAAAATAGAAAAAAAACAAAAAATTTTTGGGGTTCCCCATACTTAGAACTGAAACTCAAATATATATTTTTGATCAAACCCATACGTGTGGGGTATCTATGGATAGGTCTTCAAAAATGATATTGAGGTTTCTATTATATTTTTTTTCTAAACTGAATAATTTGCGCGAGAGACGCTTCCAAAGTGGAAAAATGTGTGTCCCCCCCCCCGTAACTTCTAAAATAAGGGAATGATAAATGTAAAAATAATATAATGATGTACATTACCATGCAAACTTCCACCGAAAATTGGTTTGAAACTTTGAACGAGATCTAATAATTAGTTTTTTTTTAATACGTTATAAATCGTAAACCGCATTTTACCTTTCATTCAATCCACTCCAATATAATAAAGAATAAAGAAATACATTTATTTAGATGTATAGTGGTACGGAACCCTACATGCGCGAGTCCGACTCGCACTTGGCCGCTTTTAATTCTGTTGGACCTTGAGCCGATTTGTCAATGCACATATAAAACGAACTTAAAAAAAAAAGGTGTTATGATAATATTATTTAACTAACTAGTGCGTTAAGTGGTAGTAGTATTTTGGAGAAATACGAGTACATACGAGCATAAATGCAAGAGGAGAATTCACAAAAAAAAATAACTAACATTTGGATCGACATCAGTAACAGTGTATCTTAAAGCCAATCATTAAATTTTTCATGTTTTTTGTAATTTAATTATGCGACTAACTTACCTGTGATTTTCATACAGACAGCACATTCGGTTTATGTTCTCCTAGTACCCAGGGCGAAATATTAAACAACCCTTCCGCGTAAAAAACCATGAGGTAAAAAACACACGGAGCAGTGCACTGTCTCCCTCCGCGACGTTTCGTAGATGGAAATTTATAGAGGCACCAATTTGTTTCACTCACTTTTAGATGAATGATTTTAATTATGAGTTCAAATTAGACAACGTCTTCTTCGCCATAGTTAATCCGTCTAGTCTTTACACATGCTGCGGTCCCTCTATCAAGACTCTGTTGTAGTGTTAATATTTAGTTGTTTAACTGACGGCTGCGTAATGCTAGGCATTGTAATACGAGTGCTATCATGCCAACAACACACTGTCGTGTACAAACTTTATCTACACATATATAATACATTATTTCAAAATCTCTTACAAATTTCTTTTGATTAAAATGACAAGTGAAACGTCCAATCATAATCGAAATTTGAAAGCAATAACAGTATCGGTTGTACGAAGTAGAACTGTCATAACTTGACAGCACTACCAAATATAAGGTTGACGTAATGTTGGTCAATCTGAAGGTTTCTGATCGCGTTAGTTAAAATTGAAATCTATTTTCTTGACTGTCAGTGCCGGCGTCGCGTCTCAGCACGGGACATAATGCCGTGTGTCACTCGCCTGAGGGTGAACTCGACATGCGCACTAGAGCGCTCTATGCTTGTAGTCGTGGCGCTGGCACACACACAACCCTTGTATCACTCTTCCTTTCATTCAAGCACTGCATACAGTTTATCGTCTCCTAGTATCCCCAACAAAATTATTAAACAACCCTTCCGCGTTTGAAATGTGAGTATCCACCATAAAATAATAATTAATGAATTGTGTTATTATTCTTGTCAGTCAGTCTGTAAACTTTTATTTTTGGTTGTATTAACGTTGCGCAAAATTTTGGAATGACAAAAAACAATGTAAAGATAGCTGGTAACCAATGTGACCAAGCGATACTTATACATTTTTGCTTGCTTATCTGACTGTATACATCGATGACACGACACTATATGCTATTCGTTATTTTCAAGAAAAAAAATTACGTACAATTTCATTCTTGTAACCTGTTTCTCATTGTTTAGGTACGATACGGCCGCTTTTACTGAAATTTTAATAACGATTTGGTTTAAAAATAAATTTAGTTGCATTTTACTGAACAACTTAGTTAACCCAATAATTGTAACGTATATTTTTGTCTTTATGTCGTTGTATTGAATTTTCACAATGTCAACAATGTAAATAAATTCTTGCACATCACTCGCACTTGACGTTTTTAAATCAGCTTCATTTCATGCTACCCTAGTACCTGGGGCGAAATATTAAACATCCCTTCCACGCTACCGATCCGCCTCTTTATCGATTTAACACGCACTGCGCACTTTAACTGCAAGTAACTTTTCTGCAAAACCGACACCACGAAGTCACTTTCAAACGAGAACGGACAGAAATATTTAACTGGCCTGGAAACCAATGACAATAACCACCTTATCATCGGACATCCTTTTTAATTCTACAAAGTTTTGTGTAGCGGGAAACCTCAAATAGCGTTGAGAAATATTAAAAAAATCTGGAACATCGGGACGCCTACATGGACGATGTTCCTATAATTACTTTAAAACAATGCTGTCTTTGCATGGCGATAACTTTTTTCACACAGAGATTTTGAACTGCCTGCCATAGTAATACTTTTACATCTCAAAATTACCTATCCGGTGACATATTGTTTGTCCTGATTGGTCATATAGGCCAATATAATTAGCCCACTCTTTCAATTCTGACACGGTCAGTAGGTACTGCAAATGGACTTCGGTATTTTCGGCAGAGCAACTTGCTGCCTTAATGTTTTAAAATTGTTACATGTTGCACCTACCAAGTATCAAAGATAGATGAAAAAACAATAGTGTTTTCGCTACATTTTCGTAGTGTAATTCACATAACCTCAATTTGCAGCGTGGCTAGGCTCCCGGGTGCAAGTTTGGAGGATCGTTCGAGAATCACAATATTCACAATGGGAGCACCGCTATGCAGATGCATTCAGGGTTAGGTTACAATCGCTCGTTTTCAAACCGTTAGTTGAAATGTAGCAGGATGCGTTTTAAGAATCAGTCACTGAAAACAATCGCAAGTGCGTGATCTCGTTAAGGATCGAACGTTACCTTTCTGTGGTTCTAAAACCGCTTGCGGTAAACCACAGTGCGTTTTAAGCCGAAACCTACCCTCTGCAGAATACACACTCACACCACACTCACACTAAGCTTTCCCAGCATTTTCCGATCTAACTAACTTCCTCGTACCCATGTTTCTCTGGTAGCTCAATCGAAATATTAAACATCCCTTCAGCGGTACCGCCACGCCTCCTGAAAGCACCTCTATGCAAAATACTCATACACTCACACCACACTCACACTGGGCATTTTCATCGTTTTCCCTTAGTCTAGCCTCTTCGTGTTCATGTTACCCTGGTAGCTGAACCGAAATATTAAACATCCCTTCCACGCCTCCTAAACCTTACACCCTGAAAATTACTCACACACTGACACACACTCACACCATGCAATTTCAGAATTTTCCGAACGTCTAGCTTCGTCTGTTCATGTTACTCTAGGGTCAATCAACTTTTCTTTGTAGCTCGTTGCCATGGTGACGTCTCCTGAGTCACTCTTTAAAACTGAGATTTCAAAGAGTATAAGTCCACTAAAAAACAGTTTTATTGGCAATTCCAAACCCATTTTTTTATGAGCTTTCTCTTGAGTGTGCTAGAAGTATATATTATAGCATTTTTTCTAAGAAACTAGCACTGTTGTCTCCTGGGTTACGGGACAGAATAACAACAACAAAAAGTTGATCCACCCTCTAGTAGTTCAACCGAAATATTAAACATCCCTTCCGCGTTGCAACCACGCCTCCGAAACCTACCCCTGCGAATCACTCACACACTCACACACACTCACACCATGCATTTTCAGCATTTTCCGATCGTCTAGCTTCGTCTGTTCATGTTACTCTGGTAGTTCAACCGAAATATTAAACATCCCTTCCGCGTTGGCACCACGCCTCCGAAACCTACCCCTGCGAAACACTCACACACTCACACACACTCACACCTTGCATTTCCAGCATTTTCCGATCGTCTAGCTTCGTCTGTTCATGTTACTCTGGTAGATCAACCGAAATATTAAACATCCCTTCCGCGTTGCCGCCACGCCTTTGAAACCTACCCCTGCAAAACACACACACTCACACACCACACGCGCACCGTGCATTTTTCGTTAGTCTAGCTTCGTCGGTTTATGTTCCTCTGGTAGCTGCATCGAAATATTAAACATCCCTTCCGCGTTGCCGCCACGCCTCCTGAAAACCTACTCCCTCACACTCAAGCACCACTCACACTGATTTTTCAGCGTTTTCCGATGGTCTGGCTACGTCGCATTTATGTTTCACTGGTAGTCCAACCAAAATATTAAACATCCCTTCCGCGTTGTGGTCTCACCCCTGCAGCTTTCCTTGATACACGTAATGAAATAGGTTTTACAAAAAAACACAAGTAAAGAAAATCATCACTTAGTCACACCTCTTTTATTCAGTGTTTTAAATAATAATTATGATTTTGTAGATGACGTTTGTCAATAAACTTGCTTAACACGCAACACAAGTTAGACGTCACCACCTTCTGTGACTTTTTTTGGCGCACAAAAGCTTTTGTTGCTGGTTTAATACCGCACAAATCACTTGAGAGTAAGTACATAATTACTAAACAAGTGTGGTTAATGTACATTAGAATAGTAATCCGTGCCTTACTCCCCTTAGTGAATAAACTATTATTACTTATCTTCACACGTATCATAAGTCCTCTTTTCCTACTCCTGTACTTTTATCTGTCATTTATATAGTCACGAACACTAATATAAGAACATACATAATATGTCCGCAGAATAATCCAGAGAAAAGTCTATCTTGTCTAAGACCCAAAACAGCACTTGTGCGTTTTTGAGATAAAACGATACGGCCAGCTGCCAAAGCTTAGCGTTGCACAATCGATTTAATCATATTTTAACGATTGTGAAATAGGGACTATAAATCACCTAATGTTTTGAGAAATGATTTCAGTTACCTGATTGGTCGATTTTAAAATAGCTGTATTCTGGTTGGTTGATACGAAATACAAAGTTTTTTTAAAAGATTTAAATTAGTTAAAGAGAAACACGTACCTAAATGAACCTATCGTTCCGTTTGACAGTCGATGTGTATTGTGATTGGTGGATTTAATTTGGTGAAGTATTCTGATTGGTCAAATTAAAATGTTTTGGAATTGTAAATAATTCTATTTTCCATTCCGTCAATTTAAAAACAAAGTAAACCATAGACACATATTTTGTCATTTTCTTGTTTCCCGCTCGTTTGTTGTTCTTTACTTCGTTCGTTCGTTTGTAAGTTTTTTCGCTTAGTTTTGCATTTTATTTGAAACCTAGTCGTAGAAAAAGTATTGTATGCAACGGTGTATAACTAAGTCAAAAAACACTCGTGGCGCTTACCTTTACGATGTTCGCCTTCGGCTCACATCGTAACACACGCCACTCATATTTTTTGACCTCTCTTATACAACTATTGCATAAACTACTATTAAGGCATTCAGAACTCGTTTACAATGACCAGCATTATACCAATTTATTCTAACTCATACTCATCCAAGTAGGCTCACTTACTGGTCTCTGCAGTCATTATAACAGCTTAGCACCTATAGACATTCACAGGTAGTTCTGGTAGCAATGCAGGTTATTTGCCTTTGGTTTCTGAACCCATCCTAACAAAAACGTTTGACCTGGGGGGTTATTATGACATAGCAATTCAGTTCAGTTTACGTTGAGAGAAAAGGACAGAGCTATATAACTGCTATAGCTCTGTCCTTTACGCTCACCGTAAAATGAACTGCTTAGCCATGTCATAATAACCCCCCTGAACTTAAAACCTTGACATATTAGTTTATAAACTCAAAAACAAGTTAGACTGAAGGTAAAGATTTCATAGCTAAGTTAGATCAGTGTTGGAGAACGTGATTATTAATTTTTATTCATAATAAAATATTTTTCAGTAAAGAATATCTTTCATTTACCACTCTTAGTTTATTTTATCCTAGTCTTCACGACGAAATATTGAACAACCCCTTCCGCACTGTTTTTCATCCCTCTCCCAATGTTGGCCGTCGCTTTATCAGCGCTCCCTAAATTCTTCGCTCGTAATATCTTCGTTTTCCTACATTCCTGGTAGCTCGCCTCGAGTATCAAGGCAATCCTTCCATATTGGGGCGTTGACCTTTGCACCCCGCACCTACCTGTGGAGCTCAGTCCGCCCATTAATCCTCCTCTAGGAGAGGGAAATGCTTCCTCTCTACAAGATCAATGCTCTTTGTCATTTATGTGAGCCTGGTATTCGAGGTCACGACGCGGGGAAATTTTCCCGCAAATAAGGCGTATTTTCTCTAAAATTAATAAACGTTATGAAAACTAGATTTAAATGAATAAAATTTGAATGATAAAATGATTAATGATAGAAATAGATTTTTCGATCGATGACCCCAGTATTAAAAGTCAAAGGTCACCGTTGATCTTCCAGCGCTTATTTCAACGAATCAGTTCAACAAAGACATTGCTATATTTCCGTTCAGTGAACCCAAAATAAAACATTATCATCACTCATAAATAAGTGAAATGCTTGATTTACAGCAATTCAGCATTATAGTTGCTTTATAGCCAGCGAGATGTTTATTCATCTAGATTATACAAAATAGGGGAGGAATCTGTAAGATGGATTCAATGATCCTCTTTCCAGACTGTTTTTTAATTTACTCAATATGATGATGCCTAAGATTGAAAAGGGCATGCTTCGATGGTTCGGTCATTTGGAAAGGATGGATGAAAGAAGATTGACCAAAGAGATATACAGGTCGAAAGTGAGTGGACGGGTCGGAAGGGGCCGCCCTAGGCGTACTTTTTCGAGTCAAATCGGAGAAATACTGGAAAAGGGCCGAATCTTAAGTACCCGAAACCAACGTGCGTGTATGACTCGATGTATGAATGTGGAAGAAGCGAAAGAAATTTGCCAAGATCGTAGCAAGTGGAAAGAAGTGGTCTCTGCCTACCCCTCTGGGAAACAGGCGTGATTTAATGTATGTATGTATGATGATGCCGCGACTTCTTACATGATATTCCCAATAGGAGTTGCACTTCAAAAAACCCCTTTTTAGTGCATCCTTGACCAGGTTTATTTCCTAATCTAAGAAGGGTTTGGTACACAGAGGTACCTAGTCCATGTTCTGAATTAAAACAAAGAGGACTTTTTGTATCCCATAAAATCTTCATGTAGCAGTAACAATAGAAGATTTTTTACGCTCACGAAGAAATAATCACTACATAGTATAAAACAAAGTCGCTTCCCGCTGTCTGTCTCTATGTATGCTTAGATCTTTAAAACTACGCAACGGATTTTGATGCGGTTTTTTTAGTAGATAGAGTGATTCAAGAGGAAGGTTTTTATGTATAATAAATTTTGTTTTATGTACGTGTGTTATACAAAACTCAAATAAACCGAAGCGAAGCGAGGGCGGGTCGCTAGTTGTGAATAAAAATAAGTTACAAATATTTACGGCTGATAAACAAGCAATATAATTTGTTATTGTGGACGTAAACCTAATATTTATCCTGAATCGTCCATTTTTCCCCATTCCCCGCAATTGGGTCGCGCGTGGACACAAAATTGCAATGTCAATGATCCGGATAAATGTAATTGGAAAATTCGATTGCAAAAATAGCCTTAAATGGTTATACATAAAGGTATAATTTGGCAGCAATCTGAAAGTGTCTTGTGACTTATTGTTAATTGTAGATAAGAAGTTCATTTGTCGCATATGGGTGTCATAAGTCACAATACTATGGAAATGACTCCAAAGATTTTAACTAAACAAATTAAATTTGGATGAAATTTGACTCGATGTATGAATGTGGAAGAAGCGAAAGAAATTTGTCAAGCAGCAAAGAAGTGGTCTCTGCCTACCCCTCTGGGAAACTGCCGTGATTTAATGCATGTAAGTAAATTACATTCATTGATTGTTGATGTAATGTTTTATTAATTTTCTTAGGCTTGTTTAAAGTAATTTGGGAAAAAAATAATGTTTTTATTATTATTAAGGAACACAAACAGCTTACATTATACATTAATATTACAACAGAGGTGAGTTATTCATAGACCAACAAAGTTTTCACTAATGTATGTTACACTTTTACCCCCTTACTTATAAAAGTGGAATAAGCTTGAAATAGGTTATGCCATGCTTTGTCCTTATCTGTAATTGTGACATTTACATCTGACAGAGAGTGACAAAGCATGGCATAAACTATTCTAGGGTTAGGAATTAACTACACAAAGCTAGCAACTTAAATTAAAACCTGCACTTAAAACAACGTTTAAAACAGTAACTTCTCAGACATGGAATTGAATGAAATAGGTTTCATAACTTACTTTGTAAAAACTGTCTTTTTTGTTTTGCAATAATGTCTAATAAAAATCTAGTTTTTTCCTTCTAGAAATGTAGATAATAAAGTCTGTCACATTGATTTCGAAAACCAATTCAACATAATCCTTCTGGAAACGCACAAGTCAGATCTGGAACGACGACCAACCGTATTACACAGGAAACGGGATTTACAAATAAAATATTCGATTTCATGTATTTAGTTTGGTGTCGACATCGATTGGAGGTAAACTACTTTTTTTGGGTTAGGTGGTTCCCCCTGTTATTTAGGCCCAATTATTGAGGTTAGCTTGAGGAAAAACACATTTCAACTCACCCGTTTTGAAAAATATGAGTAAATATATAGTTATTCCGATTGAAATAACTCCGTAAGAAAAAGAGATAAGGTTTTTTCAGTCTAAGACAAGGCAATATGATTGAAGACGGAACTAATTATCAAGGTTGATTAGTAAAATTGTTTCCAATAAACTTGAACTTTAAAATAATAGCTTTAACAGATATGCTAGCAAGTTACCCCGGCATGCCAACCACTTGTCCCGAGTTGGGGTAAGTTGTTACTTTCCGACGTTATTGTTTTTTTTAACTTTTATTTTATTTGTGAGTCTCATCATACGCCGCACAATTTGGCGGGTGGTAGGACTTTGTGCAGGGTCCGTCCGGATCGCTACCACCATCTTATCCATTAACCTACCGCCAAACAGCAGTGTTCGCATTGTTGTGTTCCGGTTTGGGGATAAGACAGCCGGTGAAATGATTCCATCTTAGTCCTCAGGGTTGGCAACGCATTTGCAGTCTTAGGATTGCATTGCAGTCTTGTGAATGCGAATGTCTATGGGTCAGCGTTTCCACTTACCATCAGGTGGCCTGTGTGCTCGTTTGTCTTCTCTATGCCGAAAACAAAAACAACACTGATGTTATCTTCAGTCGTCGCTGTAGAAGGCCGTCCCTCACGCAAACCATCGGTGAGATTAATGCAACTTCGTTAAAACTCATTAAACGAATGTAAACAGTGGCACGAGATAAGGCTTTATCGTGAAAGGCCAATCGAAGTCCATTATAACTTTCTTGATGATCTAAATTACATCAAGTCTTTGAAATCATTGCGCAAAAATTATCCCGCGTTAATTTCATGCTGACGTGACTCAGGTAATTTTCAATTTGCCGCCAAATTATAAAACAAATGACAAATGAATGAAATAGATACGCTGTAACATTGGCAAAGAGTTCCATTTTCAAATTTTAAACTTAATTTTTTATTGTATTGTTTACGAGTGGCCAGATATTTTTATAATTTTCAATATCTCCGTAAAAGGGTTTGGGTAAAAGTGTTGTCATTTGTAAAATTTATACATTGTCAAGGTGAGCGGCCATTAGTAACAGTGGTAAATTATGATAGAGTAATTAAAAATAAACATGTTTTGTTATTTAATGTAATACTCTTAAGTGCATCGGAGCCGAGATATTTAATATTCTTACCTAGGCGTACTTTTAGTGCCAAAAACTGAAAACTTAAATCTTAAATATCTCGGCTCAGATATTGTTAAACGCCATAAATTATATAATCTATGTGTATTTCGAGGTCCTTTAAATAACTAGGTACTTAAAATTACAATATTTTTCAAATAAATTTACCCATTGCCATTTGTGATCATTCGTTAACTCTGAATTCAATACCAACACTTGTGCCTAACAACAATGCTGCCACCTGCATAACAAATACTCACAAATTGCATCAATTTCTATGAAAGGTTAGTACATGATGCAGTTTATTTGAGTATTAAATTTACGACGTGTTTTTAAAATGCATAATATAAAATTCTATTTCGGGCGTCACTTTGACGGTACTAAAAAACGGTATTGTGCATGTTTATCCTTAAATTCTTATATTTAAAATTATGTGACGGTATAAGCTGAACCTGTATAGCATATTCGATGAAGCGCTTGTAGAATGTAGAATGTATCCATCCCGAATTTTTCATGAATAATTTATTTCTTTGGGTGAATGTACGAGACAAGTGTTATTAAATTTTCACGTATCCCGAAAATATTCTTTTGTGATAGACAATGACGAAAAATCAATCAGAATCCATGTTATATTACTTTATTGATTTTTATCTGTTTCTCGAAGAATAAAATTCTCGGAAGCGTAAAACGTCGAAACATGTCAAAGGTTCCCTGGGGGCCTAATATGGCTGCGTTTATCGCGTGATACATTTTGGATAAGGCATCCGTCACCTTCTGACAGGTAAATAAGTACACGTGTCAAAAAGTGACGGATGCTTTATCCACAGTTGACACGCGATATAGACGCCGCCATACTAGCCACGCTGCTAGGGTGTGATTCTCTTGAAAACGCGGTCGGTCGAACAACGAATGTCGCAGCAGCGAGTTCAAGTAGTCCCGTAAGAGCGAACAAAACACATTATAGCACGTGCATTCTCAATTAGGCAACTATATACGTTTAATCTCATCGACAGAAGCGATGCTGCCGAATTGAAAATGCACGCGCTAAAATGTGTTTTGTTCGCTCTGACGGGACTACTTAAATTCGCCACTGAGGCATTCACTCGTTCGTTCGTCCGGCCGCGTGTTTGAAATAATTACAACCCAGATTTCGTAAAATAACGCACACCTTCAAAATAATAATGTCTTGCAACTGTCGCGTAACTTAGGGTTGAATTAAAATGTGTTTATGAAATTTAACCCCTCTTAAGTACCCCTCTTAGGTACATCGTGACGTAATTAATTTATACAAAAAATAATAAGACGAGCTTTATTAAAATATTATATATCTAGCGACCTGCCCTGCTGCTTCGCTCCGGTTTATGTGAGTATGACATATAGTCTCCTCGATAAATAGGCTATCTAAAACGGAAAGATTTTTTTAAATCGGATCTGTAGTTCCTGAGATTAGCGCGTTCAAGCAAACAAACAAACTCTTCAGCTTTATAATATTAGTATATATCGTCCCCTTACTTCTAGAACCGCTTAAAGTACCTTTTAGGCAAAATCAAGTTACGAACATCGCTAGAAAGTACTTTCCAATATCTACGTGTTGGTAAAACCCGTTTTTTAATACTATGCTCCGTTCCTGAGATAGCCTCTTGCTTAAAGTAGTTTAACGGCGATTTTTTTAATATTGAACAAGCAAAAGCTACTAAATGGTTGTTATAATGGATATTTTTAAATTTTTAAGAAGAAAAACATTTTGTCCTCGTTAAAGTGGTTTTAGCAGGTTTCATGTTTAAATAAAATACAATTTAGTTACTCTAATAAGATACTAAACATGTGTAGTAGTTTTTTGGTGCTAACCATAAGATATAAACGTTTATTTTGCCATCTACAAAAACATTCAAACCAATCGATAATATGTTTTTCCACTTCCTAATTACTCAAAAGTCAAAAATATTAATCAGCAAAAACAACAAAAACATATTATAATGTGTTTTGTTTGCATCTTTTTTGCTTTCGCCGGTAGAATCGGATACAGCAAAAACCGCTTAACGTGCGCGTACGCGCTTCACGCTGTAGTCCCTAGTGAGGGCCTCCTCGCTAGGCGCTAACCGCGCTTACGGCGCTTAGTCGCGTCTCACCTGTAAGTTTGCAAGTGTCGACGCCGATTGCGTGCACGTATGTAATATTTACCTAATAACAGTGACGACAAGGGTTAAAACATGAATTCCCGTACAAAAAAATGTTAAGCTTGGTGCTTTGAAACAGTGGTTTGCATAAAGGTAAGTAAAAATGTCTGTTTCTTTTAATTATGTCAAAATTGATAGGTTAGGCAAATCACGAGAACAATATTAAAGCTCCTACTGTTACTGTTACTAAAATCTCACTTAATAAGGCAAACTATTTTAGTCAATGTCATTTAAGACAACGAATTTGCATGTTGAACATATTATTTACGGCAAATCGCGCGAGGCGTTGACCCTAACATACCTAAACAAAAAAGTTTTCGTTATAGATGATGACAACAAGCTATCTTCTGGTGTCAATGAGTCGCCAAGTCACGGACAAATCAACCAAAGGATGGAAGTCGAATGTGAAAACAATTTAGGTAGGTATTACAACTACCTACTTCTTAACTGTTTGCCGCGGATTATAAGTACAGTCGGCAACAATAAAGTATCAGCAAAATGAATTATTTAGGAAAAACTTTTTAGGGTAAAGAATTAGTTATTCTACAGTGTAGGTATTAAAATTATTTATTGCACAAAATGAAAAAAGAAAATACAAGAAAAGGGATGTAAGTTAAGTTCATAACTTAAAGCTAGTATTATGTTTCAGATAACTGTAATCCAGAGCCGCAGCCGACACTAGCAGTGACGCCAGTGACGAAGAATAACTTTTTTTTTTTATCAGTGGGAGGCAAACGAGCATGTAGGTTACCTGATGGGAAGTAAACACCACCGCCCATAAACACCATCAGCTCAAGAAGAGTTGTCGGTGCGGTGCCGGCCAATAAGGGAGATGTAAGCTCTTTTCTTGAAGGCACCCATGTCATAACTGGTGGGAAATACCGCCGAAGGGAGCTCATTCCACAGTTTCACTGTACGAGCCAAAAAGTGCCTAGTGAAACGCACGGTGGAAGAACGCCCTTCATCAAGGTGATGTTGATGGAACCTGGCATTGCGACGAGTAGTTCGGTGGTGGAACTCTGCGGCCGGTAAAAGTCCAAATAATTCATCAGAACACTCCCCGTTGTAAAGCATATACAGCACGCAAAGTGAACTGACGTCCCTTCGGATAGAGAGGGAATCCAATCGGATGGAGAGCGCTGGGTCATTGACGATTCGGACCGCTCTGCGTTGTATCCGGTCAAGTGGAAGAAGGAGGTATTGGGGTGCCCCAGCCCGGAGATGAGAACAGTACTCCATATGCTGCCGAACCTGAGCCTTATAAAGTTGGAGGCAGTGGTCAGCTGTGAAGTACCGTCTTGCTCTACTAAGCACGCCAAGCCTCCTGGAAGCCAATTTGGCTTTATCTTCCAAATGACTACGGAACTTAACGTCATGAGAAATGTCAACGCCCAGGATTCCGATACTGGGCTTGATGGCGAGGGAAGTGCCTTCGAACTGAGGTGTTGTGACGAAAGGGCTTATCTTGGCTGATAACACGCACAGTTGTGTCTTAGTGGGGTTAAATTGGACCAGGTTGAGTCTGCCCCACTTTGAGACCGCCTCCAGCGATGACTCAGTTTCAGACACAAGCTTTGCTAGGCAGTCTTCGGTGTCGGCTTGAGAGAGATTACTCCGGCCAAAGTAGCGCGTGTGACTAGTGCTATCATCTGCATAGCAATGAATGTTACTAATCTGCAACATATCGTTGATATGCAGAAGAAACAGCGAAGGGGACAATACATAGCTTTGCGGTACACCAGAATTCACGGGCATGAGTTTCGAGCATGAGCCATCAACTGTTATTTGGATGCTCCTCCCCGTAAGAAAACTGGCTGCCCATTTGCAGAAACTCTCTGGGAGCCCATAAGAAGGCAGCTTCGACAAAAGTGCTTTGTGCCAAACCCGATCAAAGGCCTTCGCTACATCCAAACTAACGGCCAATGCCTAGCCCTTGCTCTCCACGGACTCAGCCCAACAATGAGTGAGGTAAACTAAAAGATCACCAGCTGAACGCCCACGGCGGAAGCCATATTGGTGGTCACTTAATAGCTGATTATCCTCCAGATACCTCAGCTGCTGACGATTAATAACATGTTCCATTCTCTTGGAGAACAAGGATGTTAAAGTGATAGGCCGATAATTTGATGGATCTGAGCGAGTACCCTTTTTTTTTGTCTACTACGTGTTTTTTATAACCCTAATAAACAATTTTTTAAACCTGTGTGACGTTTATTTTAGTTTTACCCACTAATTTCTCCAGTCAACACCAAAGTTTGTCTCAATGTTGCTTTTTATCTAATAAACGCCTTATTAGTAAACATAATTCGATGAAATTTTGTTAACGAATAGTTTTAAGTTTTGAATAGTGCAAACTTTACAAAACATACCGCTATATCTTGTAGAGACGGGGCAGTCGGTAAAGTAAGTTAAAGTACAAAACATACTAGTAACATATTAGCATTTTAAGTGCACTTAATTCTGAAATATCATATTCTCTACAGCCAAAACCAACTAACTGACTCGTGACTGTAATATAAACTAAGATAACTGCATAATTAATCACAATTCCCAATATTTTTCTAGTCCAAAGTGAAACTTATATAAGTAAGAATGTTAAACTTTGAATTAATACTGCCGAAGCCTATTAGTTTAAAAGATACGAATAAATTGACTCTACAGCAAAAACCGCTTATCTGCACCACCTTTTTTACAAAAGCCTCAATTTAAACCATTTGTTTAAAGAATATACTATTTTTTTACTTACAGTTTTGATTACTAATAACCTCTCTTTATAAAATCTATAATATCATTTACTTAGAATTGGGTTTAACTAGACATTTAAACACTCAAACCTTTAAATGCGTTTTTCTCAAAACTATACTTCATGCAGTTAAGCGGTTCTAGAAGTAAGGGGACGATATATTATATAGATTAAATGTGAGTGAACTTAACTACTCCTTATATTATGATTAAAATTATAATAAAACAATGAAAGGTACTAGGAATACATAAATTCAAGGTATCCATCGTTATCTAACCTTCCCGAACGCAGTGACACTTTAACTTCTCAAGTTCGTTGGCCCTCCAACTTTGTCTTTGGCAATCAAGTCGTTTGACGCTGTACATTAATTGTATTTGTGCCCCCCTGATGTGCCACTTTGATGTTAATTACTCAACACAATTACGTTCTTGTTATGTTGTCTTAGTAATTAAAGTTTAATTTTTGATAATTTTTTCGTGACTTCATTATTTATAATGAAGTTAGAAGAAATTAAACGCATGTTTGATAGAGTTAAACTAGAGATTATGAAATTACGGTTTCAGCACGACTCGACTACATAACCTAATAGACGCTATCTTAATTCTACTTTGTCTAAATCTTTTCTTATACTATCATTATTCAGCTCTTATAAAACCACGTAGCTGTTTTTACAAGACCTGTTTTTTATTAATTCACAATATTTATTATTCTATAAATTTTGTAAAAATAATAAAAAAATATTTCACTATAAAGTAGTCTAAAACTAAGATAACACACGTGAAACAACACGAGACAACACAATGTCATTATGTATGTATGTACTGTACTTGTATGGTTAATTTCATATGTACTACAAGATTTCCACTACTTTGCTAGATGAAAGTATTGACTTCATTCCATCCAGTTAAACTACCATTTTTTTTAAACAACACGCCTCATTCATCAGCTAAATTCATTCTCTGTGAACAAACTTGAAAGCTCCATCGATACCGAATGAAAACGCTGAAAAACACACGCAAACTGCATCCCGCCTATCCTACAGTACACACCTGTCGACTGTCTATGTGTGCGGTAGAGGGAGATCGGGATATTGGATATTGATCGGTTCGAAACGCTGCCTGGTAAGTCATGTTCTCCTAGTACTTTCCGATCGGCTGTCCGTTATTGGAAATCTTCGATACGGAGCCAATACGCGTTCGATAAATCGGACAATATTTTATACAGCTTAGGAAGGTTTCATTGGTTCCTTTTTAATTGAAAAAGTTTTTCATACTAATTATTTAAAAAAAACAATGCATGAATGAAGTATAAAAAACTAGGGTAATAATAATAATAGTGTATAGTTAGAGTTAATTTCTCACTGAAACAATCTAACTAAACAAATTAATTACAGAAAAAAAAACACGCGAGAATTCCGCAATAAACCAGTATAAATTGGACCGCGCCTGAAGTCAACTTCATACTGCTCATAGGTCTACCGCTGTAACTGACTGTAAATTCCGTATGAAACGGCCAATAAATGTAAAAAAAAACTTAAATGTTGAGGAAACTGATCTCAACATATTTGAGCACATAAATGACACGTTGACACGGAATAAAAATTCAATTTCGATTTCATTTTGTATTGTGTTGTTTTTTTTGTTTCCGTCTATTTTTTGTCCAGTTAAAAGTCTAGGTACCAAAAACAGCCATTTTAGACAACGATCAAAACCAATAACAGCCTAAAGTAACGCAAATAGTATTTTTCGTAATCGTGTTATAATAGAGAGCTTTTTAGTCGAGTACCGTGTTTAGGCCACGAAGCTTGCTGAGTGGCCTAAGTAAGGTACGAGATTAAAAAGCTTAATTATGACACTATTGTGAACAATACTTTTTGTACGAGTTCATTAAAATTAATAATGTAAGTCATTAATACGAGTATATAAGAAAACTAAAAGTAGATTTTTGACAGATGATGCGACGCTGCTACGTTCCGAAACGACACAGATTGGCAATTTTGTATCGGATCGAGGCTCCTTAAACAAGGACACATATATTATTATGGAAATCCGAAGTTCTATTTTCAAATTTTTTTCGGTTGTCTAGAGCGTATCGAAATAGTTATTTCGGTTGTTTCGGATGTAACAACTATGAAAAGAGTGACGTTGCAGTATTCTCTATGAAATCTTTGTACACAGATTTTAATCGACGAGTATAAAAAAATAAATAATACACTCAATCTCAATCTTTTTTTGTTCGTTTTACTGCAACGTCACTCTTTTCATAGTTGTTACTTCCGAAACAACCGAAATAACTATTTCGATACGCTCTAGACAACCGAAATAGTTATTTCGGTTGTTTCGGAAGTACCATCTAGACTATTCAACGATGAAAAGAGTGACGTTACAGTATTCTCTATGAAATCGTAATACACACATTTTAATCGACGAGTACAAAAACAAGTTTTCGAAATAAATTTTCATCTTTAAAATATTTTCATGACTTGTTGCTACGGCGTAGCACTCGTAGACAGCCTTCTCGTAGGCTTAACGCGTCTTGAAAGGTGACCGAGTTTTCAAAGTTAATTACATAATTGAACACTTTAATGAATGTGTCTTAAAGTAAGATGAAATTGTGATAAGTGTCTCTAATTTATAATATCTATTAAGTTAACCTTAATTTATAAACGCCAATCTTCTCTTTGTATTAGAATTAAGATTGACGTGAAAACATGGTTCAAATTGGGCTTAATATCTTAATAAGAAAAATTACGTACTTTGTATTCTTTGAAACAAAATAGCAACAAAATTCTGGTTATTCTTTATTTTAAAAGGATTTTTTAACCTTCACTCATCACCATACTTTTTCCTTATTGTGTATTTCAGAATGAATGTCCCATTAAATATTGTTAAAATAAACGATCAGAATATGTTAGTGGTAAAAAATAATAATTAAAGAATAACCAGAATTATGTTGCTATTTTGTTTCATTTGCAAACTTTCAATGATTTTATTGTTACAAACAAATCTTGTAGCAATCACTAGTATATGGGAAAAACATCGATAATAGAGTCTATCCATATCAATCCCTAGCTGTCATTTAATTTTGTCCCGTATATTCCTATTTTTTTTTTATGGCATAGATAAGACAAACGAGCACACACTAATGGTAAGTGGAAACTGTGACCCATAGACATTCGCATTCACAAGACTGCAATGCAATCCTAAGACTACAAATGCGTTGCCAACCCTGAGGACTAAGACAGAATGCCTCTATGCTAGTCATTTCACCGGCTGTCTTATCCCCAAACCGGAACACAACAATGCGAACACTGCTATTTGGCGGTAGGTTAATGGATAAGACGGTGGTAGCGATCCGGACGGACCCTGCACAAGGTCTTACTACCCGCAAAAGGTCCTAGGTCTGCTTACAACTGTAAATAATGGTTATTTCACTAAAGTTGATCACGCGCCGGGCCAATGATGCATCGTGTTTCAAACAATCTCTTTAAATACATTAATGAACACTTGCGCTGTTTGACGAGAGCCGTAAACCGTTTATGTTATTGCTGTGATGTATGATCTCATTCAATTAAAGCCAATTTCGGGTCGGTGTTTTTTTCTTCAAGTTCAATATAATCTAATCAGAGTATGACATGCCATACATTGTATTTCGTAATATACTCCGGTGAACTTTTAGTTGATTTGAATTTATAGCATTTCTATTTCAACCGTCAACTTTACTGTAAAGTAAACTAGCGACCAGCCCTCGCTTTGCTTCGGTTTATGTGAGTTTTCTGTAACAGCCCTATATGAAACAGAATTTATTATACATAGAAACCTTCCCCTTGAATCACACTATCTATTAAAAAAAAATCCGTTGTGTAGTTTTAAAGATCTAAGCATACATAAGGACAGACAGACAGCGGGAAGCGACTTTGTTTTATACTATGTAGTGATAAGAGTTATCAAACCGTTGAAATTACGATAACAGCTCAAAAACGATGGTTTTTACCGTGTTGAATGGAAGGCCTGGGGTGTTATTATGACATGGCTAAGCAGTTCATTTTACGGTGAGCGTAAAGGACGGAGCTATAGCGGTTATATAACTCTGTCCTTTTCTCTCAGCGTAAAATGAATTGCACAGATACGTCATAACAGGGGTTTTATTCTCTCAAAAACAACGGACGGTTGGACGAACGAGCGAAATCGCAGCGGCGAGTTTAAGTAGTCCCGTCAGAGCGAACAAAACACATTTTAGCGCGTGCATTTTCAATTTGGCAATATGGCTTCTGTGGATAAGATCGAACGTATAAGGATGCCTAATTGTGAATGCACGCGCTAAAATGTGTTTTGTTCGCTCTGACGGGACTACTTAAACTCGCCGCTGCGATTTCGCTCGTTCGTCCGACCGTCCGTTGTTTTTGAGAGTATAATACCCCTCTGATCTCCACAGTCGAAGCCAAAAACCCTGAAGAAACACAATATTAAAACATGATCAAGTGCGAGTCAGACTCGCGCACCGCATATTTTAAATAAAAATATGATACTTACTGTTAAATACTTTTACGCGCGAAATCGCGAACGGTATTTTTTAAATTTTGTCTTAGGCCCGTATTTATAAACTCGTCTCAGCTGAGATGCCCGTCACAAGATGCGTCACAAGACTGAGGTTTAATTTATAAACGTATCTCGATACGTGAATCGTAATCCTCGGATCAGATGAGACGGTCATTTTGTATGAGGAACTAATCCTGATCCTGATTATGGTCTATTGGTGACTTGAGACCATCTCAACTATGAAAAAATGGCGGACGCACTGCAACATAGTCGAACATATGGGTGCTCTTTATCAGATAAATCGGTTTAAATACAATAAAGTGTTATTTTTACATTCTCAGAGGCAAATATTTATACCTAAAACGTTTTCAATAACAATAATACCTAAATATTATGTTTGAGTTTACCGCTAAATAAGTACAATTGCCTTCAAAAGTTGTGTGTTTTGTCTTGTGTTTAAGTGAAATGATTGTGGGTGCTAGATATTTTATATTACGTATAGAGATTACGAGAGAGATACCGACCAAGCCGACGACAACATAATAGCCCGATGTCTTTGTATAACAATACTTAGGGCCACCCTGAGGCGCGAAAGATTTACCTCCACACGGGCTCATTTCTCATAGGTAAGTACCTACAATTTACATTAATTACCTAGTGTCGCAAACTCTTCTACACGCCCAACGCGCCGAACACGCGTGCCCGACCGTTATACGAATTTCGCGCGTTATTAGCATGCGAGAGCGAGACGGATGCCTCTCATCGAATCGGCGCAACAGCGTCCGCGGCAACCGCTCGCCAGTTAAACCGACGCGCCCCGCTCACTCGGCACGCACAGCCTATGTTTTCCTGTTTTGTTTAAGTATTCATACAAGTGTTAGAGTTATTGTGTTATTTTGGGCATTATTATTCGTCGAATATACTTTTAATTTGTTTAACTCAAAGGTGGTTGTTTTCTTTTACTAATATCCACCATAAAATGGCGTCCCAACTGCAGGCCCGATTGCCTACAGCTTAAATGAACTATAAACTCAGTAAAGTTAACATTTACTAGTAGTGAACAGTGTTTCTTTCCGTCATTCGACATGCCGCGTAAACGACAATCTTTGAACGAATCGCAGAATGCAGAAGCCAGTGACAACATTACGATGTCACAGGATAACTTCGCGACTCTACTCTCGACGATCCAGCAAACCCAAGCAGCGATGTGTGACCAGGTTTTTCAACGGCTGGAACGGCTATCGTCATTGTCGACGACAGCACCGCCCTCGCCCGCCCAACGGCCGACGCCGCTGAGTCCTTCGGCGAGCGAGGCGCCTCCGCCGCCGCCCGGCACTTTCGCACAATGCACGTCGAGATTCTCGGGACAACCCGACGACAACATCGAAGCGTTTATAGATGCTATCGAGTCTTATAAAGAAGCCGCAAATGTTTCCGACGATATAGCTTTAAAAGGTATGTCGATGCTGCTGACAAAAGAAGCCGCCACATGGTGGCAAAGTGTACGCTCCGAAGTCGATATTTGGGCGGAAGCGCTAGAGTACCTACGCGATGCTTACGGTGACCGGCGCTCGGAATCCCGTATATACAGAGAACTTTTCAGTACAGAGCAAGGTGATAACGAGAGGACAGATATTTTTGTCGCACGAAGCCGAGCCCTACTTACACGATTGCCAATGGCGGATTTATCGGTGAAGGTGCAACTCGACATGATCTACAGCCTACTCTCGGATAAAATTACAAAAAGTGTTCGACGAGACGAGTTCAATACATTCAAAGAATTACTTACGATGGCGCATAAAGTTGAAGACTCATACCGAGATGTAAACAGAAAATCAAAGCGAAGTGCCGCTGAAGTACCTACCCGGCCTACGAACGAGGTTTCAAAATACGAAGCGACTCGCAGCGCCGCGATTACGCGCGCGCGGGCCCCGTCTTTGATGTCCACGGCCGCGCCGCTAGCGCGCACGCCGCCGCCGCCGCCGAGCCGCCAACAACGGCCATTTTGCACGTATTGTAAACATTATGGACATTCGCGGGATCAGTGCCGTAAGTTAGCGGCCAAAGGTGAGTCAACAGCTGATTCTAATCTCTTATCGTGTTACAAGTGTGGTGCTAAAAATGTCTCTCGAGAAAACTGTAAACAGTGTAACAATAACAATACCGTGGATCAAGCGTTTTATAGTTTAGATTCTGACATTTCGCGTCGTGATTGTGTCGTCGTGTCGAATTCAATTCAGTCTCAAAATAAAGACGATGTAAATCATAGTCCTGCATCCACACGACACAATAATGATGTTCGATTTATGCCTTCAGATTTTCATTGCTATATTGAACATGTTTTTGATGAAAATCGATATAATGATGTTAATGTTAATAATGATAATGATTATTGTAATGACACTTTACATGAAATGGATAATGTAAATAGTATTAATATTCCAAATATGTATTTTCATGTTTCCGAAAATGATTGTTTTTACTCTTACGATGTTTCATGTGTAGATGATAGGTATCGTCAACATTCTAATGACGTTCCGCGAGTGGGTGAGAGCTCGGATCGGTTGGTTCGTCGCGTTTTACGACCTATTTTTGATATCGAAGTTTTGGGCTCGCGTGGCACTGCGCTTATTGACACTGGTGCCAAACACTGTATCGCGGGTCATACTTTGCATATACTCCTCCTCCGTAAGGGTCACCCTCTTCAGCCGGCTCGAAGGTTAATCAAACTCGCCGATGGACACCCTCGTGAGATTGACGTGCTCATTACTACTCTGGAAGTATACCTCAAGGGGAAGGTGATTAAAACACCATTTTTAATATTTCCGGACGCGCACGAAAATGAAACATTGCTAGGCATTGACTTCTTGATGGCTGCTCAAGTTGCCATCGATTTTTCCGGCGAAACCTGGCGTTTCGCTGACAGTAATCGCGATTACGAACTGCTATTTGAACGGTCCCACCAGGTACTTTCCTGCGCTTCCGTGGATGTTCTTAGAAGTGACGAGGGGACACATTTGCAACCAGCTGATAGGGAACAGCTGGCACAAATACTAGTGGATAATGGGGATATTTTCCAGCCAGGGGGAGCCCCGACTCCTTTTGCTGAGCACCACATAGACACTGGGGAGCACAATCCGATTTCTGTGCCTCCGTACCGAATGACACCCGCAAAGCGAGACCTGATGCGTAAAGAAATCGAGATTATGTTGAAGGACGACATCATCGAAGAGTGCGAATCTGCTTGGTGCTCTCCAGCACTTTTGGTACCCAAACCAAATGGGAGTGTACGATTCTGCGTAGATTACCGCCGCCTGAACGCTGTGACCAAGACGGACCATTATCCTATGCCTCTAATCGACGAGTTGCTCCAATCTACAAAACGAAACTGTTTCATGAGCACACTGGATTTAAGGTCTGGCTATTGGCAGGTGAGTGTCAGAGAGCAAGACAGGGATAAAACGGCATTCATCAGCCCGTTTGGAACCTACCGGTTTAAACGTATGCCGTTCGGGCTAAAGAATGCGCCGGCTACCTTCCAGCGTCTTATTGACCGGTTACGATCCTGCTCGTCCTTATCTAACGTGACGCTACTTGCGTACCTTGATGATCTTCTAATCATCTCTAAGGGTTTCGAGCAACACCTCCAGGATCTTCGGGTTGTTTTCAACCGCCTCCGGGAATATAATCTTCGGTTGAACCGAGGTAAATGTGTCTTTGCCAGAGAAAACGTGAAGTACCTGGGACACATCATAACCCAAGAAGGCGTCTCTCCCGATCCAGCTAAAGTACAAGCTGTAATAGAAATGAAGGAACCGAACTCCCTAAAACATTTGCGCACCTTTTTACAAACCTGTTCCTGGTTTCGCAAATTTATCCCGAATTTCTCTCAGCTCGCAGAGCCACTAACAAAGCTTACGAGGAAGAACCATACTTGGACTTGGGGTCCATCGCAGCGAACAGCTTTTACCGAGCTGAAGCGGCGACTTGTATCGGCTCCTATATTGATTCAAGCTGATTTTTCTCGACCTTTTATACTGCGAACCGATGCAAGTTGCTATGCACTCGGGGCAGTTCTCTTGCAGGGGGAGGGACATAACGAGCTGCCAATAGAATACGCCAGCAGACTCCTAAACTCAGCCGAGCGGAACTACTCCACAACTGAAAGGGAAGCGCTCGCCGTGGTCTGGGCCGTTGAACGGTTTAGGTGTTACCTAGATGGACACCCGGTCATAATAGGCAGCGACCATCAGCCCCTTCGATGGCTATTGACATTGAAATCCCCTACGGGTCGTCTTGTTAGATGGGCTTTGAAGCTCCAATCATTTGATATAAAATTTAATTACACACCGGGGAAGCTTAACGTAGTTGCTGACACGCTGAGTAGACCAAATTGCTCCGAAGAATCTCGTGAGAGCTGTGGTGTTTGCTCAGTGATAATGGACTTACCTACGAAAGCTCCGGCCGAGCTGCGAGAGGAACAGCTTGCTGACCCGGAAGTTGAGAAAATTGTGAAGGAGGTGGAAGGTAGTGACGAATTGGCCGCTCGACGATGGACGGAGCGAGGTTACCTAATGGACCAGGGAGTACTGTACCGGTACAATCCGGAATCCGATAGCGAGACTCCCCAGCTCGTAATTCCAATGAGCCTTAGAGCCGACATTCTTAAGGAATGTCACAACTCGCCCATTGCCGGTCATCCAGGAATCGATCGGACCTACCTTAAGATTGCACAACATTATTTCTTCCCAGGAATGAGGAGAGTTGTCACAGACTACGTTAAATCCTGCATAGACTGTCAACGCTATAAAGCCTCCAACGAAAAACCACCAGGTCTGCTCCAAACACCTATACTAAACCAACGCAATGAAGTATTAGCCATGGATCTGTTTGGTCCCCTGCCAGAAGGTGAGAATGGTGAACGGTGGATTCTGCTGGTTGAGGATACAGCAACACGTTGGGTCGAATTGTATGCCCTCCAGGAAGCGACAGCTGAAGCTTGTGCTCGCACACTAATCGAAGAATACTTTCTAAGGTATGGTTTGCCACGTAGAGTAGTTTCTGATAATGGTGTACAATTTGTAGGAGCAGTTATGCAGCAATGTATGTTCATATTGGGGATAAAGCAGAGCTTTGTACCACTTTATCACCCTGAAGCAAATCCCGCAGAGCGTAAAAATAGGGACTTGAAAGCTCAGCTCGCTCTGCTAGTTGAAAACGAGCATTTTTCATGGCCGAAGAAACTCGCCGTTATACGGTTCGCTATGAATAGTGCCGTTTGCCGTACGACCGGTGTAACCCCTGCTTACCTTATGTTCGCCAGGAACATGAGAACGCCTACCGAGGTACGGTATGATTTACGAGGCATTTTAGACAAGGAGAATTTCTTACCCCAAATCACCCCGTACCTTCGCTCCTTCGTGAGTTCTTTGTCAGCTGTTCGAGAACGCGTGGAAACACTGCAAGACAAAGCGAAGGCAACGGCTGACAAGACTCGACGACCAGCTCCGGTGTATGACATAGGACACAAGGTGCTGGTTACGTCCCATGTTCTAAGCAATGCCAGTAAAGGCGTCAGTGCCAAATTTGTACCCAAAAGAGATGGCCCCTATATTGTTACAAATAAAATAAGTCCAACTACATTTATCTTAGCCCCTGAGGGCAATCCAAACGAAACCATTGGCAAGTACCATACTAAAGACTTAACCCCATTTATTGGAGGCGGTGACGAGGACGGAGCTCTGCCAACGCCAGTGATTCCGAAACGGCGACGTGGGCGCCCGAAGCCAAAGGAGCTAGTCCAGGAACGAGGACGTACACCTGAACCAGAGGGGGAGTATGTCGCAAACTCTTCTACACGCCCAACGCGCCGAACACGCGTGCCCGACCGTTATACGAATTTCGCGCGTTATTAGCATGCGAGAGCGAGACGGATGCCTCTCATCGAATCGGCGCAACAGCGTCCGCGGCAACCGCTCGCCAGTTAAACCGACGCGCCCCGCTCACTCGGCACGCACAGCCTATGTTTTCCTGTTTTGTTTAAGTATTCATACAAGTGTTAGAGTTATTGTGTTATTTTGGGCATTATTATTCGTCGAATATACTTTTAATTTGTTTAACTCAAAGGTGGTTGTTTTCTTTTACTAATATCCACCATACTAGTTATTTTATATTCATAATGTATAAATAAAAAACAATCATGTCATAAAAACAGTCAAATGCATTTCTAGTTATGTAATCTACTAATATTTTATCAGTAGTAGCGTTAGATGGGTAGGTTAGTTTAGGGTAGGTACTAAACTAACCTACCCATCTAACGATAATACCTAAATTCAAAAATTTTGCATCATAGCCATAATGCTTCTAATATTTTACTTTACTGCTGTTTAGAAAACCAATAAAGCTAATTAAGTATTTTGTTAATTATTGAAATGAAAGTAAAGTAACGAAACATTTCGTGAAACGGGTTGCTAAAGTAAAGAGGAGGGGAGTGTTTTTGTTACATTGACAATCATCATGACAGACAAGACAAGGCCGAGGCGGCAAAGTTTTATTATTGTTTGATACTTAAATGAAAACTGAGTGAATTGTTTAAAAACTTACACACAATCAACTAGTAATAACAGTGAGATATGTACAATGTCGCGTCCTGACATAAATAAGGTGCAAAAAGTATACCTAGGTACCTACTTGTGAAAACTAATCGTGAACCTGTTTCAATCATTTTGAAGTGATTAGATAGTGTTTATAACTTTATGTCGTTTTGTAGGTTGTCGTCAGTTCAATAATGTGAAACTTGGATAACATGTCAAGGTTCGCCGGAAAAAATCAAGACGCTAAAAACGGTGAAATTTGGATATTTTGAGAAGTCAGTGTTCACGAATCTCAACAGCCGGCCCGACGCAGTTGACGACTATTACAATTCGCTTGTCAATTGCCAAACAGATTTATGTTCATCAGGTAAGTATAATAAAATTATTCACAATGTTACTCATTTCAAGATTCAGTTTTTAATGTATTCAATATAAATTATCCTTTCTTATAAAACAATCATTGTCTTTGAATAAAGTAACTTCAGATAAAAGTCATGCAAAAGGATACTTACCCCATTTTCATTTGGGCTACTTCAATGTAAAGATAATAGTTTTTATTACTTTTTTCATGCTACTGTGTATTCATATTATGTAGTTACATACCGCAACTTACCATAGGCTATAGGTTAGATTATTTGCATTATGATGACCCAGCGCAGTATGTCTTGTCTTGTTCTACATAAAAGGGGTACCTCATATAAGTGGAGTTTAGTGTGTTGATTAGTTCCATGATATGAAAAATTTTAGACATGTAATTTTTTTGCCTAGTTTTCTCAAACCGCTGCAATAAGTTTTGTACTTCAGAAGTGCAATATTTCATTTAAATATTGTGTGATTTGTATAACGTCAAGTGAACAAACATCATGGTCTATTTTTGTTGGAGAATAGCGCTACATGATAATCATAAAAAAGGATAAACACAGTTTATAACTCAGGAATATTAAAAAATCATTAGAAATAGGAGTTGTAAAAAAATTATATTTTTAGTTCAGGTTAAATGTGGTTAATCCTGTTATTTTTACCTGTTGCAGCTATAAAACAGGATGGCTATTAGTTAGATAATAAGTGGGATCGCTATTTAACAATTGCCTGTTGTATGTCTATAATTTAAATGTACTGTTCTGTTTCGGTGTTTTTGGTGTTCAATAAAGAGTATTTGTATGGTATAACTGTGAATCAGATAATTACAAATAATTAGGTATCGAGTTGATTTTGAAAACTGTAAATGTTAAACTTAGAGACTTTTTTATGAAATAAACAATACATGCTAATAGTAGTTTTATTTATTGGTGACCTTTATGTTTGAAAGTTGATGCATAATAATATGTAGGTACTCCTACACTATTTAACTCTCTTCGCAAAATGAAAGTATTTGGAGCCTAAGATTCAGAGGCATAAGATAACGTAACAACAAGCTTTCTGAACTCTGTAACTTTTCTCCACACTCCATGGAATTCAGAAACCCAGCGCTGAATGTTTTAGTACAATGAAATAACGATATTTAGCTCTCACATTTATATATAAACTACTTTTATAAACACCAAGTCAACAAGGATCTGTGGTAATGGTATTGGTTGTTGGTATGTTTTGGCGTTTATATTATATTATATGAATGTTAATATTATTAATGAATAATGCGGCTAACTTTGATCAGTGTTCTCAGATTTTAAGTATCTGCATAGGTACCTTAACTAATAACATCAAACTTGATTCTGATTTAAAATATGTTAATTTAAATTTATAAACATAAATCTCTATCCTCGTAAGGCATTATAAATTTAGGTTTACATATATTTAAAATTAGATAACTATGATCTGGATAGTCCCAACTGTGATGTAATAACTTCCACTACCTAACTTTAAAGAAGAGACTGGCACAAACATTACATAATTAAATTAAATGTCACCTAAGTGCACTGGTAATTGGAAAGTGACAAGTGTCCTAATGGGATAAAGTATTTGTATGTAAATACAAAAATATTGCAGGGATTCCTTCCAGTGCTAACATAGACGAATATTATTATTGTGAACGGTGCTATTACCAACAAATGTTTGTGCAATTGGGTGGCATTTAAGTTTTATGTCACCCCATATATGTGTATAGGTGCAATGACAGACAGTTTAATTTGCTGAACAGTTAACACAATCGCCTGCAACTTGATTGTATGTATGTATGTATGTATGTAAACACTTTATTGTACAAAAGAAAAACCATAACAATACAATTAATATAGAAATATGTACAAAGGCGAACTTATCCCTTTAAGGGATCTCTTCCAGCTAACCCTTGAGAGATTGAGAAGAGTGAACGGTTGTGCAACGAGTAAACAAGTGTACAAGAAGAAGAATATAACACATTTAGTATCCAATAAAACTTATATAAATAGATTTAAAATAAAACTACATTCAAATACCTTCATAAATAGATATAGAAATAGGTATACATATTAATAGTTAAATATACATACATAAACTATATTTTACATACCTAGAGGATAATTGATATTTAGGAGATAGAGTCAAGCCAGAACTTCTTTAATTTGCCTTTTAGGGAGTCTACCGTTTGTGATTGCCTAATGCCAGTCGGTAGCCGATTCCATAATATTACAGAATGTACCGAGAAGGATTGTCGCTTGGTAACCCCTCTACCTTCTCTAAAACAAACCAAATCAATGAGTGACAACTGAGAAAACCACTTGTGCTAACCACTTGTCATATTTTTTGCTGGAAAAGGGGGGTATGAGAAGCTCCTCTTGCAATGCTGTACAAGCGGCAAAGGTAAAATATAAAATTGTGACAGATGTCACATAAAAATGTAATGAAAGTACCTAAGGCTAGAACCCAAAAATATAAATATGCAAAGTTGCACAAAATAGGAAAAGAAGTCTATCGGGCGCCAGGGTCCTATGCCAGGCAAAAGAGTACACGGATAGCTAAAAAAGATAAATGGTAGAGTACTGGAAACTTTAATCTCAAGGGGGGCGTGGTTATAGTCACTAGTTAAATAATTAACACAATATTGTTTATAGGCTATTTAATTAACAAATTATGTTCAGGTGGTTACACGGAAGTTGATAACCTACATACTTAGGTGGTATCCTAGCTAGAGCTTAGGTCTATAGGTTACATAGAATCTAGATCTTAGGTTTTAAGTTGGAATATAGCTTGGTCGTTCACCTGGTCATGTTTATATAGAAAAGAAAAGAAAACTTACAATTTAACGAAGAAAGAACTACACTTTGTCCACCAACTGTCACTGTCAACTGCACCGCCTGCACCAGAGTCTCCAGGTAGAACGGGGTCGTTGCAAGCCAACCACGTCCGGTCGCAGAACTCTTGCTTCATAGATCCAGTACCGGTGAAGCAGCAGCGTTGAGGGGAAAATTAAAAGGACTTGGATCGGAAGGATCCTGACCAAGTAATAAATGGAATAATGTCGGAAGAGGGGGAAATAGTGAGACAAGTCACAGAAAATTAAGGGAAAGAAAATGCACATGGGCATGAAATCATACTTCCCTAGGAACAAGCGGTTTTAGCCTGAAAAGGCTTGAAAAAGCTCACACGGAGGTTTTATAAATAAGCGGGGTTGCACAAAGGCATAAAGTCATAATTCCCTAATAGTAGGAGGCCAAAGCCCAAATACTTAGTAAGTATAAAAAGTGCTTACATGGGAGTTAACAAAAGAGAAGCTAAGTACGGCATAAAATGCACAAAATAGGGGTCCATATATAATGGGTTAAAGGGACATGGTTCCATATAGAATGGTCCACAAAGTTTAAATGAGTAGACTTAATAGTCTAAAAAGAAAATGTCAAGTTAACATTGTGAGTTGAAATAGAAAGTTAAAATGACGGGGAAAAGTTATTAAATAAATGGTATTCAAATGAATCCAAAATAAATGTTACATAAAATGGGTAACTAAAATGATTTTTAAAAGGTAAGTATAATGGGATCTAAAATGTAAGTATAATGGGATCTAAAATGTAAGTATAATGGGTGCGATAGCGCTGAAAAAGAAAAAGAAAAGAACCGAATCAAAACACGTGCTTGGTAGCAACAGGTTGCCTGCTTACGCAGCATGGCGGCGAGAAGACGTCTCACAAGAAAATGTGAAAATACGTACCACCCATTTATAAAAAAGAGACCGGATTCCATCGCCGGTTATCCGCTGGTACTTCGTTTTAATTGCTCACAGTAGCATCCCGACTGAAATAAAACAGTACGTGAAATAACGAGGCACGAGGCTGGAGAAAATAGAAAGAAATAACCATTGAAATAAAAGTATATTTACCGATGGTTCTCCCAAGATTTCGTTATATAACGACGCGGTACTACATCACCGCTATAAATCAGCAACTCCCGAATAAAAGTCCAATAAGATTGACGGGATTATCTTAGCTTCTGATTAGAACATCATGGACAGAACGCCCGTTCGTCACGGTGGCGTTCCAGAGAAATAAACGCAACACCGGTCTGACAGATCAGCTCAAGGGATTGCCAGCCCAAGTTGAAAAACTATTCGAGGATGTCAAAAACACGACGTCATAAACGCAAACGTCAATGCAAATGTCATTGCATACGTAGTAAGATAAAACGCTCTAAGACGCCATAGATGAGTTTAGGAACAATAAATAAACAAAACGCAATACATGTCGCGCGAGTTTAAATAATCGCGTGACATTACCCCCTTTCCTGAAAAAATAAAAAATAGGAACTATTTTTTATGCAAAAGGTTAAAGTCCAAAAACCAAAAGTTATACGACGGTAACTACCGAAGGATACCAAACGGTAGGTAAAACCACCTAAAACAAGCAAAACAAGAAAAATAAAAAAGTAAAAAACAAAAAAAATCGTAAGGTAGGACTCGTAGAGACAGCAAGCAACAGAGCCATAGCTCTCCGGAGTAGAGAAACTTCAGGAATCCTGAAAAACCACAAAACATCAAAAAGTCTAAGAGAAAATTAACTCATAAACGGTTAAGTCCTAAAGGTCCTATAACCTTAGGTGAAAAAAAATGTTAGAACGGTTGGGCCACCTAGCCACCGGCTTCAATGAAAAAGGTAAAAAACAAATTAAGTTAGTAGTAAAGCTAACAATATAGAACGGTTAGGCCACCTAGCCACCGGCTAATAAAAGCTTCACAACAAAATTTATCAGCTAGAGCAGCTCCTAGTTGAAGACCAAAAAGACAGATAGGCACCCTCGCCTCCGGCTCGAAATCTTTCAACCAGTAAGCGACCACTACAGCTGAAATAAATTATAAGATTTATAAGATGAAGTTATAGTTCATTACTTACAAAAGTTCAAACTATAAATAGTTATAACGCAATAACTAAGAGCATTAGTTGCATAACAGCAAATCCGCTTTGTGACTGGCTCAACCCCACCAATTTTCCATTCACAAAGGGTAAAAACAGGAGAAAACAATCTTCAACTATGCGACTGGCTCAACTCTGCCAACCTTCCATCCGCACAGAGAAGTAAAAAGAAACTCATCCAAGTGACTGGCGCAACTCTACCAATCTTCCAAGCACAAGGAGAGAAAAAAGATTTCGACTAAAGTCAAAACAAAAGAAAACTCTGCTATGTGTCTGGCACAACCCCACCAACTTTCCATGCACATAGAGAGGAGTTTGTATCACAACAAAGCGGTGATACAAAAAAGAAAATGTCCCACTCAAGAGTACAGACAGGAGGTTCAGCGACCGCGTAGCAGATGCTACGAAAAATCGAAAGCTGAAACAAAAGAAGCTTTGTACCACAACAAGACGGTGATACAAAAAAGAAGAAAAAAAGGGTTCTACTAGAGAGTAGAGAAAAGTGGTTCAGCGACCGCGTAGCAGATGCTACGACAAACCGAAAGCTGAAACAAAAGAAGCTTTGTACCACAACAAAACGGTGATACAAAAAAAGGGTTTCTACCAGAGAGTAGAGAAAAGAGGTTCAGCGACCGCGAAGCAGATGCTACGACAAACCGGAAGCTGAAACAAAATGCACTGTCAGGGATCAGCTGACAGGCTAGTCAAAACAAGTGCGCAAAAGAAAATGTGTCAAGTCCAGGGAAATGCTTATAATATAAACTTAACAAAAAATATGTACTAACGAGTACTTAAGAGTAGGTACTTATAAAAAGTACTTTAGAATAGGTACGACACTCGACTATCTAACTTAGAGTACGCACACAAAAATATGTACATATAAAATATACAAAACTCTTATTTGTAGGAATGGGTATAGAGCAAACTAGAAAACCGAAAATGTCCAAAGTTCCTTTTAGAATAACAACATTTGAAAGTGCTTATGAGAAAAATCTACCTTTCAAATTTACCTTACATGGCTCTAACAAACAACCTTACATTCATCACACAATCAGACGCCTTGACCTACTCAGAACTCAAACAGTGAAGTTATAGACCAAAAAATAAAATTAAGTTTTAATAATGTCTTTTACATGATAACGGCCTGAAGTGCCTTTAGCAAGGTCTTTTAAAACATAGACATTATCTGAAATTTTGTTAAGAATTTCACATTTAACGAACCTTGGAGCTAACTTAGCCGAAAAATAGTGTGCAGCGCTAGACTGAACGAAATTTCGTCTCCAAACTACATCACCCACAAGATAAGAAACAGCTCTGCGGCCTTTATTATAATAAGCCGCATTGCGCTTAAAAGCTTTCAATAGGGAAGAAGTGACTTTTTCAAAAATAGGTTTTAATACCGAAAAGGAATTAGCAAAAGAATGGCGACTATCTATAGTCAAGTCGTCCAAATTATCAAAAGAATTACTAAAGCGATGCAGAGCAGCATCAAAAATAAGTTCTCTTCCGAACATGAGAAAATTAGGAGTGAATTCAGTAGCAAAATTAATAGAGTTATTTAAAGCTAACTGAATATGAGGCAAGAACTTTGACCATAACCTATGATCGTCCTTAACAAAACAAGAAATACAAGTTTCTACGGTCTGGTTGTAACGCTCAATAACGTTGTTTTGTGGGGTGTACAAAGTATTATAAAATATTTTATTTATATTAAATCCTTTAAGAAAATCAACAAAATGTTTTGAAGTAAATTGAGTTCCATTATCACAAACTATTACTTTAGGTGAACCAAATTTTAAAAATATATCTTTTTCTAGAAATTTGCAAATAACTTTAGTAGTAGCGTTAGCTAAGGGAAAAAGCCAAACATATTTTGTAAAGACATCAACAACTGATAAAATGAAACGGTGACCAGAATAGGTACGGGGTAAAATTCCAATTAAATCCATAGATAACATAGTCATAGGTTTATCAACAATTTTAGGATTGACAGAGATACCGAAAGGAGGAGCATTTGAGCATTTATGAGCTTTACAGGTGTCACAGAGTTTTATGTAATTCTGAACATCTAAAAAGATTTTATTCCAATAATAATGTAATTTTAATTTATGTAAGGTTTTATGTATACCTAAGTGACCAGAATTGACATCATCATGGTTGTTCCTGATGGTATCCATAATATTTTCTTTGGGAACTACTATTTTCCAATCTAAACGTGAATTTTGATTAAATTTGGGTTTACAATATCTGTAAAGAGTTTTATTTTCCACTTTGTAATTTTTATATTTAGTGGGAAATTTTTGACAATTTGTAAAAATCTTTTTATACCAAGTATCCAAAATTTCATCATCTGGGGAAACAAAGTCAGAGGGACCAACAAAAGCAGCAATCTCAATGCGAGAAAGAGCATCTGGGACAACATGTAAAGAACCTTTTTTGTGAACTATATCAAATGTATATTGAGATATCCGAGCAGCCCATCTAGCCAAACGTCCGCTAGGATTAGAAAGACCTAACAACCATTTTAAACTTGCATGGTCTGTAATAACAGTAAATTTCATCCCTTCTATATAGGGTCTAAAATGTTCTATGGACACTAAAATCGCTAACAATTCACGCTCTGTCGTACTATAATTCCTTTCACACTTCGTAAGGGAGCGGGAAAAAAATGCAATAGGGTGCTGGTCTCCAGCATCATCCTCCTGACATAACATACTTCCAATTCCCACCGAACTTGAGTCGCAGTGAAGGAAATAGGGTTTTTTTAAAGTTAGGGCACAGTAAGACAGGGGCGGACATTAAAGCCAATTTTAAATTATCAAAAGCATCATCAGCTTCGGTATTCCAGACTACAATTTTCTTAGAATTTTTACTACCACCTGTGAGACAAGTTAATGGAGCAGCAATATCCGCAAAATTTGAAATGAACCTACGATAGTAAGAACAAAGACCTATAAAACCACGAAGCTCCTTCACAATTAGGGGCTTAGGAAATTTTTGAATGGATTCTAATTTAGAGGGATCCGTGTGTAAACCTTGACTGTCAACAACATAACCCAAGTAACGAAGTCGATCCTTACAAAACTCACATTTCTTTAAATTAATGGTTAAACCAGCATCTTTTAAGACTTTATGAACTTTACCTAAAAGTGAAATATGATCAGAAAATTCAGAAGAAATCAAAATTAAGTCATCTAAATATTTAAACAAAACATCATCAAACTCAGGACCAAATAATCTGTCAACTAAGCGCTGTAATTCAGCAGGTGCGTTAGTCAACCCGAAAGGCAAACGAACATACTCAAAAAGTCCTTTACCTGGAAAAACAAATGCGGTTTTTTCACGAGAAGATTTCTCCAATGGAATTTGCAAAAATGCCTTAGATAAATCTATAGCAGTTATATATTTAGCGCCCCGCAGGTTATCCAGAATTCTAGAAGTATAAGGTAGTGGATAAGAGTCCTTAACAGTAACTGAATTTAGACGCCTAGAGTCCAAACATAATCTTGTACTACCATCCTTCTTCGCAACTGCTATGACAGGAGAGCACCAAGGTGATTTTGAAGGGTGTAAAACGCCATCCTTAAGAAGAACTTCTACCTCAGCATACAACTCATTTTGCTTTGCTGGGCTTAGAGGCCAATAACGTTGCTTAATAGGATCACCTGTAGTATTAATTTTATGTTCAACCAAATGAGTCGAACCTAATCCCTTCTTTTCATAAGAGATATCTTCAAATTTTTTAATAAGTTCTTCTAACTGAGTTTTTTGAAATGTAGTCAGAAGAGCAGCTGACGTTACCGAACAAATTGAAGGTGGAACGTCACTATAAGAAATATTATCAAATAATTCTTTAGCTATGCCAAACTTTAACCAGAAATTAAATCCTAGTATGATAGGTGGTTCAAAGGAAGGAATTACCAAAAATGGAATAGTGTGAGTTACATTATCAACGGTAACTGGGATATCCAGAACACCCAGAACACCACTGGAAGAGCCATCAGCTGTGCTAGCCACAAGCTTAGGATTCTGTTTAAGTGTCAAACCAGAATTCAAAAAAACCAAATGAGAATTTGAACCAAGAACACAACTGTTCGCACCACTGTCCAATAATCCTGAAAAAATTTGATCTCTAAACCTGAAATTTAAATAAGGCCTAGAATCACTAGTATCAACAAACAACACTGGGGCAGCTTTATGAACTCCAAAGAATATTTTTAAATGGTCAAGCCAAGAATTAAAATCAGTTTTAATTTCTGTATCAGAGGGTTTAAAGTTAGAGGGAAAAGTAATATTATCTTTGCCAGCCGAATCACAAGTAACTTTAGTGCAAAGTGGTGTTCGACCGGAGCCTACAAGTTTTTTGAACTACTAGTACCAGGTGACACGCCCATCAAATTACAATTGTCACATGTCATAGAGGTGACATCTGAGCATTAGTTAAATTTAATGCATTAGGTAACTGAGAACGAATAGAACTAGTATTATGAGAATTCTCCGGATACACTGACAATGTTATCAAATCACCATGAGGATGGTTAGTGAGAGGATCTGAATCTGTACCAATACCAGTTGAAACAAAAGTTGGTTCCGTAATAGGAGCCATAGTACGCTCAGATGGAGCGGTAACTGAAGGATTAAGATTCCCTCCAGCAGACACTAAATGTTCTTGACTATCCATATTGAAATTTAAATCAAGTTACAAAAGATATTGAAAAGTAATTGTTATTAATTTTAACAAATATAAAAAATGATATTTTTAAATTAATATCCAGAAACTAAATTGTTGTATAAAATACAATAAACAGACTGAAAAATTATCAAAACTGTAGGTTAAGTTAATTAAGAATCTTCATACACAACCACAAACAAACTAAACTGCATGTGCTAACCGCAAAGTAAGTTAACAGTAAAAGTTACAGTAACAATATTACACTGGTACTATAAAAAATAACACTCAGCATATGACCAGCAAAAAACGTCTTATGGCTGAGATAAAAAATAATAAAAAATAAACACTGTTAACAGAAAAAGAAGCAGGTGAATGACCACTACTTACACTGAACACAACTTATGTCATAAATGACACCACAAAATACCCAAACTTGAGATATAAAAGCCCAAAAATAAAATACAAAAACAATGACTATATCATGTCCCTGTTCGCGAGCGACAATTGTCATATTTTTTTTGCTGGAAAAGGGGGGTATGAGAAGCTCCTCTTGCAATGCTGTACAAGCGGCAAAGGTAAAATATAAAATTGTGACAGATGTCACATAAAAATGTAATGAAAGTACCTAAGGCTAGAACCCAAAAATATAAATATGCAAAGTTGCACAAAATAGGAAAAGAAGTCTATCGGGCGCCAGGGTCCTATGCCAGGCAAAAGAGTACACGGATAGCTAAAAAAGATAAATGGTAGAGTACTGGAAACTTTAATCTCAAGGGGGGCGTGGTTATAGTCACTAGTTAAATAATTAACACAATATTGTTTATAGGCTATTTAATTAACAAATTATGTTCAGGTGGTTACACGGAAGTTGATAACCTACATACTTAGGTGGTATCCTAGCTAGAGCTTAGGTCTATAGGTTACATAGAATCTAGATCTTAGGTTTTAAGTTGGAATATAGCTTGGTCGTTCACCTGGTCATGTTTATATAGAAAAGAAAAGAAAACTTACAATTTAACGAAGAAAGAACTACACTTTGTCCACCAACTGTCACTGTCAACTGCACCGCCTGCACCAGAGTCTCCAGGTAGAACGGGGTCGTTGCAAGCCAACCACGTCCGGTCGCAGAACTCTTGCTTCATAGATCCAGTACCGGTGAAGCAGCAGCGTTGAGGGGAAAATTAAAAGGACTTGGATCGGAAGGATCCTGACCAAGTAATAAATGGAATAATGTCGGAAGAGGGGGAAATAGTGAGACAAGTCACAGAAAATTAAGGGAAAGAAAATGCACATGGGCATGAAATCATACTTCCCTAGGAACAAGCGGTTTTAGCCTGAAAAGGCTTGAAAAAGCTCACACGGAGGTTTTATAAATAAGCGGGGTTGCACAAAGGCATAAAGTCATAATTCCCTAATAGTAGGAGGCCAAAGCCCAAATACTTAGTAAGTATAAAAAGTGCTTACATGGGAGTTAACAAAAGAGAAGCTAAGTACGGCATAAAATGCACAAAATAGGGGTCCATATATAATGGGTTAAAGGGACATGGTTCCATATAGAATGGTCCACAAAGTTTAAATGAGTAGACTTAATAGTCTAAAAAGAAAATGTCAAGTTAACATTGTGAGTTGAAATAGAAAGTTAAAATGACGGGGAAAAGTTATTAAATAAATGGTATTCAAATGAATCCAAAATAAATGTTACATAAAATGGGTAACTAAAATGATTTTTAAAAGGTAAGTATAATGGGATCTAAAATGTAAGTATAATGGGATCTAAAATGTAAGTATAATGGGTGCGATAGCGCTGAAAAAGAAAAAGAAAAGAACCGAATCAAAACACGTGCTTGGTAGCAACAGGTTGCCTGCTTACGCAGCATGGCGGCGAGAAGACGTCTCACAAGAAAATGTGAAAATACGTACCACCCATTTATAAAAAAGAGACCGGATTCCATCGCCGGTTATCCGCTGGTACTTCGTTTTAATTGCTCACAGTAGCATCCCGACTGAAATAAAACAGTACGTGAAATAACGAGGCACGAGGCTGGAGAAAATAGAAAGAAATAACCATTGAAATAAAAGTATATTTACCGATGGTTCTCCCAAGATTTCGTTATATAACGACGCGGTACTACATCACCGCTATAAATCAGCAACTCCCGAATAAAAGTCCAATAAGATTGACGGGATTATCTTAGCTTCTGATTAGAACATCATGGACAGAACGCCCGTTCGTCACGGTGGCGTTCCAGAGAAATAAACGCAACACCGGTCTGACAGATCAGCTCAAGGGATTGCCAGCCCAAGTTGAAAAACTATTCGAGGATGTCAAAAACACGACGTCATAAACGCAAACGTCAATGCAAATGTCATTGCATACGTAGTAAGATAAAACGCTCTAAGACGCCATAGATGAGTTTAGGAACAATAAATAAACAAAACGCAATACATGTCGCGCGAGTTTAAATAATCGCGTGACACACTGTTATAAAACATGAAAAAATAAAACAGGTAAACTGCATCTGAATTTTAATTGAAAAAGTATTATTAAATAATAAAGGAATTAAGTAAGTATTTGTATTTAACAGCCTATAATGTCCTGGACAAAGACCTCCATCCCTTCACCTTATATGATAATATACATAAACCGAAAACTAGTTTAAAAAATGCTTTTAAAATAACGACTTGCTTCTTGATTATACCTTGAAAAAACGAATTTATGATGGTTCACGTATCTTACCTGTCATGTCTAAACGCAAAACATATATTTTAAAAAACCATGCATACTCAAAACGTTTCGTCGTTTCGTTCAAAAATGTCATCAGAAGTACTTACCCTCACAATCTCAGGTAAGATCATCTCATGTAAGAGCTTCTCAAAATGAGTTTATTAATTAGCAACGATCCTAGCTCCAGGATTACTTATCGAGACCATCTCAATTGAGAAGGTCTCAGTTCACGGATTGAGATGAGTCTATAAATACGGGTCTTAGAATCAATATGTACGTACTCTTTTTAAATATTTTTTTAAGTTATTCAGGGCTACTATAATCATACCAAATTTCAAGATTTGTATGTTTCACCATACAAAAAAATTGAAATATGTTGAAAAAGAACTTTTCATGTATGGATGGTAACATAAAAACACTTTTTTTTTTTCTTTTAAACTGTATGTACCCTGTGACACTCGCGCCATCGAGACGAATATAATGATAATATCATCTATCAAAACGTTTGACCCATTGAGTAGTTAAAAAAGGACATAGGATACATACATAGAGGTCAAACACATAAAAAGGGCCTACTTTTGGGCCTCGTCGCCACTGTCGATTAAAAATAACCAATAATTGAACAACTATTAAAAATCATGATAATTATGTTATTTGAACATGGATGAGTCAGCCATGAAATTGTTGCTCTAAATCATCGCATCGCAGCATCCGTAGAGAGTCCCGTGGCTTGCCGCATTCCCGTATCCCGTCGGTGTACCGGAAAGTACCAGGAGAGCATAAACGTGACGCGATGTCTGGATAATCTCGAACGCATGGCGCTCAATTGTACCAAATGTACTTTGGCACTTAACGTAACACCGGAAGGTTGATTATTGGTAATATTGTGTTGTAAAAAGTTTGTGTGGGGTGACACCCCACTGTTCCCAATCATTTACACGGTTTTAGACCTTAACTGTAACATGCCGGGGAATTGATTCTGTAGATTTATGTTATCCTAGTAGTCCCGTTTTCTCATCGGCTTCTAGTCGATCGCTGCACTGGTCGATCGACATCATATTTTGATAATTTTTATTTCAAAGTATTTTAAAACCCCGGATAATATAGAACTCTGTCGCAATGATGAGACGTATTAAAACGCTACATTAATCAATAAAAAGGATGCGAAGTTTTATGGAAAAGGGTTATCGCTTTTAACTCTATAGACTATCCGAAGGTTAGATAAAACATCGTTATATAGGAGCTCGAGGAGGTCGGTCAATGGTAAAGGTGTATTCTGATAAGGAGTTTTGATGAACCTAATCCTTTTTGCAGAAAACAGACATGCTTGTGTTTTGTGAACGTTAAATCGCACGAGCTTTACTTCACCCTAATCTGACACCGCCATTAATTGGAAGTTCATCCGCTCAACCATGGGCTCTCTATATAAGTCAGTTTCAGTTTCACTCACGCGTGCACTGGACTAGTATATTTCCGTAACGGTACTGTCATCTGCGTATCCAATGAAACTTGGACACATAAACAAAAGAAAAAATAAAAATATCAAGGGACAATTTCACACCAATTGACCTAGTCCCAACTAAGCTCAAGGCTTGTACTATGGGTACTAGACAACGATATAAATACTTACATAGAGAAATATATACTTAAATACATAGAAAACATCCATGACTCAGGAACATAAATATTCAAGCTCACCACAAAATATCTACCCTTACCGGGATTCGAACCCAGGACCACTAACTTCGTAGGCAGGGTCAATACCCACCTAGGCCGCGCGTCAAAAAAATATATTATGTTTTAGCGCCGCAGAGGTCTAGAGGCGGAATTCTACACGGTAAAACCTTATTGCTTTACCCCCTTACTTATCAACGTGGAATAAGCTCGGAATAGTTTATGTGCGGGTGGTAGGACCTTGTGCAGGGTCCATCCGGATCGCTACCACCGTCTTATCCATTAACCTACCGCCAAACAGCAGTGTTCGCATTGTTGTGTTCCGGTTTGGGGATCAGACAGCCGGTGAAATGACTAGCATAGAGGCATTCCATCTTAGTCCTCAGGGTTGGCAACGCATTTGCAGTCTTAGGATTGCTCTGCAGTCTTGTGAATGCGAATGTCTATGGGTCACAGTTTCCTCTTACCATCAGGTGGCCTGTGTGCTCGTTTGTCATCTCTATGCCATAAAAAAAAAATGCCATGCTTTGTCCTTATCTGTAATTGTGACATTTGCATCTGACAGAAAGTGACAAAGCATGGCATAAGCTATTCCAAGCTTATTCCACGTTTATAAGTAACGGTACGGTACGGTTTTGTTAGACGTGTAAATCGTGTTACCGACGTTTTGTTAGCTCTTGATAGTAATGGCGGTTCAAACAATACCATAACACGTCAAAGGCAAGTTTGGTTTTAGTTTTGCGTAGTAGAATCAGGGGCCAGCTTGACAGCTAGGCTGGTATATCTATCACCTTTCAGTTCACGACCAAAATGTTTTCGTATGTCTTAGATAATTTATTATAGACGGGTATCTCAAGACTAGTTTATTAATAATAAACGGTACGGCCCTTACTTAAGATTTTAATCATTCGCTTAGCCTACTTTAGCTACAATAACTTCTCAGACAAACTACCAGGATCACAGAACCTGCAGAGGGTAAATAAAACTGGCTGTTCCAGGCGAGTTGGCACTGGCCAGGAGGGCCATAGATCACTGTGACCGCCTTTAAGTACCAGTGATCTATGGAGGCCAGGCGAGGCTAAAAGATTTTTAGACGTCACGATTTGAATAAAATTATTTCGACTAAAGAAAGTATCTTTAGTTTATAACTGTTAGCACATTTTTTGAAAGGTTTCTACTGTACTTTGTCGCTTTAACGCCTTCCACAGATTAATACAGCAGTTCAAATATCGATACCTTAGTTCACAATTGTACTAATTATATTAGAAAAGTTATTGTAATTAGTATATTTGTGCACAAATAATAAGTTCGTAACTTTACTGGCAAAAAATATATACATATTTAGTACGATTGTGCACTAAGGTATCGATATTATGACGTTGAAGTGACAAAGCATTAAAGTATGCAGCTACTTATAAGGCCGACACCACAGTTCAATAGTTTGATAATCAGGATAAATTCGGTAAACTGCGTAGGCCCATTGTAAGTACTGCTCTCATAACCCAATATGCAGTATATCACATTCAATAGCCAAAGCATATTCAATCCTTTCTCGTTAATAATAAGTTTGCATTTGCTACAGGAGCTTTGTCTGAGATACTGCCATTGGTCTTAGCAGGGCAGAGTACATTTCAAACCATTTCCTTCTTACGTAAATATCGATTTAACTGTTGTCTTACCGTTGCCAATCTAAATATTTATATAAACCGTGTTTATATAATTTTATGGGACCCGTCATACATTCTTGGCAACCAGGATATCACGCGCCATGACCTATACTATGGAAATTTTACATAATAATACCGACCCGCCCTCACGCTTCGATATGAGTTTTGAACTGACAGGGGCTTGGGTAAAAGTGTTGTCATTTGTAAAATTCATACATTTTCAAGATGAGCGGACATTATTAAAAGTGCTAAATTATGATAGAATAATTAAAAATAAACATGTCTTGTTATGTGGTGTAATACTCTTAAGTGCATCGGAGCCGAGATATTTAATATTCTTACCTAGAAGTACTTTTAGTACCAAAAACTGAACACTTAAATCTAAAATATCTCGGCTCCGATATCATTAAATGCCATAAATTATACAGGTAATCCATGTGTATTTCGAGGTCCTTTAAATAACTATGTAAAAATGATCAGCGGCCGCTGAAAAAAAATTGTACAATATTCTTCAAACAAATTTACCCAATCCCCTTTATAACACATGAAAAACCTATCGTGAAAAATTATCTGATGGTGAAAACCGCATGAAATTCGGTTCTGTAGTTTTTGGGATCATCGACAACATACATACAGACAGATTCGATGTCCGTGACTTCGTCTCTCTGTAACTGTTCGATTTCCCGCGATAATAAATAGGTGTCTTAGGTGTTCTAGGATTTCAAGCTAGTCTAGTCTCTCTACCAAATTGTATGGTAGGACCTTTTTTTAGAGTCCGTCCCTCGCCGGGTCTACACTGATATAAAACTTTGTACCGTAAGATGTAAAACTCCTTCAGCCGCTCTGATTCCTCCTAAACCCTTAGCCAAGCTATTCTTCTGCATCATGCGCCCCTGGTAACATGCCTAAATTAAATCTTCTGAAAAGATTCATTTCATTCGCTCTAAAAGGCAAAGACGTGTAGGTTGACTTCAGAAAAACTTTTTGTTTTTCGAGAGTCAAGTTCTTTTCTTGGAAATTTTTATTGGAAACCTATACATTATTATAATTTCAATGAGATATTTCCAGTTTGCGGTTTGTGTATGGACTAAATTAAGGGCGCGGAATTTTCCTCATTTAAAATTTAGATGTGTCTTTTTGTAGCACTTTATTCTTTTGTTTTGATTATTCTTGAAATATACCTCGTTTTGATTTCGGGTCCATTTGATATCATTGCCCATCCCATCCGCGTGGAATCATTATCGCCATCGCAAAGACTGGTTGTACAGTCGACTCCGTAAATATGTTTACACTTTAGTACCTTGTCTATTTAGCGTCATGTTTAAACAGCCATTTGAAATTGTCATAGCGGGTAAAGTGACGAGGTAAGTACTAAAGTGTAAACATATTTATGGCGTCAACTGTACAATGTTTCAAGATTGATAATCGGCTGGGTTCTATAGTCTAGATGCACAACGCTAAGTTAGCTATTTTCGAAAATCGACGAAATGTATAGGATTGGCGTAAGCTGGGGGCCTAACATTGCTGCGTTTATTGTAAATGGATAAGGCATTCGTCACCTTCTGACAGGTAAATAAGTACACGTGTCAAAAAGTGACGGATGCTTTATCCACAGTTGACATACGATATAGACGCAGCCATACTAGATCACGTCAACCGCAATGTCAACTCCATACATTTCTAGGCGATAGAAAATAGAAACGTTAGCATCTTGCCTCCTTGTGCAGTTCTACCATCTTCGTAATAGCTTTGGGCAATCTCCGTTTTTGTATGACACACGAATGACAAATATACTGTCAGTTGCAAGTGCAAGCGTGATAGCGATAGCTAGCCGAATCTTATTAAGAAGCTGTACTCGCCGGTTAAGGCCAACATATAAGGATATCATAGTTCCATTAACGATCGTATAGTTAGCGTGAACACGACGTCAGTCGTTCGGATACGTTTGACACTGATGCGCCTGCGTGAGTTATGACCAGAGGTCGGACAAATAGGCGTCATTACTAGCTCACATACACGTTCATGCACATACATTAATACGTAATAAATTAAGATATAATTTTAAGAAAAAAAAAAGAGGTTAAACACTAAAATGTATGCACAACCTCATCCCAATAAGGGATATACTTACTCCTGTTCTCACCAATTTCTTTAGATTAAGTTATATTGTATTATTAACATTATAGTCACCTTGAATGAAAGAGCGAATACCTCCTAACACAAGTGTAAAACTTAAAAGGAGGATTCGACAACTTTTTGTAAAAACTTTGTTAATAATAAATGATTTTTCATTTTTCATTTTTTTTCATTTACTCGCAATAATGTGGATATGACTCCAAAGATTTTAATTAATCAAATTAAATTATGTTAATTGATTACTTATCCGAAAAATATTTTCGGTCGTTTGCCAGACAGTAACAAATAAATATTACAAAGACGTGAGAAGTGGCTATTAATATTAATCTACTTACTTTTGCACCATTGACATTCGTGGATTGCGAAAGGAGCTTTTCACCTCATATGTTTATTATAGCCGTGAAAAGGAATAAAGTAACCACGGAAAATATATAAAAAATACTGTTTATTTGCTTTAACAAATCTACACAATAACAAGTCTTTTTAGTATTTTATTACCGTCTCGCAAAGGATCAAAGTTATTTTTCGGGTACGTAAGTAATCAATTAATGTAATTTAATTAGTTAAACTACTTGGAGTCATGTCCACATTATTGCGAGTAATGACGTCCACATCTCATCTTAGCCTAAGTGTGCAAAATGTGGTTACAGAATTATCAACAAGCTTTTAGAGTTGTTGGTAATTCTGTAGCTCTGCCTACCCCACTCTGGGAATAAAGGCGTGAGTTTATGAAGGGTGTATGTATGTATGACGTCCATTTGTCCGATCTCTGGTTATGACTTAGTTGAAAGGAAAAACTACTGTGCCGATGTCAAAAATTCTTTCACCATTGTAAAGCTACATTCACCCTGAGTGACATAGGCTATGTTTTTTTTTGTGTGGACGGAGTCGCGCGCGAGCTAGAATATTATATTATGGTACAAAAAAAACACTTTTATGATACATAATAACCCTCCTATTCCAACATACAAAAAAAATGTGAGCAACCAAAACACACCTATGCCAAATTTCAAATTGATAACTAAGAGAAACTGCTGTAACATAGAGTTAGATATACAGGCTCCAGTTCCATGTTTACCATGTTGTTAGGGAATTACAATATTGGGAGGGCAACGTTGTAAATATCCATTCCAACATTAAAAGCTTTAAAAGAATTTATTGACACGGAAAACGTCTGATGAAACAGAGCATAAAATCGTGAGTCATCTGCTTTCGTGACGACTTCAATAAGGAAATTCTTCAAATAGTTATCTACTTGTTCTGGCTTCCTCCACCCCCTCTTCACTCTGGGTGAAGCTACATGGAATTGTAAAACGATAGAATCTTATTGCGATCTAGTTCATTACAATTATAAAGGTGGTTAGTAAGTGGTTAGTTATATTTACCATTTCATCTAGGCAAAAAATCTAAAGGAAAAGCATAATTAATAACCTTGCGCATGACTTGCTCCTACGGGGTTCTAAACAACTCGCTCTTTATCTCAATCTAACTAACCAGGGGCCTATTGCATATAAAATAATAGCTTATATTATAAGCGGAACCCTCTTTCCAACCGTATGTATTAAAAAGAGACTTCCACTTGTATTACAAGTTACAAGCTTTTATGAAACGGGCCCCTGGGGTGTTATTCTCTCAAAAACAACGGACTCTCGGACGGACGAGCAAAATCGCAGCGGCGAGTTTAAGTAGTCCCGTCAGAGCGAACAAAACACATTTTAGCGCGTGCATTTTCAATTAAGCAGCCTTATACGCTCGATCCATCGGAAGAAACCATGCTGCTAAATTTGAAAATGCACGCGCTATAAATATGTTTTGTTCGCACTGACGGGACTACTAAAATTGTTGAGAGAATCACTACCCAGCAGCGATGCAAATTATGTGTTACCCGTACGGTTGTAAGTGTGAAATTGGCGTGACTTATTATACATGTCCGAAAAATAACATCAAATCCGATACAAATACGCATCTTACATCTCTGGGGATGACTTGCGTATGAGTCGGGTTGCGTGTCAATATTATTATGCGATATACATGATAGCACTGGGTAGACACGTTCGACGTATCGAAACGTGGGTTTCGACCGCTGTCGGAAAAAGAGTGTTGTTATTTTTTTTTCCTACTCCTGTACTTATATCTGTCATTTATATAGTCACGAACACTAATATAAGAACATACATAATATGTCCGCAGAATAATCCAGAGAAAAGTCTATCTTGTCTATGCCCCAAAACAGCACTTGTGCGTTTTTGAGATAAAACGATACGGCCAGCTGCCAAAGCTTAGCGTTGCACAATCGATTTAATCATATTTTAACGATTGTGAAATAGGGACTATAAATCACCTAATGTTTTGAGAAATGATTTCAGTTACCTGATTGGTCGATTTTAAAATAGCTGTATTCTGGTTGGTTGATACGAAATACAAAGTTTTTTTAAAAGATTGAAATTAGTTAAAGAGTAACACGTACCTAAAATAACCTATCGTTCCGTTTGACAGTCGATGTGTATTGTGATTGGTGGATTTAATTTGGTGAAGTATTCTGATTGGTCAAATTAAAATGTTTTGGAATTGTAAATAATTCTATTTTCCATTCCGTCAATTTAAAAACAAAGTAAACCATAGACACATATTTTGTCATTTTCTTGTTTCCCGCTCGTTTGTTGTTCTTTACTTCGTTCGTTCGTTTGTAAGTTTTTTCGCTTAGTTTTGCATTTTATTTGAAACCTAGTCGTAGAAAAAGTATTGTATGCAACGGTGTATAACTAAGTCAAAAAACACTCGTGGCGCTTACCTTTACGATGTTCGCCTTCGGCTCACATCGTAACACACGCCACTCATATTTTTTGACCTCTCTTATACAACTATTGCATAAACTACTATTTCAACACACTTGCTCAAAACGACGTTTTAATTCCACCGATTTTTGGCTCATAATCCTAGATATTAAACACGCCTGCTTTTTCGGTATATTATTGAACTAGTGCCTTTAGTTTATTAACCCAACCAATTTACATTTGGTACCCTAGTACCATGTTGTAAGTACGAAGAAGAAGCGATATAATCTAGTCGAGTTATAACTTTTTTTTTAGCAACACTGTTTTTATGCGGTAAATAACAGTAAGTATCTACATATTTATTTCAATAAATTGGTAAAACCAGCTTTACTAGTAAAAAATAACTCGCTTTCGCTCGTGCGCACACAATAACGCCTAGTACATTGTAATGGTCAACTTAGCACACTTGTATAATAATGTACTATTAACACTCAACGCAAAAGAAAGGTGGTATACGTTTGACTGCTTAAAGTTTTTCTGTGGCATCTTAATTCCCAAGATAAACCGATTAGAACTAGTTTTTTAGGGTTCCGTACCAAAATGGTAAAAAAGGAACCCTTGTGGTAAGACTTCATTTTCTGTCTGTCACAGGAGGTTTTCTCAGCAACTATAAATGCTATCAACTTGAAATTTTGCATAGTTCTACAACTTGTTTGTCCGCATCTGTTTTAATAAAGAAAATATAAAAATAATTTTATATATAATTGATAAGGGGTCTAGAGTTTTTTGAATTACTCGTAGGTTAAAAAATAAAAATGGTTTCATTATAAAAAATGGGGTACCATAATGAAAGGTGAATCTGAACATTTCAAAACTACTTTTTTTTAAATTTTGTGTTGTGTACATTTTGATTTATATCCAAATATGTACAAAACACTACCGTTTCCCCCACCTTATTTCCGAAGATTGTTAATCAAAAGTAAAGTAGCAATTAAGTATATTAATAGATTATGCTAAAAAAAGTACCCTCTGTATTTGTACTATATATAATCTGTGATTCGGGTTCATCGCCTTGTATTTTCAGACGATGTCATCCGGATTGCACTCCAACCCTTATCAGGAGATGACAGGGTGTCTGGGGACAATGAACTGGATCTATTTGAATTTAATCAACTGGTTAGTTTGGTGTGATTTTCTTTGTGTTTTGAATGGAGACAGACCATAGCAATCAAGTCTCACCGTATTTTTATTTTAGAGTCAATTAACTCGTTCCGTTTTAAAACTTATGTATGACATATTTAAAATTTGAAGTGTAATAAGGCTCAGAAACTGGTAACACTTTTAGGATTCGTCTAGGTTAGCAGCTTGAGCGCAACGAGGGAGTCAAAGACACGAGATGCAAATAACTTCTCTGGCGTTACACGGAAATTTCCACCTCAACAGCACGAACATTAAACTAAAGGTAAAAAAGGTATCTTACAAAACAAACGATATAAGAAATCAAAATTTAAAATTCAAATTACGCACAACTACGTTTTATAGTTTAATGCGACTTAAACTTGTGTTAAAATCCCATAAACCCATCGGAAATGCTCTGCAATATTAAATTGATGAGCCCATCAATATGCCAGCATATTTTTCATTTTATCTGCCTAAATTTCATCAAGCAAAATAATGTTTTTTTTAGCTAAGTGTCAAATAGCAAATACTTTCACAAAAAACCGGGTTGGAAATAAAATAAAAAAAACGTCGGATTCTAGTTCAGACGCCACTACGCCAAGCCTCCACGGCTACCAGGCGAACATGAAATAAAGCGGGCTCCCCGCATTCCAACGCTCCCATCCTTCCCATCAGACTGCCGCCGGTCAATGAACGACGGTCCAGACAAGGACAGACACGGGAACCGTAGCGCTGTCCTACTCTTACCAATACGGAGAGTTCTATTGCATCTTAAGTAGATGAAAATAAAGGTTCGTTTTGGGTAAAACTTATGCAGGATGTGATTGGTGATTTAAAATAAAACGAGGCAAGCCTTGCGTGGAAGGTTTCCATAGTAAATTACAGTGCAATTTATAACGAATGTGATTTTGACATTTTAAAAATGACATGAACGATTTTGTGGCTGACCGAAATTATATAAACAAGCTATCAAATTGTAATTAATTTGATTGCAAGTTCCGTTCTAATGGTTGTTTTGTGATGAGTACTTATTTAATTATGTACTTAATCACAAAGTGTACCTAATACTTGTTTTATAATTTAATATCGGTAGAACCGGGATATTTCACGGGAGATTACATACAAAATCAGTTCTGAAAATCCTCGGTAGTAGACAGATAATTAATAAAAACCAATTCTATAAAAAGCAAGCTTTATAAATAAACGAGTGAATAACACAAAAAAAGTGGTTTCGCACGCAAATGGTTCTAAAAAGATTCCTGAGATACCAGCATCTTATACAAAAAAAAAACATTTTAATGAATACTCTACTAGTTACAGTTAAGGTTTAAAATTCATTGCCGAACTAAGGTTTCTTAAAAATTCGATAAGGAGCGTGAGAAATTCGGGAAGAAACTTCTTCGAGGGTACCAGGAGAACACGTTGTAGAAGGAGGTTTAGTTCCCACGTCCCATTCAAGTTTGTATCCCGACGGAATAGTTTTGGTCGATTTTTTGTTTGCGTGATTAATGACTTTAGGCCCTTATGATGAGACTCTTATGATTATGAGTTATTATGTATTATGAAAGATTTTTTATATTGGTAGTGCCATTGTTAACCGTTTTTTTTTATTTTATTACTTAGTTAGTTTTAATAACTCCATCTTATAACTTTAAGTAACTTATATAATTATAAACAAACTCAGTAAAACCAATCAAATCACAAATAATTACATAATAAAACGCCTAACTGAAGTAGACTAAACTAGAAAATGAACCATATTTCTACGGCAAATGAATCAAATTTCATATTACTCATTGGCGCATGGGGCCTTACGTTACGAGTGTTACGTCGAAGTGAAATATTTGTTTAAAAATATTTATTATAATGTAACTTATAGGTAATTAGCAGTACAGTTTCTGTGTAATTTTTTATGAAATTAATTTATATTTCTGAATATTATTATGTACTACAACTAAATTAGAAATGAAAAGAAACCTAAACCATCAATGTAAATCGACTGCCAAAGTTGCACGACATTTGAACATTATTGGGACGTTATTGGCAATCGCCGATAATGGACAACCGTTCGGAAAGTACTAGGGTAGCAGAACGCGATAGGAGCATCGCCGAACCGATCAATACTCAATATCCCATACGTTCCCTATAGCAGCGTCAGATAGTACGCACACCAGCGCAATCGACAGGTGTCTGTGTACGTACGGCTTTTGTATGTGTGCGTTTGCTCTAGATGAGAGCATTTTGGCCAACATAGGTAATGTCTGTCCACTAAGGGGTCAGTTACCTACTTATATTAATAATTCATGAATGTAACATCTCGTCGGCTTAGTGCAAGAAGTCATTAACCCACAAAAAGTCAAGTTCGAGAAAAACGGGCCCAAAGTTTTGACTTAGTCAAATGAACATTATTGTTGTAGGTTCGGGTCTAGATTTAAAAATTAAACACAAGTGGTTAGCTAAATATATTTAGTATCAAAACCAATTAAAAACTTTGTACAATAATTCCAAATAACTTTTTTAAAAGCCTAAATATGTAGTTAGTGACTTTTTGTCTTTCTCGCTTTAAGGGAACTTACAATTAGTTATTTTTTATTTTAATCACAATTAAATCGAGAAACACAGTTTTAAACGAGAAATTTGGTTTCATCAGTCTTAATTATTACCCTAGAAACTTTATGAACATATTAACAACGCATAAACAGTTTTAAAAACTCTACTTCACAGATATAAACTCAACAAAACCACAACAATAACATAAAATTCTCAAAATGGCGTTATTTGTAACTCCAAACTAAAGTAACTAAAAAATGTTTTTTTTTTATAGAGGAACTTAATATTAAGTATATTATAATCCCAGACACTCACAGCAAGCACTACTTACTTACTGTTATAAAACATAAAAACTTCTAAAAGTATTAAAATAAAAAGATCAGCCTTTGATTTTGAACTAATACTGTAAGTACGAAAAAGAGTTAAAAAACCTAGTCATCCATCTTTTTTACTCTTCGTCTTCTGAGTTTGAAGACATTTCTTCAGGTACATAATCACGACTTTCTTTGGCTGGCAAGTTCTGGTACCAGTGGTGAAGTACCGCGGGTATAATTTTTTCATTGCACATTTTTAGTAAGTCCTTTTTTTAGCTAGAGTGATTGGCAGTTTTTGGTTGTAAGCTTTTCTCAAAATGTAAGTGTTATAATTGAAACCCTGTATGGGTTTTTCAAGCTTACGTTTTCGCAGTTGTTTTATTGGGGCCATAGATTGGGATGTATTACTTTTTAACACGTGAAATTCTTTATACTCCGATTTGAAATCGTATCTGTATAAAACAACATTCGGCCTTTTTTTCTCTAGTCGAAAAGATTTCACTTTAAGCCATCGCAGTTTTTCTCCATTGACGTCAATCGATCGATTCTGCATCAAGTTATCTCTCAAGTCTTTAGGTTCAAAATATCTGTGTGGTTCATAACTATCGGTTCGTACGGTTTTTTCAGGGTTTTATTTTTCTTATTTTTTCTGTTTGATCTTGCTAATCGAATAACATTACAGAAGTCTATCATTGAGTACACTGGCATTAAACGCAATTGGTTCTCAATCGCACTGTGCATGCTATCTACCTCCATATGTGTATGACCAGACTCTAAATATTTATGTTCTATTACCTCGTGATGAGTTGTCTGAACTAAATACAACTGCAGGTTTAAAAGGAATTGATTACGATTTTGGCCTCCACAGGTGTCAGTGAATATGGAAATCTCTTTTACAGTAGATGGGAGACGTTTTATCCATAGATACAAAGCCGTACCCACCTCATCGCTTCCTTTTTTGCCATCCAGCTCAGACCAGAGGTAACAAAAGCCGTCATTGGGAGTGCGAGCTTCATAAATGGTAGCATTGTACACAATCAATTTGCGAAGGTAATAAAGAATAGAAACAGTTCCATTTGGGATATGAAGTACCTTTTGTAAATCTAAGGTTAATGAATTAAAGCTTTCATCTTCATTAGCACGAATTTTGTCCAATTCTTTGGCTTCTCGACGTTGTTCTTTTAGTGAAATGTGTAAGTCATATTTTTGTTTCCAAGATTCAAGATCGGGTCCGTTTGTATTTTTGATACTGTTATACTTATGACATGTTAGACATTGTTTTTTTTTTGGTTTGTGAAAATCCAAATTATATTCAGTTCCAAATACATTTCTGTACACGTTTATAGTAACAGAAGTCCAAAACGCTTTTTTGCATTCCTCTGTATAAAGTTCGTACATTCTTGAAATAGATAGCGTGCCATCTAAATAGAGTTTTGACGATGTTTTTCGGCAATAGTGCGATTCCATTGTAGGGAATAATTCGATGTGTTGTTTTATAAAATCTATATCGTCTTGTTTGGTTTTATTGTGAGCAACATGCTTACCACGTTGGTCTTCTCCTTCAAAAAGACCAGAACTGCCAACCTTGGAAAATGCATTGTTTATAGGGCCGTTTGAAATACAGAGGGTACTTTTAAAAAACTTTTCACATACCTTGATTTTACCTTCATCATTAGAAAAAATATATGAACGTGACATGGTTCGTTTTCTAACTGCTTTTACGTAACACCTTTGTGGAGGATTTACTGATATGTTCGCGAGTATAAAATCCTTTTGACGAGAGTAGTCTTTTAAACCCCAATATGTTTGACAATTTTTTTTACGTTCTTCATCGCTGAAATTTAGTGGGCAGTTAAGCTTGCATTGACAACCTCCCGGCTTGGGGGCTTTTCCTGGCAATAACTTTTTTCTACAATTTTTGTACAGTGCTTACACTGTGATTTACAATTTTTTTGCTTGTTTCGGTCGTAAGACTTTTCAATTTTTTTGTGCCATCTTGTTGTGTTATTTTTTTTGAGTGCTTTTGTTTCCAACTCATTATCGTCAATATCACTGATCTTATCAGTCAAAAAGTCAAAAACAAAACCTAGGTACCTATACAAAATCTCGCCCTAAGGACAAAATTGGTATTTCGTAAATGAAATACTTACTTACCTACAACTTAACAGCATAAAGTAATTTGCACGTATCTTATTATAAATAAAATGACAAAGGTAGTTACGCTGTGATCTTCATTCTCCTTATTTAGAATCTTTTCTAACATCAAAGATCCTCGTCCTGCCTTAAATTTAATACCATTTCGCTTCATTTTGTAAGAAATCACCAACTTCTCGCGTAACGTCCATCCCCGGTCGCAGCCGCAACGGTATGACTTCGATCGCGGTGGCCGAACCCCCGCCCCGTTACCGCGAGAGCAAGACGTACTCGTAGGTATAAATGAGTTGAAATATGAACTGTTGTGCAAGAATATTTCACTAAAGGTGTTTAAATTCATACAAGTTATTTGCCAAAAGTCACTAACCATAATTTAATCACGTGAATTACATGTCTTTGGACATAACAAAAATCGATAAATATCATTAATTACTTTAAAAAATCATTCTGATTGCCATTAATGCTGTCTCCTATTTTTTTTAAACTTTATAAAGTGCTTTAGTTATTTTATACTAAAGTAAAAGTGGTAATGTGCATCCAATGCTCATTTTGATAAAAATCATTAAAGCATGATAATAACTTTTATTTTCGTTTTACGGTTTGCTAAAAGTAACTATATGCATATAATGAATTCTAGCTCAAATACTTTCATAGCTTTATTCATATTGTTTTATTTTTTAAAGTTGATAAGTAACAAAAGTGAATATTTAAACAAAATAAAAAGATAAAAAATAGCAAATTTGTTTTGTTTAAAGTTAGTAATGGTCTAAAACCAATTTACATCAAATCAATAAGGCAAAAAGTTAAGTTAATGACTTAATGTCATGGCTGTAACATCGAAATTATTCAATGTAAAAAAAAATGGATCCGTGCGTTAGAAAGAGTAAGTCGCGGCGAATCCGCCCGTGCTCGTACCTGTACTTAGTGATTTTATGCCTTTAGTGACTTCTTGCACTAAGCCGACGAATTCTGTTCCCATTTTCTGAATGGGAACATAATTTTGGGACGTAAATAGGAAGTTTTGGTGAATAGTCTCTTTAATATTTATTGCTTCTTTTATGGGTTGAAATGTGTTTTGCAACATGGGGAACGTGTGACCTTATTTATTATGAGATGTGACGCATGTGACGTAGATATGAAGAGGAAAGTTAAGTTTCGTAAAACGGATGTGGATAAGGATTCATTAACGCGCAGTAGGTAATGTGTGCTTAAAATGGGACTTGTCCTTATTATGATATTTCCATTTGAAAGAAAGTGACAACGCAGACTATAACTAAAATAGGTTTACAGTGCATTTATGAATATGTGATTTAACTATAAATTAAAACTGTACTAATATAGTGTGTTAAAGTTTAAAATATTTTTAGGGCGTAAAAAAATTTTGACGACCTGATGCACACCAGTACTTTTAACTGAAATATTTTCCCGGGGAAAAACAATTCCGTTTTTTTTCACTATATTTGTTTATTCTTTGATCTGAAATTATGCATTGCACGGGTGTCTAGTATTTATGCTCTTTTATAACATACTACATGGGTCTAGTCAAAGACTAACCTTTGTCAACCGCAGCAAGGTTCTTGTATTAATATTTTCAAGTCAAAGATTTGTACTTTATCCAACTTAGGAATAGTAAGACCTTAATCGGGGTTAGTCCTATCACTATCTCATCTTTTGACCTACAGCCAAGCAGTAGTGTTCGCGTTATCGTTCCTACATGGAGATAACAAGCGGTGAAATGACTAGCCCTTTAGCATAGAGGCATTGTATTTTAGCCTTCAAAGTGGCCAAAGCATTTGCTGTCTTGAGATGCAGTCTTAGGATTGTAGTCTTGAAATGCAATGCGGTCTCAGATTCCACTTACCATGCGGCCTGTGCTTAGTCGCCTTCCTCACACCATACAAAACCAAGTAATTCCTGGGGTGTTATTCTCTCAAAAACAACGGACGGTCGAACGAACGAGCGAAATCGCAGCGGCGAGTTTAAGTAATCCCGTCAGAGCGAACAAAACACATTTTAGGGCGTCCATTTTCAATTAATCAGCCTAAACTATGCTGCTACATTGAAAATGCACGCGGTAAAATATGTTTTGTTCGCACTGACGGGACTACACTGATTGGACATTCACTGGTTCATCCGTACGACCGTCGTTGTTGAGAGAATCACTACCTTGTACTCCTAACCCAGTAATAGGTAAGTACCCTTAGCTAGGACTACAGTCTTAACTCAATTGTAAATGAACCTGGAAATTTAGGTTACCAAATCAGACCAATAGGTTGAATGCCATAATTTTGTTACGACCCAATGGTATTGTCCTAGAAAACATGGCTACCGTGAACCCATAAATACGGACATTAAGCCAATCAGAAGCAATCAATGTTAATTAACGAAAGAAGACATTAATTTCGTGTAGAGTTAGGAAAATTTATGCACAGATAGGTAGGTAGGTATAGGTGAATAATTGTGCAAAATGTGGTTACAGAATTATTAACAAGTTTTTAGAGTTTTTAGTAATTCTGTAGCTCTACCTACCCCTCTCTGGGAATAAAGGCATGAGCTTATGTATGTATGTATGTATGTATGTATGAATGGGTCTTTGCATAACCTAGTTTATGGATAATGGTAGTAGTAATCTGAACAGTCTCTGCTCAAGATCCTACTTTTTACTCTATCGAAACATCTTTCAACGAACGTAGGTATTTAATTAGGTACTCAGAATTTTCATGGGTCCATTATTGGCTCATATAAAATTGGTCTTTCGAATTTTTATAAGTACAAATAACGATTTGTGACTGTACTCATCATTACTCCGTTTTGCTCATACTTTTTGTTCATACTTTTTTGTCATAATTATCATTATAAATCTAACCTAACCTAACCTAATTTTATCTACACGTAAGGTATTTAAGAAATTCTGAAAAGTGTACGGTTCCATGAATATTGGGGTTATAAGTTCCGATCATTCGTATTAAAAAAAAATATGATGAGTATGAGAGAGTATGATATACATTTTCGGAGTTCCAATAATCTAATTTGCAATTTTATATGAACTTTGGCGCACCCAATTTTCAATTCATCGAAAGGTATTTCTCGCTGCATGAGTTAACTTTTTGGTAGTCACATATCTAACCTAACCTACGTAATAAATGTTAAAGATATCCTGGATTCATCATGGTTTCACTAGAAATGTGTGTTCGATGAAATGATACAATCGATGAAATCAAATTCGATCGAAAAATCATGGGTTACCACTACCACAGACGCCCCCCCCCTCCTTTCTCTCGTTAATTTGGGACCCATTTCAAGAAAAATATGCCTGAAGTCGTCTATGTCATTAGAGATATCAAGTCATTTGTAATTTTTAGGAAACTCAACCTTATTGTTGTAGAATGTCAGATTGACTTTGGACCTAAGGTGGGTACCAAAGGGTGTAGCAGGATAAGCCTTCAAAAATTGCCCCCAAAGCTTTGAGTTCAAAACTACTATCAGTTGATGCCCCGTCAAATGAAAATAATTCATACCAATTTTTAACCCTCTACTGCCACCTGGAACCCCACGACATTCATTTAACCCTAAAACGTTTTTATTTATTTTCTCAAAAAGTATAAAAAGGAGAATTGTCAAATTTTGCACAAATGTTGATGTGATCAATATAAACTATCAAAAAAAAATGAGCCCTCTACTTACTTATTTTCCTAGAAAAAAACCTAAATTAAAAATTAAAACATCCTGTATAACAATTCAGGCTCGTTGTACTATCACCATTTTTTTACTAAATATTAACCAACTACCTATCTACATAATATGTAAGTTTCATGTAATTAACAAAGGTGGAACAGTGTGAAAATATAGATATTGTTCAGTACGTACCATGTATGACGCTTACGGTGACGACATTAGTAAAAGATATCGGCCCGCCAACCGGGAAGCCATCCGTAATCGATCTTTTTTTAATTTGCTAATGTCGAATGTTTAAGGAAGATGAATGAAACTCATTAATACATATTTGAACAAGTGTTTCTGTTTATTTATTTTTAGTAATATAAATTCGAGTTTATGACAACAAACTAATTATAAGTAGCTAACTAACTACTAACTAACCTAAAATACATCCTATATTTAGTCTTCATCGCTGTTTTCATTTATTACAGTCAAATTATCTACAAAACAATCAAATATATTTGTAAGAATTTCTGCTGGCTTTATAATTCTCGATATATATCTAGCATTCGATAGGTAGTAAATCACTGCAGCAACATGTGAACAACAACCTGCAGTTCGGTTTCCATTCGGGCAAGTGCAGTAATGGTCGGTAATACTTGCGTAATTGTTTTTATTGGGAATGTAGCGAATAAAAATATGATAAGTTTTTTTATTGATGTGACGCGATTTGATATGAATTCTTAGAACTTCATTTTCCCTTAAATACTCTATATTAATTGATCCGTCTTGATTTTGTAGTTCCGCTAAGTAGCATCCCGGTTGGCGGGCCGATATCTTTTACTAATGTCGTCACCGTAAGCGTGTTACATACATGGTACGTACTGAACAATACCTATATTTTCACACTGTTCCACCTTTGTTAATTACATGAAACTTACATATTATGTAGATAGGTAGTTGGTTAATATTTAGTAAAAAAATGGTGATAGTAGGTACAACGAGCCTGAATTGTTATACAGGATGTTTTAATTTTTAATTTAGGTTTTTTTCTAGGAAAATATGTAAGTAGAGGGCTCATTTTTTTTTTGATAGTTTATATTGATCACATCAACATTTGTGCAAAATTTGACAATTCTCCTTTTTATACTTTTTGAGAAAATAAATAAAAACGTTTTAGGGTTAAATTAATGTCGTGGGGTTCCAGGTGGCAGTAGAGGGTTAAAAATTGGTATGAATTATTTTCATTTGACGGGGCATCAACTGATAGTAGTTTTGAACTCAAAGCTTTGGGGGCAATTTTTGAAGGCTTATCCTGCTACACCCTTTAATCTCGTGACTTTACAACCGATATTGAAATTTCTACCTGGCCGCCCTATGACCTACGCTACTATTTTGTTTTTATATTACTAGTAGAGATTCGTGTGGAAGGCCTATGTCCAGCATTGGAGCTCCTCTAGCTGATTATATAATATGATAATTATGGAAAAGTGTGAGCTTTTTCAGCACAATTCCTGACTGTTGATTGGTTCACGCTTGACGGGTGTTTACTTGGACTGTAAACCCGACTCGTCGACAGATCTTAAACAGTTAACGAGACTCTGTTTCCATTACCAGCTCGCGAAACTCGTGCCAGCTGGGAATTCTCGTACCAACAGCGAATTCTCGTGGCAATCGAGACAAAACTTTCAATGATCTGAAAAGGGAAAAAAAAAATGACATAGTGCCCGTTGATGTGTGTTGGTTCCAAAACGTTAAAGGCCAAACAAACAATCACAAAATCACAAATAAGTTTTGGAAAGAATCGTAAATTAGGAAGCTGACAATTGAATTTACACTAAGTTATTTAAATGTTCACTAATTTAACCCTGACCAAATAAAGAGGTGTTATACATTTACGCCATGACAGTCTATTATTTCAGTTTTAATATAATATAATGCATTACTTTGTACATTCAATACAACTTAATACATATTTCTGTGCAAAAACACTGCCATGTGAATGTGTGTGTAAAAAATTACACAATCACTAGGGGCCAATAAGTGGTATTCTAGATACTACCTAATATTAGGGTTATTTCCTCCACTACCCAAGTAGATTTAACTTTCAAACTAGAACAAAATTAACGGCTTAATCTTAATCGTAACTCTTACTTAACCTATGGCTCATTTTAGTAAAAAGTTACAAGAATAAAAAGCTTAAAACCCAAACTCCCGTAGTCCAATGGAGATACGTCTATCTCTAACCGTCGCAGAAGCAAAGGTGCCCCAGGCGGCGATGTATTGTCTCATAAAACGCTTGTGCTTGTCTAGCCAGACTTGTTTCAGACTCTGGGGCCCTAGTGCATACAAATAGAGCACGGGTAAAAACAAAGGAAATTTAATAGGTTTGGGTGGGTGTCTAACTTGTATGACATAATACAATAAGAGTACTTTATTTGGAACAGTTTTTGTCTCTAATCATACATTTAGAATTTCACGTTTCATGTTCAGGCAAAAATTCAAACGGTTTCTAATTTCATCTTTAAAACTTAACTATAGACTAACATAACATCACACACAACCTATACGATTCATTAAAGTTCATTATGTTTTAATTTCAAGTTTATATCAATACTAGCGATCCGCCCTCGCTTTACTTCGGTTTATGTGAGTATGATATATAGCCTATAGCCTTCCTCGATAAATGGGCTATCTAACACTGAAATATTTTTTCAAATCGGACCAGTAGTTCCTGAGATTAGCGCGTTCAAGCAAACAAACTAACAAACAAACTCTTCAGCTTTATAATATACAATACAATACAATACAAAACACTTTATTGTACACCAAACAATAACATTACAGAGATACAGCATTATTAAAAACAACACAGGTAAACAACAGGCGGTCTTATCGCTGATTAGCGATCTCTTCCAGACAACCTTACTAGGGATAAGGTATATTACTAGCGACCCGCCCTCGCTTCGCTTCGGTTTATTTGAGTTTTCTATAACACACGTACATAAAACATAATTTATTATACATAAAAACCTCCCTCTTGACTCACTCTCTCTACTAAAAAAAACCGCATCAAAATCCGTTGCGTAGTTTTAAAGATCTAAGCATACATAGGGACAGACAGCGGGAAGCGACTTTGTTTTATACTATGTAGTGAAGTATTATATTTATCCATTAATTGTAGTAAATACCTTAAGCAAAATCTGGCTGTATGGTCATTCCATTCCGGAACAAAAAAAGGTTGTTATCTGCATTAGCGAGAAGTTATTGTTTTATATTTTACCGAGTTATAAAGTGTTTTTAACGTTTAAGTGACCATAGAAACAAATAAAAAATTGCTTCTTTATCCAATGAATTGAAATTAGGATTCGTTATTACAGCTACATCAACGGAATGAATAAATGCAGCTCAATTACTTCATGACGATTTGTTACCAGCCAAATCAAAAGAAAGTAGCTTCAAGTTTTTTCTTGCTTTTTTCCTCGCAAATGTGATAAAAACCATTGTGTTTATCACAGGCAGTAAGGGGATTAACTCGAGTCATTAAAAGCTTCAAACACTCTCGTTAGTAATCCCCTTCTTACTACCCTTGATGCACAATGTACTAGGGTAAAGTCGCCAGTGGTCAACCAGAGACCAGTAGTCGACCTTATATGAGACCAGAGTGGGGAGTATATATTTCGTACCCTTCCCACTCATACAAACTTCTGACCACTGGTGACTTTACCCTATTTTGCTAATTCAATTTAAATTATTCTAAAACCCTAAAGGATTCAGCTCTAAGCGTTTTCATGCAGTGAATGCACAATGAACCATTTTAAAGAGTTATTGAAACGTGACAAAGCAACAGGATTAAGTTGCCAGTGTCAGCCATTTTAGGTGGTTATAACTCTAAAAGGTAATTGCGAGGTTTTTGAGCGGTCAGTCAACTTTTAAAACGCCGATGGAACTGCCTTTCTAGGTTAAAATGTCCGTAACGGCTTTTTATAATGTTTATAAAAAGACCTGTAATAAAAATCCTTATTTGAAAATAGCGTAAAAATAGTTATTGACACTAATTTACCTAGCAATTTTATAAGCGAACTGTTAGGAAAATCCTCTTTTAAAAAAAAGACTGTTAAAAATAATAAGTTTCTGAATTTGCTCTAATCTTGCTTTTTTGTAAATGTCTGTTGTGTTTCAATGTGTACTTGTCAAATAAATGTTGAGTTTAATTGAGTTTGGGTTTGAATAAGTTTCTGTCAAAATTTAATTTATGTGACAAGCTTTGGTTGCCGACTGTACTTTTTTTGCACAGTCGTCATCCAAACACGACGGGTTTATCATGTGTAATTAGGAGATACTATAGCCACCCTGAGTCTCCATCATCAGACCAGCTCGATGGTACCTACTATATTATTGTATTGTCATCAGAACTAAAGGCGTAACCTAATTTTCAGCTTTATCGAAAACCGGGAAGTTGGTCAAATTTACCTTGCAAGATTTCACCCTTACATACGAGTACATACATTGCAAGTTAAGTAAAAGCTTGTAAAATATAAATCGTTTTTTAAAACTAGCATAAAAAGCGTAAGTACTCGTATATTGTATCGTCTCAGGATCGACTTCTATTTAGTTATTTCCGATTTATAAGGTTATAATTATAAAATATTTATACTTAGACACGAAAGACGATTGGGCCATTTTTATTTTTGTTAGCGCCTTTATTTATAAATCATTACGATCAAAAGGTGAAATACCATTTCTTAACCGAGAGCTTTTACACGGTTTTTAAATTCCACTTCCAAGGAATAGGTAACATTTTTGTACCCGTCAACTTAACACACAGATCCCAGTCTTTTTATGTTAGGTATTTATACAAAGGGAATCTGTACAGGTCGACATTCTTGATTTATTTAAATCATCAAAGGCCTTTAGCGAACGTGTAAACGACCCAGAAAGGTTGTTATTAATTTGTTCTGCGAATAATTTTGGAGAATGTTAACCCCTGTGTCACCTACACTCTCATTAATGACGTAGTTGCTCATTCCGTCTCTGATTTTGTCTCATAATCATAACTTGACCTTTGAGCTCGTAGGCATTATGCCGTGCTAGGTACTTTATGTAAGATCCAAAATTAATGTTAGAGAGTAGTAGAGTGTGGGTGATTGTTTGTGTGCGTGTGTATGTGTGTGAGTTTGTGTGTGTGTTTGTTTGTGTGAGTGTGCTTAGCAAGAATCTTAATTAGTATGTGAGTGAGTCGCCGGGTTAGAATAATGGCACTTCATGTCTTACCGGTAAGAGGCGACTAAGGGAATATAGGCTTGTTAGGCGATGGGCTTGCAACTTGTCACTAATACGCTAATATCTAATAATAATGTCACTAATATCTGTATCCTGACACTTTACATTTTAAACCTACTGACTAAGAGGATAGGGTTGATAATTCTATGGACATTCAATGTAGTTCTAACTTTTTTGTATCTAATCGGCTTGCGGTTACGGACACAAAGAAAGATAATAGTATTGTACACAAACAATGGCCTTTGTGTAGAAGATCGGCTCGGTAGAAATAATAAAGACTATAACATCTTAGCCTATTTGTGCAAAATTTGGTTACTGAATTATCAAGGTTTTTAAAGTCGAAGGTAATTCTGTAGCTTTGTCTACCCCACTCTGGGATTACAGGTGTGAATGTATTTATGTATGAATTGTACATTTTATAGCTAGGTAGATTATAGTGAAGAAGGAACTTGAATATTCTCAGATGGAAACCACTACATGTCATTACATTATGCATCAAGTTTTGTGTGTAATACCATTCTAAACAGTACCGTCATTTTTCCCCTGTGGATTTATAACCGCCAAAGTGACTGTATTAATAAAATCATCTTGGCTGAGAGGCCCGTCACAAGATACGTCACAGTAAACGTCAAACCATAGAGCACCTGTCATTTTTGACGCATCTCGAGATGAGCATTAGTTGAGATTAGTTTATTAATACGGCCCTTAAAATCCCAGACAGACGTGCGAGTAAGTACGCGTACTTGAAGCTTGATGACCTTTTTCTTCCGTGTTTACCTTTAGAAGTTCGCGGACTTAGGTGACACACGGGCGAGTAAGGTCACCGAGCCATAAGTACGGCGTACTTACTCGACCGTCTTTCTGGGACTTAAGACCTGTCCACGGTTCCTAGCCCTTAGAGGTTAAATTACCTACAATATATTTTTTTTATGTTATTTACGCCGCCAATTAATTGTAATTTTTCAAAATATAGCCAAGGCTTGATAGTAAGCCATGACCAATTTCATAACCATAAACAATTTCATTAAATAAATAAATAAAATGACGTCCATGGATCCAAATGTGATACCAAACCTTACTCCGGCCTTACACTTGGTAAGTTTACTTAAGTAAGTAGGGACGCAGCTATTTGTTAGAATAAGATAGAAATATTTTTTCCTTATTCTAACAGATAAAAGTGTAAGGCCGGCCTTAAGAAAAAAAAATACTTTTCTCACTCACCGGAATGTGTTGATCTGGACTGCTTGATGCTGTAAGTTTTCTTAACTATAGCTAAGGGTTATATCACTGTGACGTTTACTGCCTAAAACGTGTCAGGTTTTGACATCTAATAACGACCTAGAAGGTTGCATTTATGGTAGGTATAATAAAAAAGTGGATAAAGCATCCTTCACTCTCATACGAGTCAGAAAGTGACGGATGTGTTGTCCACATTTTGTCACAAGTTTCTCGCTATATTAGCCTCTTATTTACATGTTAGAAGGTGACGGATGCCTTATCCACACTTTGTTACACGATAAACGCAGCCATATTAAGACCCCTGGACTAATTATTTGTTACCGAAAAGTTTGTTTTCACATCTATTATTTCAACGATATCGTTTATCGAGAACCAATTAAGTGCGATGTCGAGAAAATTGCTAAACTTTGTCAATGAACCGGGCAACTGCCCTCCTAAGCCAATAAGCAGTATCTTAAATTCAATCACCAAAGCAGATTCAACTCTATGTCGTTATAAATAAGGTTGATATTATGACACAAAGTTTACCTGAGTTACTGCGTTTTTGCTTAGGACGGCATAACACCTTTTCAATTAAAAGTTTTGCGGCGCGGTTCAATGGCATGAAACAAGCTACGACCTTAGTAATCACTACATAGTATAAAACAAAGTCGCTTCCCGCTGTCTGTCTGTCCGTATGTATGCTTAGATCTTTAAAACTACGCAACAGACTTCGATGCGGGTTTTTTTAAGACTGCACTGAGCATTCGCCGGATGTATAGTGGCGCCCTCATTACTATTATTGTGTTTTCTATTAAACTAAAGTATTTTCTTGAAATCGGTCGGTAGTTTTTTGTACCACAAATGAAAACACTACTTTAGGGATATATCAAATAGTTTAATAATAATTCACCTATGAGTTATCATCTTAACGGAAAAAAGTGGCCACCTTTTCCCGTTAAGCTGACTACTCAAAGGGTAATTGTTATTAAAGTTTGTTACGTAGGTATCCCAAAAATTGTATCCTCTGATTGCAAGGAAATTCTTTACTTAAGTAGAAAACACAATAAAAGTAATGAGGGCGCCACTGGACGCTCGACGTTTGCTCGGAGCAGTCTTAATAGATAGAGTGATTCAAGAGGAAGGTTTTTATGTAAACAAAACTCACAACGGGTGTTATAGAAAACTCACATAAACTGAAGCGAAGCGAGGGCGGGTCACTAGTATTATTATAAATGTGTAAAAATTTATTTGCTTATTTATTTATTAATAAGTACATCTACATCATATTAAATATTAACCACTACAGACTATTATTGATAAAGGTACTCGTAATATCTTCTAATCTACAATGCAAAAAAATAATATCTGCAATGCAAGATTGAAAAGGGCATGCTTCGATGGTTCGGTCATTTGGAAAGGATGGATGAAAGGAGATTGACGAAAGAGATATACAGATCGATAGTGAGTGGACGGGTCGGAAGGGGCCGCCCTAGGCGTACTTTTTCGAGTCAAATCGGTGAAATACTGGAAAAGGCCCGAATCTTAAGTACCCGAAACCGACGTGTGTGCATGACTCGATGTATGAATGTGGAAGAAGCGAAAGAAATTTGTCAAGATCGTAGCAAGTGGAAAGAAGTGGTCTCTGCCTACCCCTCTGGGAAACAGGCGTGATTTAATGTATGTATGTATGTCTACAATGCAATACAAAACACTTTATTGTACACCAAACAAAAACATTACAGAGAAACTGCACAACAGCTTATCGCTGATTAGCGATCTCTTCCAGACAACCTTAGCAGGGACATGGTGTCAAATTAAAATATTTTATTAAGTAGGTGGTGCGGACATCACCACATGTTGCAATTTGCTAGTTGTTAAAAGTTGGTTTGTAATTTATTTACAACAGCGGGCCTAGTAACTATGGCTGCGTCTATATCGCGTGTCAACTGTGGATAAAGCATCCGTCACGTTTTGACACGTGTACTTATTTACCTGTCAGAAGGTGACGGATGTCTTATCCAAAATTTATCACGCGATAAACGCAGCCATATTAGGCCCCCAGGATTTACTTGGAACGATGTTCTGATGAAATTTTTTTTTTTTTTTTTTTTTTTTTATGTCATAGAGAAGACAAACGAGCACACAGGCCACCTGATGGTAAGTGGAAACTGTGACCCATAGACATTCGCATTCACAGGACTGCAATGCAATCCTAAGACTGCAAATGCGTTGCCAACCCTGAGGACTAAGATGGAATGCCTCTATGCTAGTTATTTCACCGGCTGTCTTATCCCCAAACCGGAACACAACAATGCGAACACTGCTGTTTGGCGGTAGGTTAATGGATAAGATGGTGGTAGCGATCCGGACGGGCCCTGCACAAGGTCCTACCACCCGCAAATCCTGCTTATAAAGGTTTGTCTTGAAGGATACTATTTTAAATCTATTTTATGTAGGTAATATCAATTTATTATATTATCTTATCAGAAAAGACACTTAAAAAACTTGTCTCATTACTAATCTGTCAAGTGCTACCTAAATGCCACGAGTTAGCGATGTGTTATGATGATACTTGCAAAAATCATCAATTTAACTGGCGCAACCTGTAGGGCAAAGTCACTTATAAAAATTAGTGGAAACAGTTACTTCAATGGCTGCAAAATTGGACAAATATGAGCAGATTACCAGGGCAAGGGTTTTTGGCATTTGACTACGGAAACCATCGTCAAACGGGGCCAGCAAACATCCCGAATACATTAAAGATTAAAAGTTCAACGGCTTGTCACTTGAATGGTGTCGTGTTCTAGATTACTAACAAGTAACTTGGTAAATTTACTTTGGAGTCTAAACCCCTTACTTATAAACTTGGAATAAGCTAGGAATAGTTTTTTTTTAATTAATGGCTTTCACTCCTGTTAAGGTGTATTTCGCCAATGTCAAGTTATTTATAGACACTCCCATGGACTTATTAGAACAATAAGTCCGTGGATATCACACGCGAAGACAATTGTTCGGTAAAAGAGAATTTTCTCCAATGGACTAAACAGAAGCAAATGAATAATATAAGTACTTATGTAATGAGGAAATACTAACTAAATATGTTAAGAGTTGCCCTCACATCTAAATATTGTTGTGCCCTACAGGGTCCATAATGATCCTACAACTATTAAGTTAGTTTAAGTACCACCTGTATACACATTATGGAAAGCAATAAACGATTGAAATTGAAATTGAAATTGAAGCACATGGGGTTAGATCCACGCGCTTCTGTCAAGTCTAGGAATAGTTTATGCCATGCTTTGTCAGTTTCTGTCAGATGCAAATGTCACAATTACAGATTAGGATAAAGCATGGCATATACTATTCCAAGCTTTTTCCACGTAGGGGGTAAAAGTGGGTACTAGGCCACCATAAACATCTTAGAGAAACAAAAATACTTGCGCTCCCCGGTATTGGAACCCGGGCCGCTAGCTTCACTTTTCGTCGTAACCTTTTCATCCCAACGACTTGTCACTGACTTCGTCTTGTTGGTATAAAATTAAATAATTAAAAGAAAAAAACTTTTCTAACTAGTTCACATAATTTTTGGTATTTTACCAAAGGACGATGGGCAAAAACGTCCCCACCCACCAACAGATATGAAACATGTGCCAGTTTAAAGATCTTGGCAACATGATGTATTTTTACAATGGCGACGATATCCATATGTATGGGTTTTCTTGGAAAATCATAATCATATCGTAAGTATGGAATTTGTTTATGTTATGCTTGGCTCTTGAAAGGATTTTTTTCATTAAAAAATCCCATCGATTTTGCTTTTTTTTTGGGTCCTATTGAACATGCATCCCGTGACTGTTGGAGCGTGGGGACGGGGTCCATATAAAATTGCCCATCTCCCTCTTTTTCTAGCAAGTGCATCTAGCCTCGTGCTTCCGTTGGAAAGGACATGAAACTAAGAAAACTAATCCCTAAGAGATATTATCCTTAAATTTCAAAAATACTTTCAATAACAAGTTAATTTAAGGTTGGAATTAATACTTTAACCCGAATTAATCACTCTCACATCTGTAGTTCTATTACGACATCCTCACGCATCTATTAATCACTGATCGTTGTACCAACGCTACATAAAAACGAACAATCCAAAACACGGCCCTTTTCGGTGTCACAACCTTATGTCCTGGTAGTTATTAAGGCGAGGTGACGTCTGAGCCTTTGGCAAGCGACCCGTGCAACGGATTAGGACGTAATTAGGCACTTATTAAGCAAAGCGGCATACCGTTCATGATTTATGTTTACCTGGTAGATGAAACGTTTGCCGTGTTACTTTGTAAACCTAAATTAACAATTATACCTATCTATTTTCAGTAAGTAAACCGTATAACGTTAAATTAAGCGGTTGGCCGCGTCTTATTTTTTTTTAAACAGGTATAATATTTAGTATTAAGTACCTCTTAATATTATAAAGCGTTTTTTTTAAGCAAGCTAAGACTGTCCGTCTGTCTGTCTGTCACCAGGCTCTATCTCATGAACAGTGATAGCTAGACAGTTTAAATTTTCACATTATGATGTATTTCTGTTGCCGCTGTAAACAAATACTAAAAACCGAATAAAATAAATAGTAAGGCTCCAATACAACAAACGTGACTTTCTTGCCGTTTTTTGCTCGATATTAATAACGCAACATGTAGACGCTCGAAATATTCACAGAATATTGAGTTGTATGTTCACTTTAGAATATTTTTTTTAAATAAAATAAATATTTAAGGGGGCTCCATTACAACAAACGTATTTTTTTATAGATAATGGTACGGAACTCTTCGTCCGAGCCCGACTCGCATTTTGCCGGTTTTCTTGTGTATAGTGTCCGGCCGCTATGAAGTCAATCCTGACACATTCTCTAGGGTTGTCTGTTACACGTTCGATCATTGTATCGATAAAATTTGAGTCAAGCGTGAGTCGAGTTGAATGCAATTCTCTACAGCTATAATAAAAAATATTAATCAGATGTATATGAAGGAAAAAAAACATTAGAGATAATATTTATAGTCATTACTTTAATATGTACATAATACTGATAAGTACTTCACTTTCCGAACCACCATCACTATCACTACTGGAATCGTTTGTATTAATTATTAACTCAAAGTCATTATCTAAAATACTGTCAATTTTAATGTCTCTGTTGTAATCGTCCCTTATTTTGGCTTAAATCTTATTTAATACCATTTCCCAGTTATTTTTGGTTACGTGATTGCATGCCTCTTCTAATAATTTCAACATTTTCGCTGTGGAAAATGGAGGTTCAGTATTGTGACTTGCCGCACATCCTTTAATTTGTGCCCATATCAATTCTATGGCGTTATACTCACAGTGGTAGGGCGGTATACGAATGACTCGGTGGCCATGTTGCAGTGCTAGTTCATCAATGACGTATCGTTATTGTTTCGGTCTGTGAATATCCATTAATCTAATTAAATCTCCTTTCAACATAGTCATACTTGCATCTACACCATTTTTTTGAAGCCATGCAACGAGATTGGCTTTTTTTTCTGAATTTGAAGGTGGCTTGTCAAGTAACATGGAGTGGTAATAGTGGGAGATCTTAGGTCCTGCACCTTGCATTTTTGAGACAAAGCAAATCCCTTGGACCAGGTGTTCCTGGGGGTGATCTGAGCTGATTTAGCCCGGGTGCCCAGTGGTACCCCCCCCCCAGGTGGGCAGGGGAGGGGGGGGAAACTGCATCCGGCGCGCCTCACTCTAAATTTAATATCTCCATACATCTAGCAACTATATCAAGTTTGGTATCTTTTTCTTATAATTCGAGGACGAGGAATTCATTTCTGGAACAAACATTTTACCCACCCATACAAAAAAAAGGAGAAATTCAAAAATCAAAATTTTTCTTTACATTTTTTTTTCCTAATTTTTTCTTTTTACTTAAAACTATGGTGATTTGCTTCATAAAATAATTACTAGTTAATAGACCAGTTATCTAACTATATAAAAAAAATTACTTGTCATACATTTTTGTCTGAAAACTGTGTTAAAAAAAATATTTTGTGCCGCGCGGCGTCCCGCGCCGAAATAGGTACACGCCGTCAGATTTAGTATAAGGGACGCATTCAATTTTAAACTTTATTCTACTTACACAAGTAGGTAATAAAAAAAATACTTCCTGTAATTATAAAAGAAAATAAGGGGAAATAAACTTAAAATTAAAATAATAACTGAATATGGGATTATCCTATGCTATGGTAGAACTTTTACTTTACAAGCAATCAAAATGGGTCAGTCAATATGGGGAAATTGAAAACGATAAGTTAGAGGGTATTATTATGTTGTTAGAAACCAAGGCCTTGATTGTGAAAAAACCGGTCGCGTGCTAGTCGTACTCGCGCACCGAGGGTTCCGTACCGCCGCACATTACGTATTATATTCCAATTTGAATTCAATTTCGAATCGAATCCACGCGATCCAACTCACACAAGTGACCATATTTTGGTTGTTTTTCTTCAGGTTTTGTCATACAATCATACCAAATTTGGCGCTTGTATATGTTTTACTGTTCTTACCAAACAGCAAAAATAAAAATGCGTTGAAATAAAACGTTTCTTGTATGGTGGGTACCTCTTTATTATTTCACTCTTTTTTTCTTTTTTGATCTTAATCTTCCTTAATAATACATATTATTATGGTCCCGTTGGTCTCCATTCGGAAAAGTAACCCGTAAAAGGCAACATCTTCATTTAGAGATTTAAATAATAAAACATACCTACGTAGTAACTAACCGGGAAACAAACCCAGCGGTTGACCTTTTATGCATAATTTCTCTTAATTTTGTTCATTTTGGAAACAGCTGCTCCAATGTTAATCGTTGCTTACCACTTTGCGCTATCAAAAACAGCAATAAAACGATGTATGCTTATTCGGGAAAAGTACTTGGTTTCCGATTCCTTTTTCCAATACCAAGGCGAAACCTTTAAATGCAGTATTACGTCTTATCCAAAATCAAGGCCTTGGTCCCTTAAAACAGATTATCTTACTTTTAGTTTTCGAATTCCCCGTACTGTGACTTATTTCAATTGATCACCCTGTATATTTATGCAATATGGCCGAGAGGGGGCTGCCTACGAAAAGTTGTCTCAACATGGTGTGGCTGACCATACCGCGGCTGCATGAGTATTCCTAGTACCTTAGGCCAGGGGTCGCCAAACTACCAGGTTCGGCCCGCGAGCCCATCTAATCCAGCCCGCGGAAAGATTATCACCAGAGCCATTCATCATTTCGTAACTCAGCAAGATAACGATTCATCGACGACAAAAGGTTTAAGAAAATTTCAATGTCTTCTCGGATCTTAAATAAACGCGACAAATCTTTTCCATAGCTAAGGCAGTGAACTGCAGTTTATATGTGGCGAGTCGTTTTCTCCAAGTCTCTCTCACATAAGTGGACACCGAATATGAAGTTAAAATTAAATAAGTAATGTAGGTATGTTTCTCACCTATCACGCATCTCGATTCATGTTTTGACAAGACAGGATTAGCGTGCGGTCTGTACGTTTTGCACACTGGTGGCTCGATTTTATAAAGCTACAAATAACTATTAATTAGTTTTATAAAACCCGCCCCTCATGGTAATTGAGCATAATCATAGCCATTCCTTATGCGTTATCTAGATACCCCCTGAACACTAAGACTACTTAACTAATACGAGCTGCTTTGTAACAACTGAGGCTTCTGTTCTGCGGTACGTGCAAGTACCACCATGCATGAACCATGCACAGAAAACTCGTGCGTTGAAAAAAATTAGTGAGAGGAGACCAATGCTGAGAAGAAACGCTGCAAGAAACACAACAATAGTCAGTCTTTTTTAAAGGTTGCTTATGGCAATGATAGTTAGTACTCGTCCTACATACAGTACACAGCAGATAAGAAGTCAATCCTGACACATGAAGTTTTAGACTATTGACATTGTTGACAGCAGTAAAACAATGCTAAACTTATTTGTTGCGTGTGAAGGAATAGTAATAACAGCATTGTTTGACTGCTGTCAACATAATCCATATCCAGAAACTTCATGGTTGTGCAATGTGTCAGGATTGACTTCTTATCGGCCGGGCACTATAGTATTATATGTATAAAACAATGAATATAAAATATAAATATCATGCGTACTTGAGCGGGAAAAATATTAAAGAATGACTGTCTGTTAAGTTTCTTGTGGCGCTTCTTTTCAGCAGTGTGGTCATTTGGGAAGCGCTGGTAAATTTTTTACGAATATAATTATGCTTACTAACTAGCCGCACCATGTTGAGACAACTTTTCGTAGGCAGCCCCTCTCGGCCATATTGCATAAATATACAGGGTGATCAATTGAAATAAGTCACAGTACGGGGAATTCGAAAACTAAAAGTAAGATAATCTGTTTTAAGGGACCAAGGCCTTGATTTTGGATAAGACGTAATACTGCATTTAAAGGTTTCGCCTTGGTATTGGAAAAAGGAATCGAACCAAGTACTTTTCCCGAATAAGCATACATCGTTTTATTGCTGTTTTTGATAGCGCAAAGTGGTAAGCAACGATTAACATTGGAGCAGCTGTTTCCAAAATGAACAAAATTAAGAGAAATTATGCATAAAAGGTCAACCGCTGGGTTTGTTTCCCGGTTAGTTACTACGTAGGTATGTTTTATTATTTAAATCTCTAAATGAAGATGTTGCCTTTTAAGGGTTACTTTTCTGAATGGAGACCAACGGGACCATAAAAATATGTATTATTAAGGAAGATTAAGATCAAAAAAGAAAAAAAGAGTGAAATAATAAAGAGGTAGGTACCCACCCATACAAGAAACGTTTTATTTCAACGCATTTTTATTTTTGTTGTTTGGTAAGAACAGTAAAACATATACAAGCGCCAAATTTGGTATGATTGTATGACAAACCCTGAAGAAAAACAACCAAAATATGGTCACTTGTGTGAGTTGGATCGCGTGGATTCGATTCGAAATTGAATTCAAATTGGAATATAATACGTAATGTGCGGCGGTACGGAACCCTCGGTGCGCGAGTATGACTAGCACGCGACCGGTTTTTTCACAATCAAGGCCTTGGTTTCTAACAACATAATAATACCCTCTAACTTATCGTTTTCAATTTCCCCATATTGACTGACCCATTTTGATTGCTTGTAAAGTAAAAGTTCTACCATAGCATAGGATAATCCCATATTCAGTTATTATTTTAATTTTAAGTTTATTTCCCCTTATTTTCTTTTATAATTACAGGAAGTATTTTTTTTATTACCTACTTGTGTATGTAGAATAAAGTTTAAAATTGAATGCGTCCCTTATACTAAATCTGACGGCGTGTACCTATTTCGGCGCGGGACGCCGCGCGGCACAAAATATTTTTTTTAACTCAGTTTTCAGACAAAAATGTATGACAAGTAATTTTTTTATATAGTAAGATAACTGGTCTATTAACTAGTAATTATTTTATGAAGCAAATCACCATAGATTTAAGTAAAAAGAAAAAATTAGGAAAAAAAAATGTAAAGAAAAATTTTGATTTTTGAATTTCTCCTTTGAATGTTTGTTCCAGAAATGAATTCCTCGTCCTCGAATTATAAGAAAAAGATACCAAACTTGATATAGTTGCTAGATGTATGGAGATATTAAATTTAGAGTGAGGCGCGCCGGATGCAGTTTCCCCCCCCTCCCCTGCCCACCTGGGGGGGGGGGTACCACTGGGCACCCGGGCTAAATCAGCTCAGATCACCCCCAGGAACACCTGGTCCAAGGGATTTGCTTTGTCTCAAAAATGCAAGGTTCCCTTAGAAATCGGGACCTAAGATCTCCCACTAGGTATAAGGTGCATTATCCATTACAATAACTGATGGCTCAGAAAGGCTAGTCAGCATATTAGTGAACCATTGCGTAAATTTTTCACCATCCATGTCTTCATGGTAGTCACCGGTGGTTTTAGACGCAAAGGCCAATAAGCTGTTGTCGATGAAACCTCTGGCATTGCCAGCATGACATATTATTAGTCTGGCTCCTTTTCCGGTTGGGACTTTGGATGTCGATGCCGCCGTATCGTCCGTCCACGAGCGACTAACTGTGTGATTGGCATTTAGCCACGTTTCGTCCAAAAAAACGACATTATCCCAATCTTCTATGGTTTTTATCTCGCGTAAAAAAATCAACCCTTTTCATGGCAATATCGGATCTTTCCATTAGCACCTTTCGTTTGTCGCATTGTTTGTATCGGAATCCAATAATGTTTAATATCTTTGACAGCGATTTTTCTGATCCGGAAAATAAGCCAGCTTCTTTTAATGTCTGCACTAAATTCGATAAAGTTGGGTACTCTTTACGTGAGTAATATTTGTAAATATGACTACGGATAGCGTCAACGTCAAAATTATCTATGTCGGTAAGTTTCGCTCTTTTTTTCTTTTTGGGAGAATGTAGAACGTTATCTTCCACGCCAGTCTCACCCAATTTTTCTTTTGTGATTTTTATGATCGTTTTTTTGCTGATATCGAGAGCATCTGCAACTCGATCCAACACCGATGTCACGGGCAATATCGGTCCGCCGTTTTGAGCTTCTCGTTCAAAATAGTTACGAACACGTATGACAATCTCACGAGACTGACTGTTAAGAACGAATTTCTTCGATCGTTTCGGCATTTTAGCAAGTCCAAATACTTAGTAAGCGTTTTCGAATTCCAAGATAACAAGCAAGGGGTCAGGGGGTGAAGCAGTATCTATAGGCAAAACCAGTCACAAAATTATCAACCGTTGGAAGCAATCTCAAGGCAATACAAATCGTTTTATTATTTTGACGTTCTATAAATTGATTGACAGGAAGTATGAAAAACGAAAAAATAATTTTTGCATTCAAATACAAAAAGTTTTAATTCTCCAGGTAGATAGACATCAACCTTAAAAAAAGTTGTTTCTATAAACAACGTACCTATGTTTCTTTGTTAGTAACCTCTATAGGTTACTAACAAAGAAACATAGGTACGTATTTATTCAAATCCTACCTCTTTATAATATTGGTGTTATTAATGAAATAGAATATTACCTAGAATTAATTTTATTATAAAAAAAAAATATTTTTTATTAATGCTTAATATCATAGACAATATTTTTGCTATACGAACTTTTTAACGCGAATCGATATACATATTGTGTGGTATTGTTGCCACACTATTCTGTCACACGCAACAAGCAAGTCTAACATTTTTCTCCTGAGGTTCACATTGACAATAATCAGGGACTTCATAGTTGTGTAATGTGTCAGGATTGACTTCATAACGGCCGGGCACTAAAGGTACAGGGAAACACCATACATTACATACAAAAACTCACGCCTTAATTTTCCGAGTGGGTGGTAGTAGAATAAAAGACATTTATTCAGTAAGTAGGCCGCACGGGCACTTTTACACGTCAAGAACCTACCAGCGCTTCCCAAGAGGAGACCACTGCCGAGAAGAAACGCCGTAAGAAACTCAGCAGTCAGTCGTTTTTAGGGATCCGTAGTCAAACTAGGAACCCTTATAGTTTCGCCATGTCCGTCCGTCCGTCCGTCCCCAGTCTAGCTCAGAGACTCATAGTACTAGAAAGCTGTAATTTGGCATGAATATACATATTAGTCACGCCAACAAAGTGGTAAAATAAAATATTGAAAAATATTTTTTTCTAATGCACCTCCCCTACACGTAACGTGGGGATGCCTTTTTTTTTTTGCCTACCCCATAGTGTGGGGTGTCGTTGGATAGGTCTTTCAAAAATATTGCGGGTTTATGAAAACAAATTTTCGATTAAGGGATCCGTTTATGAAATATTAAGCTTTAAAGCGCTATTTTTTGTTAGAGTCAAGTGTCGTCCCCCCCCCCCTACAGCCAAAACTACAAATACTAAAAATCTGAAAAATATCTTCAACGAAAGCGCATATAACGAATTTTAAAGGAAAACTATCACGGCTGACATGATTAGTTCCTGAGATACAGGCGACTAAAGTGTTTATAGTGTTTATACCTATCAAAATCGCCTATGATAACTTTGATAGAAAAATTGTTAACGGGGGGGGGGGCCTGCACGCGCGGGGGGAGTCGAACTGTCCAAGTAACAAATCGAGCGACAGCCGCGCTCATAAGCGCGAGCGCCTAGATGCTGTTCGGACCCTTTCGGGGCAGTGGTCCAACTGCTTTGTCCAACTGATAAATAATTTTCATTTGAATATCAAATTAACAGGCTCGACGGAGCTCCGCTATCGCGGAGCTCCTACTTCTGGGTGGTTTGGCCCTCCGGGCCAGCTGAAGAACTAACATAACCTAAACCTACCTCATATTTATGATACTAATTTTGGTCAGTTGGACAAAGCAGTTGGACCACTGCCCCGTCACTGTTCGGAAGTGCCCCGAAATGCTACCTACAAGTTTGCGATTTGCGATCTGAAAGTTTACAAATAATCGATTAGATTATTGATTTGAGTCGAGTAACGTTTGGAAAACTTAAAATTCTATTTACTGGCCCTTGTTTTTTTTTCAATTTCTATTAATTACTTTATAAAAGATTAAACTTTTATTGTAATTTAAAGTCGGTTTGAAGCAGTTTAGATACCTAACTACCTACATAGGTAGGTATACTGATCTCACACTTAAAAGCTTGGCTCTTGTTTGAGATATTATATACGAATTTATAAGAAAAAGAATCATTACTTACCTAGTAGACTTAATTAGTTCCTGAGATACAGGCGACTAACGGGTTTATACCTACTAAAAATCATCTAAGACAGCGCCAAATAACTTTAAATAGAAAATTGGTTCATACATGTTGATTTTTGAGATAGTTTTTTGTGTTTGTCGTTACGGCTCCGGAACCCTACACTGAGCATGGTCCGACATGCTCTTGCCCGGTTTTTAACCATATTTAATACTACAATGATACTACTTAGTATAATCTTTAAATTTTATTCCTGCCTACTTATTTGTTTTTATTACCCTGGGGTCTAGTGAAAACGGGTATAAGTCTCCTGAAGATCAAATGAAAAATTGTTTGAGCCAAGTATACCTACTCCGTTTATGTACATACTCTATTAAGACTGCGCCGAGCAAACGCCGAGCGTCCAGTGGCGCCCTCATTACTATTATTGTGTTTTCCAATTAACTAAAGAATTTCCTTGGAATCAGACGATACGTTTTTCTAGTGCAAGTAAAAAAACAATTTATGGGATACGTAACAAACTTTAATAACAATTACCCTTTGAGTAGTCAGCTTAACGGGAAAAGGTGGCCATTTTTTCCGTTAAGTTAATAACTCGAAGATGAATTTAGATATACCCTGTAAGTTGTGTTTTCATTTGTAGTACAAAAACATTTCGTCCAATTTCAAGAAAATACTTTAGTTATTTATTTATCGTATGGCGATTACACACTGGTTATTTTAAAACAATCTAAAAAATTAACATTAAACATTTAAAATCAAAATTTACAATTCTGCAGATATAAACAAGCGTCCTTTGTCAGATGTTTAAAGTCCTCAGCTGGTCCATTGTACCTGTTGATGGGGCACTCGAATACCATGTGGCGTATGGTTTGTTTCGGGTTTCCACACTCGCACGCCGTATAATACTTTAGTTTATTAGAACACACAATAAAAATAAAGAGGGCGCCACTGTACATCCGGCGTACGCTCGGCGCAGTCTTAAGTCGACTTTTAACTCTTTTTCACTAGGTATCTGCCCAGTTTAAACGACTCAAAAAAATCGTTTCTTTCTCTTAGCAAATTAGGTAAATAAATACGTTCTCATTCATTTAAAAAAGGTGGACTTATGTTACGAAGTCGTTTGCCCGTGGTCCTACTGACTAAAATTAATATCATAAAATTCATAAATACGAGGTAGGTTTAGGTTATGTTAGTTTTGCAGCAGGGCCGGAGGCCCAAACCACCCATAAATAGGAGCTCCGCGCCAGCGGAGCTCCGTCGACCCTGTTAATTTGATATTCAAATATAAATCATTGATCAGTAGGACTACACAGTAGGACCACGGGCAATGAATGTGGCACTCTACCAGTCAACCCTTCTAAATTCATGAATTCTATTATATTCCAAAGATTCACCTTCAAGGAAATCTTATTGCAGATTACTCATAACCTATTAAAATTCCCGCCACGCAATCATAATGACACATATTATACCATCTAGGTTCGTCTACAGACATTCATTAGCTATTTGATTGTTTCGTCTGATCGGCATACTTATTAGATCCACAATAGGGATCATTCAAACATCCAGTTAGCCTGTTATGCCTTTTCGGTTTTATTCAGAGTAAAGCCACACTTTAAGGGCCGGCGCACATGCAGCGAGGCGAAGTTCAGAGAATTTTTCACTGGCAGTGCATCATCGTCTTTAGTTCTGTTGAAATAAGATCGAAATAAAACTAACAACACACGTACCAGGAGACGCTTGCGGAAAATTTGTGATAATCTGCTCTAAGAAACCAAGGTCTCTATGTTGAAAAAAAAAGAAAGTGCGTATTAATACATACCTACTTACCTTCATTCCCAGAGTGGAGTGGCAGAGCTACAGAATTCCAACAACTCTAAAAACTTGTTAATTCTGTAACCACATTTTGCACAAACAGGCTAAGATGTGTATCATGTGTATATTAGTGACAGGTTGCAAGCCCATCGCCTAATAATACTAATAGCCTTTATTCCCTTACCCCCTTACTTATAAACGTGGAATAAGCTTGGAATAGTTTATGCCGTGCTTTGTCCTTATCTGTAATTGTGACATTTGTATGCAGTAGCGCTACACTGCCCTCCTACCGAAAAAAGGCACATCTACTATATGAATTGTATTGCACTTTTAACCATATTATAAACAATTGAGAATTAATTACCCTTGTGCTTTTTATTCGTAGAAGGGTAGCCCCTACACTACCGCATTTTTGCGTGAAAACGTCTCATCTCTTGTATGATTAAGTATGATTGAAGGGGAGAGAAATTAAACTTTCCTTTTTATGAATGTAGATATTTATTCGTATTTATGTTTTAGTTAACCTTAAACTTACATTTGTCGGAAACATATCAATAGGTAATAGTTAGAAGGCGGGTTCTCGTTCAAAAATGAAGTGCCTATGGCTGCGTGTCCACCAGAGATGTGCGAGGATGCGTTGCGAGGGATGTGTTTGTCATGACCCAATAGAAACACTTCATTTACCTATCCTCGCTTAGCTTAGCTCTGGTGGAAACCGCTCAAACAAAAGATGGGAAAGATGTGTGCGAGGCATGTTGCGAGGCGGCGTCTGGCTCCGCTCCCGCCTCACCGCACCCCGCCTGCTTATTTAAAAAGAGCCCGCTACACATCGCTCGCACCGCTCAGCTACCTCGCACATCTTTGGTGGCAACACGCACACCGTTACACCTCCTCGTTACACAGCCTCGCACCGCTTAGCTACCTCGCACATCTCTGGTGGAAACGCAGTCTAAAAGCCAGGCAACGATATTATAGGCTGTAAAATCTAAATCGTATTTAGTCTGTTATGATATAAAAGAAGAAGAAGAAGAAATACATTTATTCACTACACAGAAAACACACAAATAGATAAATGAAAGATAACAAACAATGTGACAGAAACAGCACGGAGTGTGTCCTCGCGGCAGCGAATCGGACACTGGCTCAGCATCATGCTGAGGCGTCAGACACCTACAGCGCTGATATTCAGCCAGTACCGTTTTGGTGACTCACGGAACGCTGTACTAAAACATACTATACTACATATATCGACTGTAACTCAGCCGCCATTACTGTCAAGTAAGTAAGAGCTATCAAAACGTTGGTAATACGGTAGTTGAATACAGGCCCTGATGAACTACCGGCACATTTTTGATGGACTTCTTGAAACTAGTGTGTCTACCGTCACATCTTAAGACTGCGCCGAGCATACGCCGGATGTACAGTGGCGCCCTCATTACTATTATTGTATTTTATAATAAACTAAAGTGTTTTCTTGAAATTGGTCGGTAGGTTTTTGTACTACAAATGAAAACATAACTTATAGGGTATATCACATAGTTTAATAACAATCCACCTTCGAGTTATTAACTTAACGGAGTTAATTAGAAAACACAATAAAAGTAATGAGGGCGCCACTGGACGGTCGACGTTTGCTCGGTTCAGTCTTAACTCTGACTTAGCAGTGCGTGTCCTGCAGAGTTACAGCCACTTCGGACTGTCAGCTAAACGGACTCCAGGGATTTTATACCAGGCAGGGGCTACCTACAGGTATCCCACTCCTCGACGACTCGGTCAGATGGCGGAAGGAAATACGTCATAAGAATTAATCAATTTCCAATATGAATTACTATGCAGGTCGTGGCATTTTACATGCTATTATTTCCTTGACAACGAGCGTGAGATACATCGTGATGTGGTAGATAAGAGTTTGACGTCTCTCTTCTTGGAAAACGAGAACCAGCGAAAACCAACGATGTTGAGCACTGAGGGCCGAAATATTATATTGTTTACCAAAATCAGAAGGGCTATTGCCTAACGAACTCGCAATTGCAATCGTTTTCATTTTGAAAATCGAAGGCTTGTCTGCATACAAAATGAAAACAATTGTTGCGCTTCGAATTCGATTGCGACTGCGCGTTAGGCCAGCCGATTCAGGCCATAATAAAATTCGGTCGTAATAGAACCAAAATTTTTGGCGCCACTTAAGCGTTTTATCGGTTTCTATGACGGGAGTTTGTAGTATTAAACCTTTTTAAAACTGTTTCTACGTTAAAACAAATGCGGACCGTTTTGCTCGCTGCTTCATTCGCACTACGAAGATTATTCGTAACGCCTGTGGCCTGAAAATGGGTGCGTAACGATCGATATAAAAATATTTTCTATAATATCAGTCGATATAACGCTCATTTGATATACTTATTGAATCATATAACAACATTGAATATATTTAAATATGATATAATTAACATTTTATGTAACGATCATTTGTTCTAAAAATATTTTATATAACATACATTAAGTATAATGCATAATTACTATAATCAACTTATGATATAAAGTTAATTTCATATAAAGTACAGTTGGTATAAAAAAATACTGTCTATACTAACTCGTGTCCAACCACAAGGGTCGGTTTCTTAGTTACCTATTGTGACCCTGCAGAGCGGTAACTCCTAGGTCTTAACTAATATATAGGTTAGGTTAGGTTAGAATTGTGTCAAGGCGCGAAGCGCCGTAACTACGCGGAATAGGAGCTCCGCAAAGCGGAGCTCCGTCGACTTTGCCTCACGGTCAGCGTAGTACCAAAAAATCATTCGACAAAAATAATATACCACATGATAGTTATACAATATGATTTTTATACAAAATGATGATTATACCAAATGATGTTTATAATAAATAAATGATATATCAAATGATAATTAAAGTAAATAAAAATAGATATTTTGATAATATACCAATCGTATATTATATAAAATGAGTGATTATATCCTTTAAAATTATATCAAAAGTTATTATATCAAATGAAATTATATTAATTATTTTTATACCGATCATTACACACCCCCTGAAAATAGCAAAGAAATTAAAATTAATCTTTATCCAGCTTTTTACAAACACGATTCCGATAATAATAATAATCAATTATTGCTTTAACAAGATGGTACAGTCAAGGGTAAAAAAAAAACAGTACAATCTCACACCAATTGACCTAGTCCCAAACTAAGCTCTAGGCTTGTACTATGGGTACTAGACAATGATATAAATACTTATATAGATAAATATACAGGGTGTTTGGCAGTCGGGTGTAGGGGTTTTAAGGGTGATAGTAAGGGTCATTCTGAACATTTTTGACCACATTTACTATTATGCAAAGTTTCACGGTTTCCGAGATATTGATCATTTTAATAGGATTTTTTGTCATTTTTCCTTATGTCCGTGATACGAAAAACCCCTTAATTCAAGTATTAATTAAAAAAAAAAACAGTGTTTTCTTGCATGAATTGAATCACTATGAAATAAGGAAGTTTTAAAGCTACATGCCATTTTTTTTTCTTTACAACTTTTTGAGTAAACGCGCAAGAGTTACTTTCTCCATACTAAGAGAACCCCGCGTTTGTTTTTCACCAAGTATGGAAAAACCAATTTTGTGAGGTTACTCAAAAAGTTGTAAGGAAAAAAAAATGGCATGTAGCTTTAAAACTTCCTTATTTCATAGTGATTCAAGTCATGCAAGGAAACACTGTTTTTTTTTATAAATTAATACTTGAATTAAGGGGTTTTTCGTATCACGGACATAAGGAAAAATGACAAAAAATCCTATTAAAATGATCAATATCTCGGAAACCGTGAAACTTAGCATAATAGTAAATGTGGTCAAAAATGTTCAGAATGACCCTTACTATCATCCCTTAAAACCCCTACACCCGACTGCCAAACACCCTGTATACTTAAATAAAAAATAAAAGAAAACATCCATGACTCAGGAACAAATATTTTGCGCTAGTCACACAAATATCTGCCCTCACCGGGATTTGAACCCAGGACCTCTAGCTTCGTAGGCAGGGTAGTACCAACTAGGCTATCGTGTCGTCAAATATCCGCACAAAGGTGCAAAAATATGTACGCATAGACCTTATTGTCATAGTAATAAGGTCTGTGTACATATTTTTGAGACTTTTTGGTGTATATGTACAGTCAAGGACTTTAATTGTTAAGCCACTATGGAACCCTGTCATAATGACAGCGTCAAAGCATATGAAAGAAAATACGCTAAAATTAATGATCAACGTTATGCGACAGGGTTCCATAGTGGCCTAGCAATTAGAGTCCTTGACTGTACGTAGCACTTGCGATGCTTCGGATTTGTACTTCTCTCGCACTCGCTCTTAATAAGATCGTATGAGAGCGAGTGAGAGACGAGTACAAACCCGAAGCACTTAAGAGCTATCGCACTCGACAAAGGTTTTAAAGCGACCAGGTACAAATGTACCTAGCTACCTATAAGGGCATATAAAAGGGCTTAGAAGATTAGATCAGTTTCAGCAGAAATAAGCATTTTGCTCGCCGTCAGGCCGTCAATTCGTGGCCGCCAAGTACCTGACACCGCGAAATGATAATAATTGATGTGTAAGTTTTATTTAATAGACTAGCGACCCACCCTCGCTTCGCTTCGGTTTATATGTTTTTTTCTGTAAAAAAGAATTTATTATACATAAAAACCTTCCTCTTGAATCACTCTATCTATTAAAAAACCGGGCAAGAGCATGTCGGACCATGCTCAGTGTAGGGTTCCGAAGCCGTAACGACAAACACAAAAAACTATCTCAAAAATCAACATGTATGAACCAATTTTCTATTTAAAGTTATTTGGCGCTGTCTTAGATGATTTTTAGTAGGTATAAACACTTTAGTCGCCTGTATCTCAGGAACTAATCATGTCTACTTAGCCGTGATAGTTTTCCTTTAAAATTCGTTATATGCACTTTCGTTGAAGATTTTTTTCAGATTTTTAGTACTTGTAGTTTTGGCTGTAGGGGGGGGGGGGGAACACTTGACTCTAACAAAAAATAGCGCTTTAAAGCTTAATATTTCATAAACGGATCCCTTAATCGAAAAATTGTTTTCGTAAACCCGCAATATTTTTGAAAGACCTATCCAACGACACCCCACACTATGGGGTAGGCAAGAAAAAAAAAGACATCCCCACGTTACGTGTAGGGGAGGTGCATTAAAAATTTTATTTTACCACTTTGTTGGCGTGACTAATATGTACATTCATGCCAAATTACAGCTTTCTAGTACTATGAGTCTCTGAGCTAGACTGGGGACGGACGGACGGACGGACATGGCGAAACTATAAGGGTTCCTAGTTTGACTACGGAACCCTAAAAAACCGCATTAAAATCCGTTGCGTAGTTTTAAAGATCTAAGCATACATAGGGACAGACAGACAGACAGCGGGAAGCGACTTTGTTTTATACTACATAGTGATATGTTAGTCTGTAAGCTAAATTAAATAACAGAAGAATTAATAGAAGAATAGAAAAACTTTATTTCATTCAACAAGGCCCATATTTACAAATACCTTACAGACTAACATACCTACATAACAATACATTTTAATTTAAAAAACAACACAACTACTTTCACGTTGCACCCAGCCGGCGGCCACGAAATCGCCAAAATATGACACCCTCGGCCAGAATTCCTCCTTTAAAAAGGTCGACAGACAGTCTTTAAGAATATGTCTACTTTGGGAAACATACTTTTAAAAGTATTTTTAACATTAAGACGTTTACCCAAAAAAACATAGGATCAGACTATTCAATTTTACTTTTCACTTCGGATACTTACTTTGCGACAGCATTTCACTACTATCCCTAATCATTTGCCCGCCAATGGTTCTTCATCTTGTTCTCTTCACCGAGGCACCAAGGTTTGAAGGGCAGATGGAACCAATGCCATCTCCAATCCATAGAGCTAACAGCACTGGTTTAAGTCAACTAGTTTCTTCAGACTGGCCACCAGAAACGAATGTAGCACCTGGAATTGAAATATAGAAACTGTCAAGTTGCAAGTAGGGGATGATATAACACACCTTGCAGTCAGTTGGAAACTTGTATGCAGGGGAGGTTACATTTCTTTGCAGTTGACTGTAGTATAAATAAAATACTGAAATATAAGGAGATACGAAATGAATTTCTGTTGACAGGAGTGATCTTGCCGATGTTAAAAGTTATAAAAATAATGACACAAAGCAAAATAAAAAGAAATTGAAGCTAAAATTAAATGTAGTGTTTATTGGTGTTCCTAAACAAATAAAAATAACTACAGAACTCTTTTACCAAATTTGATGAAAATCTTATCGGTCACATAATAAAATTACACGAGTACATTCTTACACAATCTAGAAACTGAATTATAAATATATCAAGAAAAAGCTTACATACCACATAATATATTGAAGGAGAATTTTATTTGTGGAAGTCAGGCATCAGCCTCCTGCCCAAGTCAAAATCCAAATTGATTACCTTTTGCATGTCACCAAGGACATGGTCACCTGAAAAGAGAACATTGGTATGATAATGGAAGCCCATAATATGATTTTTTTTCAGGCACGCCGCAATTGATACAATTTTACAAGCGTAAGTAATACTATAGCAGACCGAAATTGGTACATATTGAACTTTTGGATAGAAGATAATAATGAGAGCCTTTGATTTCTGTAATTGATATTTGACCCGTGCAGCTTCGGACCTTAATAATGTGTTTGATAGCTTCAACACTGAATTAAAATTAACCCCTTGGACATATATCTAAAATCGCAGATGTCCCATGAATTAAAAGCCCTTAAACTGTCTACAGTGTCAGAATTTGAGGGTTAAATCTATCAAAATTTAAGGGCAATGGTAACAAACTCCTTGGATAACTAGGATAAATTAAGCCTAACACACTCCTAGCATCAAGTAACATTACTTTACACACAAGATGAATTCGAATGATCCTTGAGGTATAATGTACTAACGTAAGTAGGTACATAACGTATGTACTAACGTAAGTCAGTACATAGTAGCAATAACTTAATGCTCAGGGTGTCTCTTTTGTTATAGACTTGATAGATAGGTATTATCGAGCGAGAAACAAGACCTTAAAAATTTAATTTAACTTACCGTAGTATTACCTCGAGCATAGCGTAGCAATCTCCTGGAAAGTCTGGACGCCTGGTACGAAGGAAGGTGCTCCGAATCTTTAACCTGCAGTGCTTTGACACCCTATTATTTGCGCGCTGCGAGACTTACCAAAGGAATATGGCATCCATCATTCTAATACTAATTCAAGTCCAGGCGTTAGGACTTGGGATCAAAAAGTAAGTAAAAGTTAAGATAACATAAAACGGAAGCCAGTTCTTTGTTTACAAACACCAACCACTGAACATAACGTCGTATTACTGCAAATACCGCTTATCTACAAAAAAGTAATTTTGAGAAAAGTCAATTTTAAAGTTTCAGTGTTGGTTTTAATATGAAATTGTTGAATATTGCGTACTATGTGTATCACATATTAATGTTTATATTCCGTTGTTTAAGGTTCAATAGTGCAAATATTGAAGTTACTTTAAAATTTCGTTATATACATGATAATAATGATAGAGATGTGAAATTTGGGAAACTTAATCGGTTTTACCTGTAGAAATACATTGTTGTATATTTCCACAAATAAAAGGTTTATGGCTGTGTTTCCACTTGATTTAGCTCTAGATTAAATATTTACAACTTACAAGTCACAAAACAATAAATAATTACGATAGCTTTATTTATTTTTTTGGGAAAAACCACTGTTCGTTTAGAACATAAGCGGTTTTACCTGAATGAAATTTTTGATATGTTTTTTTTTAGTTTCTTATGTTATTTTGACATTACTAACAACTGTAATTATTTAAGTAAAACAGTTTTGTATAAGGACATAAATGGTAAAATTATTGATTAGTTTGTACCTAAATAAGCAGTTGCTAAAAAATTTTGGAAAACAAGCCTTCTGGCTGGTCACTTTATTACGTTTAATTGGTTAAAAATTGACACAAAGTTATTACAAATGGTAAATTAAAAAGAAATAAAATAAAATGGTGGTATAATAGAACTTTGTTTCTCTGGACGGTAAGAAGGATCATCATCAGAAATGTCTCCACCGAACAGCGACTCTGAGTCTGTCTGAGATTTGCCTTGATGGCATAGTAAGCTGCGATAGCTCTTGAGCAGAGTTGGACTCAGGTATACTACTCGTACGAGTATCATCAAGAAAAACATCGCTAATGATTTGTTCCATTTGCCCAGCAATGCTTTTTTGAGACTCGTCTAGATCTGATGTCTCGCATTCATCAACTTCTAGCCCTCCGTAACCTGAAAAAGTTCAACAATTTATCCGAAAAGGTTTAAAAGACAAATATACGGACGACGACAGTTAGGCGCATTTTATAATTAAATTAGGTATACAGGGTAAGTAATCCAAAAGGGTCGTAGTTATGGGGAATTGGGAAACGAGTTATAAGACTTAGGGCAATCTTCAAGAGCTAATTTACCTAAAGTTCGCGAGAGGGCGACCTAATAGATCTATTCAAAATAACAACAATGTGACAAAAAAAATACCGGGGCCACAATCAAAACATTACGAGTACCTAGTACCCTATCTGAAATCCGATATTCAATAAAAATATAATATTATTATTTTACTCACTTTATATTCCTCCCTCTCGCAAACTTTAGGTAAATTATTTAGCTCTCTATTATCCATTCTGTTAATCATGCTGTAAATATATACGTTTAAAATTATAAAAGGTAGCAACTTGTGTGTTTAAATGACAGTACCTACTTATATTTAAGAAATTTTGTCAAAACCATGTAGTTAAGTAGGTATACTAAGTACTTACTACGTGGACACTAGCTTTCGCCGTGTAGGTAACTTAAATCTACCACTCAACAGTGCATGTCTATAAATCTAAGTCGTATTTTGACGCAGCTCTGTCAACACGATACCTATCAACTTGGAGCCCACTGGTCAAGGTGAGATTTTATTTAAGGCGAACCGAGATGTAAAAAATGAACGACAAAGTTAACAAAACTTTAACAACACTGTAGATAAAAATGTAATAGTTAGGTAGGTATGACGGGTTGACAATAGGGTTGCCAGACATACTATAATATATAGTATTATACTTTATTTTGCCTCTGTATACTTTATTATATACGAAACACATAAAGTATGCTAAAATACTATATTTTAAACTGAAATTCAAAGATCACAAGTTGACGTTAAAATTCGGGTTTACGTAACCATTTCCGAACGTACTCATAAAAAAGTGAGGAAAATATTAAAAATAGCTTATTTTTTCAATGTATACTTTATTTTTAAAGCCTTCAAACCGCCAAATACTATATATCTCCGAAAAAAATCTGCCAACCCTTGACAACAACACCGCGCCGCGCGCGCGCCGGCGGTCGACCTTGACTTTGTACCTACCTACTTACATTAAACCTTCATTATAATACTATCATAATTCGTTTTAAATCATCAGCTAGTAAGTACTTAGATACTTAATGTGACTAATGATGAATACGAGTAACTTCGAACCACTTTTCATTTACGAATTAAAAACTAACCTAACTTCCATTTAAAAAGAGAATAATTTATACTTACTATCTGCACTTGTGTCCTTCACGGCCATTCTAACGAGTCTTCTACTCCTGGCACTCATTTTTATGTGATAATGATCACAAATATAAGCAATAAGTCACTAAATACGCAAGAACAGCAAAAAATTACCCTCAAACTTCGGCGCATGAGTCGCGACTGAGCGGGGTAGCTTCTGCGCGAAGCTGGTACGCGCACTTAGTTGATTCTACCTGCACGGCATTGCATTAATGTTGGTACAAATCTACAGCCAAAACCAATTAAATCACTATATTTTTTTATGGCTGTATGGTATTGTAAATTCGTGAATAAGAAGTGCCTCGGGCAAAAAATTATAAAAGTGTTTAGGATGTTTAACCTGCCGTTAAATACCTGGTCTTAGTATAAACGCTTTCATTCAAATATCAAATAAGTACGTGTATAACTTATTTTTAGAACATAAAATGCTTAGTTATCATAAAATGAGATTGCAAAAAGATACTAAATACTAATATAATTTTCTGCTTGGAGGTATAAACATAAGTTATTGTATTATTATACATATATCAGTTTCTTCCTGTTTATTCGCCTACTTTTTTGGCAATAAGTTACTTTAACCAGTTAAGTATCTTCGGAACGGAGATTCTTATCGAAAAATGGATTTTAACAGGTTGTAGAGCTTAAAGAGTACATTCCAATGGTTTAATAAAATCATTTTCGATAAAATGGCACTTAAGCGGTATTTGCAGTAATACGACGATAATTAAGTTTATAAACGTCAAAATTAGTGTTGCCAATTCTGAAATTAAAAAGCTTCTAAACCAAATGTTCAGTGTTTTTTTTCAAGGGATGAAAGCAGGAGCTCAAAAATAATAATTATAATATACAGACTCACGTTTCACGTTTGCTACAGTCGTAGAGATAAAGGTACACCAAGGTTTATTCATAGTTATTTTATAAACGAATATTTCGGTCTCTAGAACTTGAAAACAAATATCACAATTAATGCAATAAAAAATGATGTCATCGTAACGGAATAATTACCAATTTGATGGTAAATGTATTAAAGTAGCAACACTGCCCAAGCAACATTTTGACAGGTGCAAACACTTTTTTTAAATTATCTGACAGGTAGAAAAAGATGAGAAAAAGGCAACGATAAAACCATTCAGCCATTTAAATAAAATTGATGTCAGCATCCTAAAATTGCGCGCGTTTTCCTTTGAAGGAGACGAGAAGATGTTAGGTACGGCGCCCACCATTTATTTACAATGTTACTTGGATCGAAGTATTTGCTATTCGATTAGTGTAGGCTGTAAATATCTGTGTCTTGCTCTCTTTGTATCTATGTAATGTAGTTTTGTATTGTTGCAAATAAATGTCTCTTTATCTTTATCTTTTATTTTTGTCAAAATTTAGTTAAATGCATACCTAATTAAGTATCTAGAATCAGCAAGACTAACTATACAATTCTGTCAAACTATGAATCATTATATAGTTTCGCGAAGTCCGTCCGTCCGATGTACATTATCGTATTTTGTATGGACAAATTTAGCTTTACAATTTACAACCCTCAAATACCCTTAAAAGCACTAAACTTACTGATTTCAGCTATTTTGGATAAAACCCAAAAACTTATGCACAAAAAAAATATGTAAGTAGGTATGCTTTTTGCATTAACTATGTATGTGTAGAGACTGATTAATAACATAACACCCTCCCTTTCTTCCGGTGCAGCAATATCAAAGACATATCTCTAATTATTGATAAGAACTCTTTCTAATTATTATATTATAACCATATGATAGTAAGTAATTGAAATTAGGAAATACGGCTGTCACAGGCAGGTGTCACAGGTCATCCTAGATGAAAAAGATTATAAGTAACTAGCGACCCGCCCTCGCTTCGCTTCGGTTTATATGAGTTTTCTGTAACTCCCGTACATAAAATAAAGTTTATTATACATAAAAACCTTCCTTTTGAATCCCTCTATCTATTAAAAAAAACCGCATCAAAATCCGTTGCGTAGTTTTAAAGATCTAAGCATACATAGGGACAGACAGCGGAAAGCGACTTTGTTTTATACGATGTAGTGATCCTACTATTATTATAAATGCGAAAGTTTGTGTGTGTGTTTCTGTTTGTACTTCTTCACGCTGCAATGGCTGGACGAATTTGGATGATATTTGGAATGGAGATAGCTTACACCCTGGATTAACACCTAGGCTACTTTTCATCCCGGAAAATTTTAAATTTTGGCAGAAGTTAGGCAAAATGGGGTTAGATTCATTAATTTTAAAAAAAAATCTTCTGTAGCTCCCGCATTTAATCGTTAAATAAATTATTAAAAATATCATATTAGCGACTACTTATTTGGAGTAACTTAAAGCAGCTTGAGGCAGACTACGGTAGACGGCTTATTAGAAAAAAATAATTACGCAGCCTCAAATCTTGTTTCTTAAAATGGGGCTACTTTGATTATCCTTGTGTTTATATCACAATATCAAAGTCACCCCTGAAGCATGCCAAAAATTAGGGGTTTTTTGTTTCGAAGTTTTTACATCCAAATTATCTGAAAATACTTTCAACATTTTGACATTTTGGGCTCTCATATGAGACATATGAAAATAATTTCGCGAAAGAGCTAAATAATAACTTAGCAATTCCACAAAATCTACGATTATAAAAAATATCAAAGTTGCCCCGCGTTTCTTAAGTCACTCCATTTTACGTATATTATAAATGCGAAAGTTTGTGTGTTAGTGTGTAACTCATTCACGCTGCTTCGCATGGACGGATTTGCATGAAATTTGGAATGGACATAGTTTATACCCTGGATTAACATATAGGCACATCAATAACGATAATTAAAATCCCAAGAAAAGTGCAGTTTTGTACGTAAGTAGTCCTGTTTTTTGCTTGTTACGTTCATAGCTATACCCCTAAACCGATTTTAATAAAATTTAGTATGAAGGTAGCTTAAATCTCTTGGAAGAATGTAACTAACACTTTATCCCGGCTAATTAGACAGTTCAGTAGAATAGCGATGTCAGGTAGCTTAATAAGTATTTAAGCTATTTCATTTCTGCCGGCCGCCAGTTGAAACCAGTTTTCTCCATATTTTACTTTCATTTCGTTGTCATTTTGAGTAAGTCATTACTCAAAACAATAAGCGTTTAGACCATGCTTTCACTGTAATTTATGGTTGTTTTTAACTGTAAATAATAAATATAAAAACAAAAGACAATATTTTAAACATTTACCAAAATTATCTCTGTAAACTAAGCTAGCATAGATAGATAATAGACATGATATTATTATATTCGTACTAAATACAAATATTTAAGAAATAAAAAAATAAACAACAGTTTACAATTTTTTATCGTACATTTAACATAAACACATTCTATAACACAAACGGTACAACTTGTAATACTTATTTTATAATTATAATTGCTATATACAAACGAATATATTTAAGCTAGGGTGTCGGTCTTCAATAAATAAATAAATTAACTAAATCTACCAGGTACATGGAAAATAATAAGCTTAGAAATAATATTTGCTATGCATTTAAAGTCAGTAAATCAACTGTTTGTAAAATAATTCTACAAGAGACACTACCATTTTTATTTAACGTTTCTTAACCGCTTATTAACAGTAGGTACCTACTTATTTAACAAATCATTTTTTTCAAGATAATTTAGCAAATACATTTAATAAATTGAGCAGTCATGTCGTTACCATAATACAATTAAATATGATATCTACAATATAACAAAAAATGTGCATCAATTTACTAACTTTAAATAAAATAAAATTAAGCTAACCTTCATACGACCTATGGAGGTTATATGTTAACTCTTTGTCATCAAAACTTACAAACATTTGCTAAAAAACTACAACAATAAATAAATGCATCGGTCTGTTTTGGTATCTCTCCTTTTTCAACTAATTAATAATACTAACTGGTTAATAATCGTCATCACCACCGAAGATGCCGCCCTCGTCGTCACCACCGAAGATGCCACCGTCGTCATCATCGTCGTCGTCCAGTCCGAAGAAATCGTCATCATCATCATCAGCCCCTGGAGGAACTAGAGCACCATTCAACACACCACCGACCTGATCTTCAAACCCCATCACTTTCGCCATCCCGTACACCATTCTCATCACCAAAAGCCTCGTAAAATCCACAGGTGTTGTCTCTTTCCTCTGCAACGTCAACTGTTTTTCAGTGGGATAATCCCTAACCTTTTTCCTTTTCATTTCACAGCCAGAAAACGCAAAGCACAGCGCGAATAAAATTAAAAAATGGCGGCGCATCATAACTTTTCCCGCCGAAATTAACGTCAAACGTCAAATGCGATGCGTTCACGAATAGCGTAATTATATTTTTTATTTTTTAATATTTTTCGAGTGACCGCGTTGCCGGTGGAAAGTGAAGACGGCGGTGTCTGAGTAGCCGACTAACGGAATGTCGACGTGCGAGCGAATGAAGACGAGTACGCCGGCGACTCCGCTCCGTGTCATACCAATACGTATGGGTAACTGTCGTCAAAACGTGCGGGCGCAAAAAGAAACTCTGTACAGTTATGGGCCAAACGATCGGCTACTTTTTGCTTTTCAATGTCAGTCAATATTGACTCTCTGTTCATGGACAATGTTTAACTTTTCTTAAAGTAAATGATCTTCGTTTGCTTAACTTTCACTTTACACTGATGTATTATTAAATGTGTGGCCTTCAAACTAGTATTGAGATTAGCCAGTTTCTGCAGTTCTACGAAATAAAGATTGTCTTTTTTCCTGTTCTACTTATGATGGCTGCATTGTGCTAGCGCATCTAAAACCGCATTAATCTTATCCAATTAAGATAGGTACATCTGAAATGATTAACTCTCTTTTTTGTCAAAAGATCTTTATCCCACAAAACACGAAGGAAAAAGATTATTTACCACATCTGTACCTAGAAGCTACAAAAGCTAAGCTAGGTTTGGGACTACGAGTAGGTCTATTTGTGTGAGACTGTCCCCCTGTTATATTTATTTATTAATTTAAAATAATGTCATTTGAATCATAGCAAATTAATTAACTATTTTATTAAAAAATATTACATACACACACACCTTAACGCCTTCATTCCCAGAGTAGTAGACGGAACTACAGAATTAAATTATTATCCATCAATTAAATTAATTCTTTCACCGTTTTCTCACAATCCACGTTCTAATAGGCGTTCATCAAGTGTCAGGCATTTGACAGAAAAATCTGGCACATTCGATTTTCTTAACGCGTGGATAACTTTCGACCCACTCATGCGCAGATTGTTAGCTGAGAGTGGATGTCCGATTAACTATTACGCGGTTAAGGAGCAGTGGGTACAGTGCGATAGTTCTCTAAAAGGCCTTTGAGTTTGTTTATCCGTCTCATTCGCTCTTATATGATGTTATCCGAGTCTAACCAACTTTACCCGAACCCGAAATACCTTTTTAGATTTAGTTATTACAAGAAAAATATATAAAGTCTAGCGCCAAACGAAATAACGTAGGGGTCCCACAAGGCAGCATTTTGGGACCGTTACTGTTTCTATCACACTGATATTATAAGCGCGAATGTTCATGTTTGTGTAATTTGCTATAGGTACCAACACGCCGAAATGGCGGGACGGATTTTCATCCCGAAAAAAGTAACTGTTAATGTAGGATCGTCAACGAGGACGTGTTGTAGGAAGAAGCTAGATTTACATGTTACACACCATCACTGCAATTTTTGAAAGATTTTCTTTACTTTTAATCTACTCATGCGCAGATTGATAAAAGAGTGTGGAAATTACCGATTAACTATATATAACGCGGTTTAGTAGGAGTCACTGTATACTAAAGACGTGGTTTACTTTAAATGGTAGTGACCAAGCCTACGAATGGTAGTGTTTAACGGTTCCGGGTTCGATTTCGAAGGGCAGATAGTCGTTCGACGAGTGCGAGTATTTGTTCCTGAGTCTTGGATGTTAGTGATGTATATAAGTATGGTATTATCAATATAAATAAGTATGATTATTTTTGTCTTGTCTGGTACCTATAGTAAAAGCCTAGACCTTAGTTTGGAACCAGAGGGGCTATTGCTTAACGCACTCGCAATCGCAATTGTTTTCATTTTGAAAATCGAAGGCTTGTCTCCATACAAAATAAAAACAATTGTTCCGCTTTGAAGCCAATTGAGGTTGCGAGTGCGTTAGGCAATAGCGACGCAGGTCAATTTGTGTGAGATTGTCCCCTGATATTTATTCGGGTTGGATGTTTCAGACGGAAGACCAGCGCTGGCTTTACTGCCAGCATAACGCTGAGTTGGAGCCATTTCGTGACATCAGGTTCTTTGTCTATGTCAGTATTTTGCTGAGTTTTGTTTGTCTGTTTGTCACGAATAAATGTTTTTTCTTTCTTTCATTTATTAATTTATTTACTTATCATCTGTATCTGAAGACCTAGCTGAGCTTTGTTGGCAGTTAATTATCCTTACTAAGCTTGTTCATGGACAAGATTCCAAGTAAGGGCATGTACTGCATGATTCTGAATATTAAACAAGTAACCACAAAACTAAAGCAATCAATAAGATTTATTTCATGGTGTGATTTGAAATTGTGAAATCACTAATAATAATATTCATGCACCAAAGTGTTTGTTTGTTTGTCCTTCCTTCACGCATCAACGTAGTAATGGATCAACACAGATGGGAACTCAGAAAGTAGCGTAGAGTTGATTGTATCCCGAATACATATCTGCTAAAGAATTAATTTCTGGTGCTGACTTTCTGTTTGCAAAGTTATTATCTGTGTCCCAAAACAGTAGGTCTACGATAGTAGAATGAAGATCCTGTCGCCACCTTCCGATTCCATCATCAGATCAGATCTTAGTTACCATAATTTTGCATTGTCATCAAGTTTACATATTATGTGCTCCAAATTTCAGCCCATTATAGTAACGGGAACTGGTTCTAAATTAACTTGCAAGATTGAAACTAATTAATAAGAGATTGCCAAAGATGTAAACAAATTAGTACTGTTTGACACATAACCTCAAATATTCACCAAGCGTGTTTTTGTTTAAAATATTGGTAAGTACAATTAATCAATTGACAACAAGAAAAGATCAATTGTATAAATCATTACTCAGACCTCGCGTTATCTTTAAAAGCACGTGATTATCGAGAAATAATGGTAAATTGTTTTGTTGTGTTTACGTTTTTGGCGAGTTCAATTGGCACAGACTATACATACATACAAACACTTAAAGCTAATAAAAAAACTTACAAAAATGACAAAGTTGCCACAGAAATAGCGAAAACGACTCCTACGCGGACAAAGCCGCGGCCAAAAGCTGGTACACTCATAAAGGTAAACCACAACCACAGTTATGAAAATGACATTTAGAAGATTGCCCTGCGGTATAACTCGGTAAGTGAGCAGTATCTTAAATTCAATCACCAAAGCAGATTCAATTCTTTGTTGTTAATAATAAGGTAGATATTACTACAGGAGGTTTATCTTAGTTACTGCGTTTTTGCTTAGGACAGAAGAGTAAACGGGGCGTTGCGACCCAAAAGATAACTACGACAAAGAACTAATGGTATTTTTAACATAAAATTCTACTCGGTAAAACGATATTGCTTTAATGGCACTGCTAGAACAAAACAGTATCAACTGAAAATAATTGCTAGCTTTGTTTCAAGGCCATAGTTGTATTTAAATTGTTTTTAAAATACAGTTGTAGTTTGATTTACTACTGTTTTTTGATTGTTTGGTTTGTTGGATCGGGAGACGAGCTGTAGGTAGGCCTCCAACAAGATGGAGTGACGACCTTGTAAAGGTCGCGGGAACGCGGTGGATGCGTAAAGCACAAGACCGGTCCGAGTGGAGAGCCTTGGGGGAGGCCTATGTCCAGCAGTGAACGTCTTTCGGTGACGTGGTGATGATGATGATGATGATGATTGTTTGATTTAGCAGTGCGACATGTTATCGCGCGTGTCATTTGACTCGGTCACCTTACTGTCAAAGGAATAAGAGCTACCATAACGCTGATAATACGATAACATGTCACAAGGAATTAGGATTTACCGAGTACAATAGAGCCTAACCCGAGTTGGTCCAATCCCAGGCGGTCTGCACAGCACTATAATTATAATTTCCTTTTGTCAATTACGCGTAATTAACGTTAAAATATCTTCGAAAAATATGTATTTTGATTGGCATCAGTGCCGTTTCCGTAATATAATAAGTACTGAAATATTTCATAGCCCAATGATACTGTAGTAAAGGTGAACGTTTAATAATGTATGGAAACGAAGGTCTGTTTTAGAGGTTGTATAAGTATAGTACACATTTTCGATTAGTAAAAGCGATTCGAAAACGTGGCGTATGATTTCGTGACGAACATTTGGAGATAGAGCTACACTCTGGCCATGACTGCGCGGTGGCGGAAACGGCAGCGACAAGCGTCGAGCGGCAATATACTAATACATAGAGATGTATGAAGCATGCTATAAGCTGTCGCGGTGGCGAGGAGACGAATTCTATGCCTTTGTTTAGAGTATCTGCCACGCTAATTCGTTTCCACACCATACGAGTAACAACCGCATTATGAATGCCATGATAATTTTCTGCTTTGTCAAGCGAGTAAGAGGATAAACAGACAATGGAAAAAGAAACATTATCCACAAGAATAACCTGTTTAAGTATACCTAATACCTAGCTACATAATTGTAATAATTACAATGCGAAAAAGAAACTCGCATACCTACTTACACATGCGAACAGCCGTAGGGATATAAAAATAGGTTTTAAGTTTGCAAAACTATTACTAAGAGTTAATTTTAGGGTTCCGCGGGAAAAGGGTGTCAAAGGGTTATTGACTCAGAAATTAATTTTATGCATTTTATTTTATTTTATCTTTTATTCGTACTAACACCATGGAACCCTGACCTACCATAGAACGATGTCACATTGATGTTATAATAGTTCTTTATGTGACTGGTGCATAATAAGAGATTAATACACGAGTGTTGTTTAATGCCTAATTATGCGTTCAGTCGCGTACCTACATAACTTTATCTACATGCATATCATAAGTTTTCTTCAATATGTGAGAAACTCCTCGTTATCTTAATATTCACATTAAAGTATACGTCACCGATACTTTAAAGTGAACAACATTATTACGCAACTATATCGATACCGATACTTTAATGACAAGTAATACTTTAATGTACACAAACGTACAGGTATAACCACAGATACAGGTTTCTTAACATAGGCCTTCTGCTTATCGTACTGAACATATTATACGGAAGTTATTATATGGATGTAGATAAAACAAATTAAAAACTCATGTTACTAGAATTATAACGTCACTATTACGCTATGTTGGATCAGGGTTCCTTTGAGCCGATAGTACATGAATATAAGTATAGAAATGTTACTTAACGTAAAACTGGAATCATTTAGCTACAAGTGAGAAATCTCCTTAATTATCCAGCGAAAGTGATTGTTGTAAATTTCTGTCGGTTTAAATACACATTTTACTGCGTCGCGTGAGCAGTTTATTCATTATTCATTAAAATATCTGTTTTGTACATAAAATACTTTAAAGTTTTAAGCCGTATTAACATGATGAAATCGGAGTGTTTATTACAGGGCACTTTGGGGTTAAACATCTCCTAGCAAAGATGGGCCTATATGACAACACAGATTGTAGAATGTGCGGCGAGGAGGTGGAAACAATGAAACACTTATTGTTTGAATGTGACGCACTCGCCGGAGTAAGAATGAAAATCCTCGGTTGTGGCTACCCAGAACCGAACGATTTCAAGGCTCTGCCATTGCACTCCACTATCCGCTATTTGGAAGGGGTGGAGGCTGCATTGGATTAAGAGCTAAGGAGGGGTAATTACACAAAAGATCCCATAGGGTCGAAGTGTATCCGTAAGGACCCCATCAAGAAGATAAGATAAGATAAGATAACATGATGAAATTGCGTATGATTCTTTGTTAAAACAGTTTTGTTTGCAAACAGTGACGTGTTAGTGCAGTGTTAACGTTAATTTATCTGAATAATAGCAAATAACTTTCTAGGTAAAAATCTTCGAAAAATATTCTACTAGCTGACAAAGATCTCTAGAATTGCGTTTAAATTCGTCGCGCGTTAAAAAAGTGTTACCAGCCAGCATTCTAACGTCTAATTAGCGTAATCGATTCCTAAAAAGGCCCTCCTGGATTTCTAATCGATGCAATCGATACGATTCTCGATGCCCAATCGGTAACGAAGTGTATGGCGGAGAAAGTGCTATTATGTAGGGCGTAGCCTGGTTCCATTTTGGTTTTCGAATTTCGATTTTTTTGTCGATTGACCTCTTGTTACCTGTGACGTAATTGCTTTAAACCATAGACATTAGATTTGATTATTTTTTGAAATCAAATTTCTCAACAAAATATGAAATTACTATAAAAGAAATCACTAAAGGCGAAATTTTAATTAAAATCAGCATTCAGCATTTGGCTAGAAATACGGATTTTTGTGTATTATACATTCTAATTGAGAAAAACAGAAAACTCACAATAGCGAAGTACCTAAAGCGATGACTGGTCCCTAGTAAAGTTATAAATAAAATGGGCTTCCCATACAAGAAACGTGTTTATTGGGGGTTTTGTTATGGAACCATCTTATCCCTTAACCTGTTGCCAATCAGCAGTGTTGACATTGCTGTGTTCCGGTGTGGGGATAAGACAACCTTTTGTTCCCTGGCCACACATATTATGTGAATTTTTTGTTCCCACGATCTAGTTGTATTAACAAGGTTTTATTTATTAATTTATGACCTTTATGACCCTAAGTATTATTGCACTTTATGATTGAAAAAATACCTTCGGCCGGAGTTTCTTGCGGCGCCCCTTTTCCGCAATTATGATCTTGCCCGAAGCGCTAGTAGATTCACTCCATATTTTACCGACGTGTAAAAGAGCCCACATGAGGTAAATTTACTGAATAAATTATATATTTTGAGTTCAGAGTTTTGATATTTTAAAATTATGTACTTTTTGTGCGAATCTTTAAAGTTAAAACCTGTTGTTTTGCACAATACAATGTACTTACTTGAATAAGTAAATAACTAGTAAATACCTAGGTACCTAAATACTTACGAGTATACTAAGTATATTATACTCATCTCTATTCTGTTGCTAATTTTATTCCATAATATTGAGCAAACCTGCTTGGCTTGAATCACCTACAAATAAACTTCTTTACACCTTACGACAAACTACTTAAGAATTTAGATTAAAAAACCGGGCAAGAGCATGTCGGACCATGCTCAGTGTAGGGTTCCGGAGCCGTAACGACAAACACAAAAAACTATCTCAAAAATCAACATGTATGAACCAATTTTCTATTTAAAGTTATTTGGCGCCGTCTTAGATGATTTTTAGTAGGTATAAACACTTTAGTCGCCTGTATCTCAGGAACTTATTAAGTCTACATAGTCCAGATTTTTAATATTTGTAGTTTTTGCTGTAGCGGGGGGGGGGGACGGGACGACTCTTGACTCTAACGAAAATTTGCGCTTTAAAGTTTAATATTTTATAAACGGATACCTTCATCGCACAGTTATTATTACCAATCCGAAATATTTTTTAAAGATCTATCCAATATCACCCGCACTAAGGGGTAGACGAGAAAAAAAATCCCCACTTTACGCGTAACGGAGGTACACAAAAAAAATATTTTTTTTGCGTGACTAATATAGATATTCATGCCAAATTACAGCTTTCTAGTACTAAGAGTCTCTGAGATAGGCTGCGGACGGACGGACGGACGGACATGGCGAAACTATAAGGGTTCGTAGTTTGACTACGGAACCCTAAAAATGAAATAGTGATGGTGTAAGTGTGATGTAGTGACAATATATTTGTGGACGAATTTTAAAAATATTTCCTCTTGTTAAGAACACAAAAATACATTATTTTTTCCATTTAATGGTGAATTGTAACCTACCTATGATTAATTTTCATTACAGAATGGAAGACTTCGCCCTTTTAGACATTTGTATGTATTTTGAGGTTAATCCAATTTTAAAGAATTAGGTACAGTCGACGCCATAAATATGCTTACACTTTAGTACCTTCTCTATTTAGCGTCATGATTAAACTGCCATTTGAAATTGTCATAGCGGGAAAAGTGACGAGGTACTAAAGTGTAAACATATTAATGGCGTCGACAGTACGTACGCTTTGACTTATTGTAAAATCATTGTAATGTTCTTAATATTTAAAAAGTAGTTAAAGCTCACTATTAATTATATATACCTATTAATCTCGCATTCATATAAGAAAAATAAAGTGATAATTTTACTAGCAGATACTTTCTCTCGGGTCTGAAAAAGTGATATTAAAACTCAAGTAGAAAATCCACAATATCAACTAGGCGGGTGAATATTCGGGCGTTCCAACCGCCGTCATTATTCTCTTTAATACATTGACGAAAATAATGATAACTACCAGCAATTTTTGATGTCAAAATCAGCGGACCCGGGGGTAGTATCCATTCCATTTAAAAAAACAAGAAAGTTATTGAGTTTATATTGAATAATATGCGAAAATAATAATGACGGCGGTTGAAACGCCAAATATTCACCCAGGCACGTTAATAATTTCTCTATTTTACCTAATCAATAAAACTAAAATGACATATTATCGCATTGTTTCTACTCAGTCGCCATTACTGTCAAGTAAATAAGATCTATTATAACGTTAATTATACGATAGCATAAAGCCCGGTTTTTCCGAGTGGAAATAGAGACCCGGTATTTTAATAAGGTAACGTGATCGTGCCGTCGATTATAAAATGATCATTTTAATAAACAAGCTTACCGGCCTTCAGGTCAACGTCATGCGCAGATCAGTAGCTTCGTACCAGCGCTCGCGCAGCATGATCCAAGCTCCTTTGTTGTTAGTTTTCTTGAGTGTGAGTTATTTTATTATTCTAAAATTAAGTTGTTTAAAACGCGAAATGTTGGGTGTTACTTTAAATATGTGTAAATGTGTATATGTGTATGGGAATTGGTTGGGCTTGAGGAAATATCGGTTCCAAAAACCGGTCGCCATTATATCAGGGTTTTTTTATGTAATTAAAAGTAAGTAGTAAATAGTTAGAATGTAATCGAGACAGTGTTTTTAAAGTGATGTGTTTTTGTGTCCCAAAACCAGTGGCGTAACTATACCAAATGTGAATGTGGCAATTTCGTCAGATAGGACACTTCCTTTTACTTTTATTTCAAATTAAATAAATATGCAAGCTGTGTGGTTGCCGGGTTACAATAGTGCCTACCACTCCATGTCTTCTTGTGGTAGTCATAACAGGCGACTAAGGGAATAAAGGCTTGAAGTATTGTTAGGCGATGGCCTTGCAACCTGTCACTAATTGGTCTGGTAAAACATCTTAGCCTGTATGAGCAAAATGTGGTTACAGAATTAACAAGTTTTTAGAGTTGTTGGCAACTGTAGCTCTGCCTACCCCACTCTGGGATGAAGGCGTGAATAGAATCCTCCTGGGCTCACGGCCTAAATATTTGTACTCATTGCGAAACCTGCCAAGTTATATTATAGGTAAGTGAATCCTAAGGTCCGGTCGGCCAAAAAAATGGTCTGCTAGTAATGACAAAAGTTTCTGTGAGATCTAATTACGGCTAAGGTTGACATTGTCACTGTCATAATACTATTGCAATGGAAAATCGAACTTATTGTATTATGACATGCAAATGAGGTGGTAGACCACATCTTTGCCCGACTGTACAAGTAGAGTCAATACGAAAGTGTGTTGGTAACGTATTAACAGTTTTGGTAGAGATGTAGTTTGTGTGTGTAGGTGATTTTTACTGAAAAATTGGACAGTTCCTTAAGGCATAAATAAAAACGAGTCACGGAAAAAAACTAGTACCTGTACTAAGTGAACATTTTAAAAACCTTGAGACCCTTCCTAGAGCTAAAAATACTTGATTGGCTTTACAAGTTTCTTGAGAACTGGCTATGAATCACTACCAGAATACAAGTTTTGAAATAAAAGAAAGAATGACGCATTGAAATAAGCCGGCCCCACCCCCCTCTTCTACCCGTTCGGGCCCTTGACAAACAACACACATGAGGACAAACTCTCTTACTCATAAACGACACGTGCAATAAACCAATTTTAGGTATTATTATTATTTATTTATTTAATGGCGTCTACATAATAACGTAATTTTGCCAATGTCAAGTAGATATATATATATATACTTAGTCGGTCCTTAAGTTCTGTCACAAAGGTTTAGTCAAATAAAACTAATTTTTGTTTATTTTTTTATTTTAAAATAAATTAAATTTAAAAGCTTAATTAAAGTACATTTTTAGGAACTAATCATCATTCCACATAGTCTCCGCAATTTCCGATACGATCTTTTAACATTCACGGCCGGCACCAATTAAAACACGCACGAGTTTTCTAAAATTTTCACTTTTTACAACGATTTAAAGATTAGTCTTTGTTAAGCAGGATTTTTTTTTATTTCATATTATGAAGCTTCTCATCTCTGGGTATGTTCAGAGACCAGCATGATTATCTTAACGACACTTAAAAACCAGCTTATGGAGCACGAAAGATGGTCTGTTTTGGTATTTCTGCAAATTGATGTGAAATCGTAAGGTCAATTGAATGAGACATGAAGATTGACCGGAGTATAAGCGGATCTTTAGTTGCTTGGAATACATTCGTATCAGTATTTAAAGATAAAAGTCTGGTCAATATGTCACGCAAATTTCGACTCAATACGAGAACTCTTACGAAAGTTGTAGCCGTTATCAGTATCGTGGTCGTGCGTGTTTTGACCCATGCTTTCCTGCCCCGAATGGGAATGCTTAAAGCTCGTACACCAAATTATTGCAACAGTAACGAACTCAAATTTCGCTTTTTTTATTCTATATAAAATAAAGTTTTGATTGATGTACTACAAGTTTATGAAACTCTATTATTTATTAATAAAATTATAATAAACCTTTGTGACAGAACTTAAGAACCGACTAGGTACAAGCAACGTTGTACGGTCAATACTGTCCTGTCGTCGAAGTCTTCAAGTAATAGTCGTTTATGACCTTTGAAGATGGTTAGCATCGACTTCAATGGCTTGGTGTGACTTTGACCGCTAACAATTTTTTTTTTTTTTTAGTTTATTTGTAGGAATAAAAACATTGTAATATTATAAAACAGTTCTAGCGGGCGAAAACTGAACACAGTTTATCTGCCGCTGGAGTCACACGGTATATCCTTATATGTCTAGGTATTGAAAATAAATAGTTTAAAAAAAACCATAAGCCGAGTCTCGGCCGACATACCACGTTGACATACTATATTATATTTTAAATTTTGTTACACGTATTCTAAAAGTGAAAAGTCAGCCGAGGTAAGCAGCTTTTAGGGTACGTTTACAATGGTACGGGTTTTTGTGCAAATTCAAAACTATATCCCGGGGTAGCTCGTTAAGGACACTTGGTAGCAAGTATTCCCCTGTTCGTTTTCCGTGCACATTAGTGAATTTGGGTAATACATATGTTGGTCGATATTTAAGTTCTCGGAGTTGTTTACATCTAGAATATTTGTTCAATTTGTTTAATTTATCAATTTCTTCAGATACAATTGCAATTTGGGACCATCTTTTCACTGTTATTTTATTCAATGCAAGTTCTTCATCTATGTTACAAGTTGTCCCACGAGACTGCCCTGGATTTGCGAACCAAGATCAACGATAAAGTAATTTACAAAAAAAAGATATTGTTGGATAGATGTTTTCAGAATGACAACCAGCCATAGACCCTATTTTGATTAAATATTTCTTATCACAACCTGTCAAATTCAAATGTGACAGTAATAATGTTTCCTGACTTTTTTCACAGCGTCATTAAAAGCTGATTCGTGTAATAAACGTTCTAGCAAAACAGAATATAACATGGAGTTTGTATGGTCCACGTGTTACATGACGTCACACGGCGTATCGGACCTCTCAATCTAATCGCTGCTTAATTGGGCCATTCTACTTTTCAGTGTACATTTTTGCTATCGTCCGATAAAAAGTATACCAAATGATGAATCCGCGATTATTTATTGTTTTGAAATAACGTGAACTTAGAATGTTTACGTTTAACGGTTTTAAAAAAAATATATCCTAAATTACTCAATTATCGCTGAAGAATCTTGGTAACTCAGTGGTAAATTGCACATTTTCCATAGTAAAGGCGGGGACATCAACGTCCACTGCGTTACTCACTTTATAGTTATTACAAATAACTTTGTATGAATTAGGTTAATTCTATATATAAGCTTATTGACGTCCCTTTTCTAGTTTTAAGTTAGAAAAAGCAGCACTTTACCGTTTGTTGAAATAAAAGGGTTAGTATCAAGTGGTCAAAAACGCAAGTGGTCAACAGCATCAACTCAACTAAAAATCATGTGGGTAAATTTGCAGATAGTCGAATACGTAATCGGTCCATGAAGCAACTCGTCATAAATCAACCGGACAAATAAGTAGTTTGTCCGAGATGTAACCGGTCTCTTTAGCTACTTGTCTTAAGATCATCTATACGAATTCGCAAATAGGTTAAAAAGTATTTGGCCAATAAAGCAAACTCGTCACAAATTGTATAATTCGTTTAACACTCTGAATATCGATTGAGAAAGAATTTGTTCAATTCTAATAACAGAAAGAGGAAAGATTAGTATTTTTCGTAATCGTGTTATAATAGAGAGCTTTTTAGTCGAGTACCGTGTTTAGGCCACGAAGCTTGCTGAGTGGCCTAAGTAAGGTACGAGATTAAAAAGCTTAATTATGACACTATTGTGAACAATACTTTTTGTACGAGTTCATTAAAATTAATAATGTAAGTCATTAATACGAGTATATAAGAAAACTAAAAGTAGATTTTTGACAGATGATGCGACGCTGCTACGTTCCGAAACGACACAGATTGGCAATTTTGTATCGGATCGAGGCTCCTTAAACAAGGACACATATATGGAAATCCGAAGTTCTATTTTCAAATTTTTTTCGGTTGTCTAGAGCGTATCGAAATAGTTATTTCGGTTGTCTAGAGCGTATCGAAATAGTTATTTCGGTTGTTTCGGAAGTAACATCTAGACTATTCAACGATGAAAAGAGTGACGTTACAGTATTCTCTATGAAATCGTAATACACACATTTTAATCGACGAGTACAAAAAAGATATTTAATGCCAGGTATAAGGAGCAATTAAACAATTTGGAACAGGGGAGAATTTCACGAGTTTTTGTTAATGATGTCTGACATAAAGAAAAATTTAAACATCTAAACATTTTTAGGCTCCTAGGCTTATTAAAATTGTGTAACGACGCGTAAGAGTAAAATATTAATTTTAGTTTTTTAGGGAAGTTTTTTTTTTTGTTGTTTTTGTTTCGTTGTTAAGTCATATAAAAATAAACTGTTGAGAGAAATGTTTTTTTATTTTCACTTATTTATTTATACTTAAGAAAAAACAGGGTTGTAAGTATTCCTTTATTTATCTTAAGGCAATTTGAAATTAACACATTACATTACAAAATTATATTTCATCTCCTGCACCACACTCCACACCGAGTTGCTTTGTTCGCGACCTTCTATTTAGATCACATGCATTTATGACGAGTTGCTGTGTTCGCGACCAGCTATTTAGACCACATGTATTTGTGACGAGTTGATAATATGACAGTAGACGAAATAATTTTGTGACGAGTTGCTTCATGGACCGATTACGTATTCGACTATTTGCAAATTTACCCACATGATTTTTAGGTGAGTTGATGCCGTTGACCACTTGCGTTTTTGACCACTTGATACTAACCCTTTAAAATAGGGTTTGCACATCAATAAAAACAATAATAGTGTTATTTATTTTGCCGGTAGGTCATACGGTGCTCGTACGGTTCTCAAATATTGTAAACGGACTTGTTATAAGGCACCATTTAACCCCCTTTCGGCTTTACGGGTATTTTTGTAACACCTTGTATACTGTGATAAAAAGGAAAGGCTTTTTATGTTACTGACGTTATGCAACATGCGCTATTGCACGGTGGATTGATGATTCGAAAAGTCAGTGGATGAATCAAGACTCAACCACTGGTAGATGACGTGGTACAAAGAGTCACGTGATCTACCAGTGACGCGATTGGTTCAAAAACAAAACGGACTAAACGAATAGAAACGCTAGTTAACGTAATGCATCTTGGCTTGGTCCCTGGATTGTTCTCAATTGGGGAGGGGGTAGTGGTGATTAGTTGGAAATGGGGTAAAGGGTTTCAAAGTGGAGTTACTAGTTTATGTAGGAATTTATACAAAAGGGTACAGTAAATAGACTGTGAATACTGTGATTAAAATTGTCTTTAGTCGAAATGGACACAATTTGTAGGAAACAAGAGCTATTTTTGATACACATCTTTATTCGAATTAATAAAATAAATAAATAAATAAATATCAAGGGACAATGTCACACCAATTAATTTAGTCCCAAACTAAGCTCAAGGCTTGTATTATGGGTACTAGACAACGATTTAAATACTTATACAGAGAAATATATACTTAAATATATAGAAAACATCCATGACTCAGGAACAAAATAATATTCGCGCTCATCACACTAATATCTGCCCTTACCGGGATTTGAACCCAGGACCGCTAGCTTCGTAGGCAGGGTCACTACCAACTAGGCCAGCGTCGTTAATAAGTTTATACTTAAGTAGTACAGTAGTTTTTTGTAGGAAAGAAATATTCTCTGTGCATCGTGAATATTAAGAAACATTTTAAACTTTTGGGGAATTTTCAGCAACTTACACATTCCTGTTATTGCTAAGTAAGACTCGTACAGTCAAGGAAACAGATTCCTACACCATATTGGACTATGTCAAAGTGACACTGTAAATAAAATAATAAGAAGTCTCTCACGTCTTGATTGATTACGTCACTATGACATAGTTCGAAATGGTCTAGGAATCAATTTCCTTTACCGTACTTGACCTTAAAAAAAAAAGATAAAAGATATTATTAAGAAGATATTAAGATATTATTTGACGACGCACTGGCCTAGTGGGTAGTGACCCTGCCTACGAAGCTAGTGGTCCTGGGTTCGAATCCCGGTAAGGGCAGATATTTGTGTGATGAGCGCGAATATTTGTTCCTGAGTCATGGATGTTTTCTATGTATTTAAGTATATATTTCTCTACATAAGTATTTATGTCGTTGTCTAGTACCCATAGTACAAGCCTAGAGCTTAGTTTGGGACTAGGTCAATCGGTGTAAGATTGTCCACTTATATTTATTATTATTATTATTATTTATTTATTCAGTAAGTAGGCCGCACGGGCACTTTTACACGTCAATAATCTACCAGCGCTTCCCAAGAGGAGACCATTGCCGAGAAGAAACGCCGCAAGAAACTCAGCAGTCAGTCGTTTAATAAACGTTTTTATTGTATCAGAGTGCTGCCGCGGCGTTGGCTCCGTTAAAGGAGTTGAACGATGGAAACCAGATGCCTATGCTGGTACTAGGAACGCATAATGTGGTAAGTGTTGTGTTCATGGTAGGAGTTTTCAAGGGCTCTATTCTTGGTCCATCTTATTTCTATATTGTTATTTTACTGTTAACCTTATAGAGGCTTCTATTATCAAGTAATTTGAAGCTGTCAAAACGTTTGACTCAATAGTGTGATTATATTATTTCAGTTCTGATCAAAGAGCAAAATAAAACGTATCCTGCTCGAAATAACGGTTAATTTCGCTCGCTAATTTATTCGCATCGTCATCGTGTTTACTGCCCTAATATTAGCTAGGTCCTTAGTTACATTTTTACTTAAGTACTTAGTTTGAAGTGAAGCTGGCCTTATCATTTTAGTCTCCACGTCATCCAACAAATCTTAATCCCAATTCTACCGAACGTATCTAATTAACGCTCGCGAATCGATTCCGCTACAAGGCCTACAAGCGAGTGTTTACGAATAACCTGGTTAAGAACCATATTAACCGATATTTTTCAAACCATTCCCAAGCGCTGCTGTCCCTTAAGGTAAATTAACTTTAAGATCCTAAGATCCTGGCAGAATAACAGCGTCGCGAAAATATCCGTGACATGTTGCTAAGCCAGAGGGCCCAGACAAGATGCACTACGCTAGCTAGCGTTTCTCTTCGTTTAGTTTTTAAGCCAATCGCGTCACTGGTAGATGACGGGATTCGAAAAGTCACGTGATGTGCCAGTGACGCGATTGGCTTAAAAACTAAACGAATAGAAACGATAGTTAGCGTAATGCGTCCTTGTCTGGGCCCTCAGGATTATTTTTTGTTTTTAGGCTGGGTGACCATGTTCTTTCTTTCTTTGAACCACACAACGGATTTCGATGCAATTTATCACAGAGTTTATTTTTCACGGAATGTTTTTGTGTATGATAATTTATGGTTTATGTACGGGTGTTACAGAAAACTGATATAAATCGAAGCGAAGTGAAGGCGGGTTTGCTGTAGACATATTTTTTTTACAGACTGGTGAGTTAGCTTACAATGCGACTATATCAGCCATTGAGGCAGGCTACCGGCATATAGACACAGCTATCATCTATGAAAATGAAGAAAACATTGGACAAGCCGTGGCTGACGTGGTCAAGAGAGGTCTGGTTAAGAGAGAGGATATCTATATTACAACTAAGGTAAATGTTCATAAGTATATCGATACGCATTTAAAAAAAACTGACTCTCTCTGGAGTCGGTCCCTTATGTCTAAAGATCGTGGTCAGCCGCGTCTCTTACAACCATGTAGAATTTAGAAGATATTTCATTTCAATGAACATCTGTTTGATAGTTCGGGGCAGACCCCTTACAGGTTCTGAACTTCTGCTAGGATGACTGAACAGTCTCATCTGAATGATTGTCAAATTAGAACAGCTTGACAAACTGGATTCCTTCAAGGATGATCATCCTTTCACTTGATTGGTCCATCTTGTAGGAGGACGACCGCGATCTTTTGCCTTGGATGATCCCAACCAGAATCAGTCTTTCGAGATTTACGTTACCAATGCGCATCATGTGGCTGCAATATGAAAAAATGCGTTTTTGGCATATGGTGGACAAGCGAGTTTTCGTTTTTAAAATGTATATAAAACAGCTAATTTGTAAACAAGTCTAACGAAAAACAAGCTTTTATAACACCCGACTGCATTTTTCGCCTAACACCTAAAATGTTATGTTACAAAAACCCCCTCTCATTTTTTTTTTATTAAAATATTATAGCCTATCTGATTCCCACAATCAAGACCAATGTAACGATATCTGCTGCAGTAGCGGGCTGCAGAGCGTACCACAGAAATAGATATTGATTTATTTGACAAAATAAGGCTAAAAAAAAATAATGCAAAATACCTACAAGCACAAGCACCTACAGGCAACTCAGGGAAAAATTAAAACGAACCACTTTCTATGGTAATTCAATATAACGTGACTCTTTTTCATTTCTCTTTACTATACTTATATTTCAGCTTTGGAATGACAAGCACTCCCGAGAAGACGTGGTTCCCGCTTTAAAAGAAGCATTAAAGAGACTGAAATTAGATTATGTGGACCTTTATCTTATTCACTTTCCTGTGGGAGAAAAGGTAACGTATATTAATTTATGAGTTCCTAAGAAATGTTTTTTTTAAATAATCCATCTGTTTGACTGTTTAAGCTATTCCGCTTGGAGCAGACCCTTACAGGCTATGAACTCCTGGTAATTAGGTGACTGAACAGCCTAATCTAAATGATTGCCAAATTAGACCAGGACCAAACCATATTGCTTTTGACCTGTCCCCATTTCACCACCCTGACAATGATAAGTGACAATGTAACCTACATTCAAGTTTTCACAAGAGAGACCGATGTCAGCACTGATTTTCAAAGTGTAGTAACTGCATATTAGATCACTACGTACTTCAAACATAAAACAAAACTAAACTACTACTTATTTATTACTTTTTCAGGCAAATGATAAACTTGCGGATATAGACTACCTAGAGACGTGGAAAGGTATGGAAGATGCCAAAAAGATGAATCTAACCAGGTCTATTGGACTATCAAACTTTAACAGTGAGCAGATCAAAAGAATTATCGATAACGGAGACATAAAACCAGCTGTTAATCAAATTGAGGTAAATAATCAGACTATTATAGTATACTTGACTTTTCGGTGTACATTGCGTAGTTTGTATGACGACTATGGATGTAAGCGCTCGTTAAGTTTGCAATGTATTCCATAGCGTCGTTGTATGTGGAGTTGATTTCAAACCTCCTAGTAGAGAGGACTATTTTATGAAGAGCAAACGAAAAGAAAACAGACAACCATTTGGGGTTTTTTATTACAAAAAAGTATTTCTAACCCAGCAATGCATAATTTTTCACCGACACTGATTTCATAGAACGTATCACTTCGCAAAAATTTCGTTTCATAGAAAGCTATTTCCTGCTTAATCCGTGTTGATTTCAGGTTATCTTGTGATGGTTACAAGTCTAACCTAACCTAACCTACGTGAACCATCATATCCTAGCAGAAAATAACTTTCTATGAAACGAAAATTCTGCGATACGTTCTAGAGAAATGTGTGTCGGTGAATCTTATACCAAACCAAAACATTGTACAGGTGAACCCAACACTTATCCAAGAAACTCTGGTCGCGTACTGCCAGAAGCATGGGATCGTGGTGATGGCTCACAGCCCCTTCGGCTTCCTGGTTTACAGGGAGTCCTTAGAGTCCCCCCCACCGACGGCTGACGACCCTGTGCTGAAGAAGATCGCGAAGAAGTACGGGAAGACCACGTTCCAAGTCGTTTTACGCTATTTGGTAAGTAACTTAATTAGGATATCGTCGGTGATACGGTAAAACCTCGTAACCAACAAATTTATGGTAGAGCAAAATTAACCTCTCTTGCAGAAGGTGCACTTTGCTCTTCATTTAAAATGTTACTTACGCGGTTTTGCAGTTTCTCCGAGGACATCGTCCTTTTACTTTCTCAGCAAGTCTTTATTATTTTGAGAACATGAGAGCTTTTCTTAACTATTCGGTCATATTGAAGTAAAGGGACGATATTTTCTCGCCATGGTCTTTTCGAAAAATAGTCAGAAAGTATTAGCGTGATATTTAACTTATCGAATTTCTCAACGAAATATGAAAATACCGTAAAAGATTAAAATTGATTAATTAAGATGAAAATCGACCAAATAAGGATGATACAAGCTTTTGAACTTCTATTAGACAGCGATTTCGAATCCGATGTGCACTGTGACGTCATGTAACAAGTTGGCCATATAAACTCCATGTTACATTCTGTTTTGCAAGAAAGAGAAATTTATTGCAATAATAATAACATTACAAAGAGGGATTAATAAAAAAATGTCGTTGTGGAATTGTGAACAAGATAGAGTTGTAGGTAATTCTGTAGCTCTGCCTACTCCACTCAGGGAACAAAGACGTGACTTTATTTATGTATACTATTTGATTTTTTTCAATGTAATCTGTGTCCAGGTGGACCGAGGCACCGCACCAGTTCCCAGATCAGCCAACAAGAAACACCTGCAGGAAAACATCGACATATACGACTTTAAACTAACAAACGAGGAGATCGCTACCATCAACAAGTTCAACAAGAACGTTAGAGTTATTAATGGAATATTCTGGTTCGATCATCCCTTTTATCCGTTTGATAAGGATTAGTTTTGTCAACCCCCGACGCAAAACGAGCGGTCTTATAAATTTTACGTGTGTATCTGTATGTGGCATCGTAGCTCTTAAACGAATGAACCGATTTTGATTTAATTTGTTTTATTGGATAGCAGATTTTGTAGCGGTAATTTTCATGTAAATATTGTCAAAATCGGTTAAGCCATTTAAGAGATATCCGCTCCGAAAGAAAGAGCCACCATTATATCGATAAATTTTATCTATCTAAGGTAATCATACCTACATCTGTTTAAGGGATCATCCTTAATCGACCAAACTATAAAGAGGTTCTTTTTTAAGTTTTCTAAATCTTATGTGACTAATTAAAAGGGTTTTTTTATTCTTCATACATTCTCGTCAATAAAAACAACTAAGTATTCTTAATTTTTAATTCTACAATAAAGGATAAAATACAACGTATTTTTTTTTAATACCCTGGTATTTACGAAAACCAATTGACAATTTTGTTTAGTGTTAAGTACTTAGTTTGTCTAGATTATAATTATAATTAACTAATAATCAAATGTTTTCAGGGGCCCTAATATGGCTGCGTTTATCGTGTGACAAAGATTGGATAAGGCAACCGTCACCTTCTGACATGTAAATAAGTACGAGTGTGACGGATGCTTTATCCACATTTGACAGGCGATATAGACGCAGCTATATACTCAGAGAAACCTTTATGTTTGTAAACAAATTTACAAGATCAAATAATAGACGATTAAAGATAAAAATCCGCCGTACTCAAAAACATTTGAGAGAAATTAACTCGCTCCTTTTTAAACGTATGTATGAAAAATCTTCAAAAAGCAACGACTTTTCTAAACCAGCTCTAACTTGATTTTTAACCTTTCCGTCGAGTACAATTTTAACCTGTGCTCGATTAAATTATTTACGATAAAATATACATTTAGAAGATCACAGTTTCGATAATAGGTATGTACTTTACAACAGTACCTATTCATAAACCCTCGTTATAATGGGCTGGCTGACGTCATGCCCCCTATTAAAAAACCTGACAGATCATAACTTAGTATACTTACATTGAAAAGTCAATAATGTTCATAGATCAGTGGCTTTATATAGGCTACGCAATGTACCTCCGAATTGTAATTTTGTCACCTGTCCCTTTTGCTAGGCTTTGGCTAGTGAAATAGGCCTGATTTACACTTTGCAAAGTGCATGAACTTCAATACAAGTATGAAATTCAATACATTTGCTCTCAAGTGGCAATTAGCACTTGCACTTCGCAAAGTGTAAATCAAGCATTAGGGAAGGCTCACGGTGTACAGTCAGCCAAATAATTAGTCTGCCACCCTAAGGTTGAGTTCTGTTTGTACTTAACAAAGCAATAAGGTCCATAAGATGCGTCTGTCAATGTTAAGGGTCGACTTAAGCGACATTTAAAATTTATAGAAAGGGGTGTTGAAATTGACCGACCACAATATTTGGCTGACCGTAGGTTTTTAAGCTTATTATAAATGAAATGATGATGGTTAAGAAATAAATATTAATACCCATGTAAATTAAATACAAATACAACTATACTAAGTCCAGCATCAAGTAACACAATGATCATAATTATACTAACAGGGTAATTTTATACAAAACATCCGTCACTCTCGCACTAACAAATTGGTCAGAAAGTGTCAATGTTTTATCCAGGTTTATCCACATCGATAAACACGATCATAAAATAGACCCGCAAGCTTAAAGACACATTTCAAAACTACTAGACTAGTCCAAAGCGGGCGTAGCAAACACTTTTTTTCTCAGTAAATAATAGTGTTTTTTAAAATAGAATGCTTTTATGAGAAACCTCTATAAGCATGATATTTATAAGAACACACTTTAAAAAAAAACCGACTGTCAAATGATATCTAAAACAACGCACAGGCGACGACACGCAGCGTACGGGCAAACCCCGTGTGGCAATCTCCCTAAAGTTGTAGGACGGGACTTCTCATCGTGGTTTAAAACACTATACATTGATTAGTAGGATATTGTTACTAATACTGGACGTATCACAATGCTCAGTCGATGGCCAGCTGTCTGAAGGAGCCGTCGATGCCAAATAACTCGTCGTAGTTGGTGGGTCGGCCAGGCCGGAGGGACTCGTTGGCCTTCACGTTCTCCTGCGCTGCGAACCAGTCCCGGTATTCTTCGAGTTTTTGCCGCCATTGTTCTGAAAATATGTATATTTTGGGTCAGTAAAATATAAAAGTTACTTAGAAAGCGGCTAACAATACTTAATGCTTTCGTTTTGATGTTCGAAATACTTGCTATAAATGATATTGCATTTATCTGGCTATATGACACGATTAGTCACTAACAATCTATTTTGAAGTTAATTATATCGATGTAAAAAGTTTTTTTTTTCCACCACCGAATGAATCCTAACTAGGGGGAACCTATGTATGTATGTCAGCTCACCAGGTCGCTCACCAAGTCTCCAACCCTCAGAAATCTATAGCGACAAGTTTTGGTTGGTCAATACCATCAAAATATAATCAGTATGGAAAGCTAACCTCAAACAAAAACGACAAAATGTGTACATTGAAATTCGATAAATTAGAATTCACTATGAAACTTCAAAAGTGCCACGAAAACTCCGGTCTCTGTACCTTTATCATGAGTTAAAATTACTATACTCGCTAGCGAGTCGAATGCTCTGTCCCTCGCGCTCTATAAGAATATTGCGAGGTGTGCGAGGGACAGATTATTCGACTCGCTAGCGAGAACGTTGGACCGTAAAGAAAAAGATAAAAGATGTTTATTCAGTAAGTAGGCCGCACGGGCACTTTTACACGTCAAAAATCTACCAGCGCTTCGCAAGAGACCACTGCTGAGAAGAAACGCCGCAAGAAACTCAACAGTAGTCGTTTTTTAAATATACAATTATAAAACTTAACCTAGCGTTATACAAAACAATGAATCTAACATACGATAGGAAATAAATGTACATATGTAAGATGTAAATGTATGTATGTATATGAAGCACATGTCACTAATTATAAGATTGAAATTATTTCCAATAGACGTAGCGTTATTGTCCATTTCATACTTGTTCTTATTTGTAACAAGGTATGACTTATTTTAGGTTGTGACCTTACTCACCCCTTAATCCCTACTTACCTCATTTTATGGTAACTCATAATAAGGGTACTGGTATATTCTAATATGTTCTACCAACCTTGTAGGACGTCCATGCTGGCACTCTGGCCGCCGTACTCCACGGGGAGTATCTCCTGGGGCACGTGCTTGTATAGCGCCTTCACGTCCTTGTGAATGAAGATCTGTCAAAATACAATCAGGTTTATTTTAGGCAAGAAAAACAATTACACGTCAAAAACAAGCACCCTAAATTCCTAAAAAAGAGACTTTAAATGACGCTGCCTGACCTTATGGCAATCTCTGCGTATTTTTTTTTAAATTTTTATATTTGTAGAAAAAATAAAACATGGAACAGTAAATTTTTACTATGTAATTGTACACGTATAGAACAGGCGGTCTTACCTTGGACAGAGAAATAATAAAAGACAAACATGATGATGATGATGATGATAATGAAGATGATGATGATGATGATGATGATGACGATGATGATGATGATGATGATGATGATGATGATGATGATGATTAACATGATTAATTCGTAAAAAGAACTTTATTACAGACAAAACTTTTCTTAAAGATTCCTTAAATTTTCGCGGAGCTTGACATGGGCAGTAATGATTTTACCATGATGTGAATCGCTTGATTGCCCGGTTAGATTAAACATCTGCCAGTCAGTGTCAGATGTTATCTAGTGTTTGTTTATATGACACCCTAATGAAAGCTTTTACTGACAGAGATTATCTCTACTAATAGATTAACGTGTCCATTAACAGAATGTAGGCAAATCAGGATATAGTATCATCAACTAAGATTAAAATTGAATCACATAAATATACATAAATATACTTGTCACATAAAATCTCTCTTGGTTGGGTCTAATTTTTTAAAGTAGCTCTAGCCTTTTACTAGGCCAAAAAAATATGGGATATCTTACTCTTTTCCTAATCTTCTCTTTGAGGAACGGCTTGACGAAGTTGACAAACCGCTCGACGATCGGCGACGTGTTGACTATGTGGATCTCTTTCAGCTTCACCGGGTAGGCCTCCTGGAACCATAAAAAAAAATGATTATAACAGAGGACTTATCGTCGTGGAAAACCTTGGGGAAGGCCTTTGTCCAGGAGTGAACGTCTTGGGGCTGATGATGATGATGAATGAATATAGTTTCTTTTAATCAGGATCTGTGAAGCATTACATTTCAACATTGCCGTCCTAAACCTATATAGGTAGGTACATTATCTCAGATTCGTTTGCCAAAGTAGATTCAATCCTCTCCTTTTAGTAAATAGATTGTGATTGCTACAGAAGTTTAATTTGAGATACTGCTATTTGCCTTCGCATGGCAGAACTGCAAACCACATCAACATTTACAGTTTGGAAATAAAAGAGTTTGAAAGCTCGTTGACGTGTCCAGATCAAAACATTATCGTTATACATAGAAGCAAAGTGAAATTAGCCTTTTTTATTGTTTTAGAAAAATAAGATAGTTGTATCATCAGAAAAAAAGGAAGACTTTCCAACGCGCAACACCACATGATGTTATTCACATGACAAAGTACGGATAAAGCATCCGTCACTCTCGTACCTATTTATTTACATAAATGTCAGAAAGTAACGGATGTTTTATTCACATTTGTAACACTTTAGGTGTTACGGGCCTTAACTTTTACCAGTAATTTTTCGATTGGTTACATCCCTATTCCTCGGCTACATCACTAGCGCGTCGGCGCCATTCGCTGTTGATTCTAGCTGTCAAACTCGATCGGCGTGGATCATTTAACCAAGATGTGAGATTCAAAGTCCTAGTTTCAGGTCTTTTTCTTCACAAATCCCTTTCGGGTCGGATGCGTGGCTTGCCGTAAAGGGCCACAAACGCAAAGCTCTTGCTGCATACTTGGATATGATGGTATAGCACTTATCCCCATTATATTTACTACACGAGGTGGTAACCTCAGTGTCTCCAACCTTCTTCAAGTCCGTCGGAATGGCGTGACATAACCTAAAAAACACGCGGTCGGATGTTCCCGGTATATGGCCAGCAGATAAGAACCCATGTATATGGGTTCTTCTATTCTATTCTAGTTCTACTTCAAGTTCTACTCTTACTTCAAGTTCTAGTTCAAGTTCTAATACTAGTTCTTCCATTCTTCGCATCTTCGTCTGGTTTTCAACATCGGTGGGACGTGACAGCGTGGGTCTGCCTGGCAGTAGTCGGTGCCCATCCATGGTGAAGGAAGCGTGTGCTACCCGGCTGCACGTCAGCATCATCTACAACCTCAGGAGCCGAGACCGGCGTCCAGGGTTGCTTGCCAGTTTCGAGTAGCGGTTAGCCACCATGTGGTGACCTCTCTAGCTGTGCACGTAGGTCAAGCACTCAGGTACAAGTTTTCTTTATTCTAGACCGTGATCAAATCAATCATAGTAAAATCTATAACTTTCAGAGACAGTAGGGTGTTCCGTTTATTTATAACCTTAAAGCAACCATGCTGTGTGTCTTTAACATGTGATATTTCATTACGCATGAAACCCATGTATGAGGTGTGATGTGAGTTAAGCAGGGATATCTAACTGAAGTAGAGAAATATATGGGAATATACCTATTTATATTGTTTTAATTTAACTTCTTTTTCATCCCGAAGCAATACCTTTCTAGATTTCGTTTGCGTGAGTCACTAGCCTTGGCGCTCTAAAGTATAAATATAGGCAAGTGATTTTCCTCCAGGTTCGGCAACAAGGATTCACGACCTAAATTCTCATGTAAGCTAGCTGAGCATATTATTGGTTTATTTATTATTAGATAAACACCTTTAAACCTTACAAATGTCTTACCCAACTTGGGCCTGGTGAGGTCTGATAGGGTGTTGCTTCTGGAATATTTTTTGTCTCTGAAAGTAGATTTTTTTTTCATAGGTAGGTGCTAGTACCGTGTATGCAGTATGCTATGTTATTTGGCATGGTGTGTCAAATTGTTTTATCTCTAGTGTTCTAAGAGATACATTAAGCAGGGTAATAACTCTTCGCTTACTTTTCATTATGACATTTATTTTAAAAAGGTCATGTATGTTTAAGCAGTGTAATACGAGTATCACTTCGCTTACTTCCTCTACTTAGAGCAGTGTTTAAACACTTCGCTTACTTTAAATGTTATAAGCAGTGACTAAATAAATGGTCATTTCGCTTACTTTACAGGTTCTAAGCAGTGACTAAATAAATTGTCATTTCGCTTACTTTTTATAATTAAAGCAGTGCTTTGCACTCCGCTTACTTTCTCTTATAAGCACTATTTGGGTGCATAAGCTATTTAGGTGGCAGGTTTTTGTTATGATGAAATACTGTGTTTACTGAATGGTTTTCTTATGCATCTGTGTGTTTCACTCATAAGGTACTTATGATGTGCTGAAAAATCTAATCTGGAAAAACAGTTCCGTTTGCTTGCATTTAATTAAATAAGATAATTACTCTTTTTATTATAGGAAGCAAGGACTGTTTTGATAATATAGAAAATTATTTATTCTATACTTGAGTGTCTATAATTATAAGGTACCTATAAGTGTTTGTGAAGGAATTATAAGCCAAAACAGTGTTGTAAAACAAACTAGTGTCTCTGAAATATTTTTTTCTTAAAAGATAAACTCAATAGAATACATTACTACAAATAATGCTGAATACCTATCTTTCTGTTTGGTAAAAGGAATGTAGGGTTATTCTACTTTTCTTATCTAGCAAGTATTTACTTTGTTGGAGGTAATTTTTAGGTGAATAATATTTGATACCTAACGTTAATATATTATTTTTCTCTCTTAAATATAAAATAAATAAATACAAAGAGAATTATTTACATAAAAATAAACAAATTGAGTGCTTTATAGGTAGGTATTTTAGACTTATAAAGAAAGGGTTAGTTATCTTCTTTGCAGTAGTTTGGCATTTCTTCCAGTGCAACCTTAGTACCTAGGTACTGTTTTTTTTAATTGTAGGTCTCAAGTTTGACCTTACTCTGACTGAGTGGTGGTTTTTTTTTTTTCTCCTGCGCTTTGTTAGACAGTGAAAATGGATTTCTTACTTGCTGGTTGCAGTATTGAATACTTAGTGAAGGATGAACTTATTCATGAACTTAGTGTACGTAAAATACCTACTGAGTCTTCGGCTAATCGTGATGATTTAAGGAAAATATTAAGGCAGACGGTCAAGTCATCTCGTCGTGGCAGTTTAAAGTTACCATCGGAGCTAGTTGATGCAGATGCATCCAAGGAGTTTCAGGTGTGCCGGTTTAAGGTAAAGGATCTAGAAGATGCTGTATTTTGCGGTAACGCGGCCTTGCAGCGTCCACGTCTGATTGCCAGATCTAACTACTTACTTTGTCGTTTATCACGAATAACTGAGCCTACGGAGGATATCTCTGCGTTAAAAGGTACTTTGATTGCTATACTCGCTCGTGTCGAGGTTGATACCGATGACGATTTTCAAGAAGCTGAGTTAGAAGGTAGTGATGAGGAGCTTCCTCATCCTTGTTCATCTACACATCAAACTGTAATTTACCAAAGTGACAGGAAAGCTAACCTAAATTCTTTAAACTTGAAATTTAGTGGAAATTCGTGTGTCCGCATTTTTCTTACACGCTTAGAAGAGCTACGCTTAGCTCGGCGGTTATCTGAACGTGACGTATTTCACGGTTTCCCGGATATTTTAGAGGGGCCAGCTTTACACTGGTACCGATCAAACAAGAATGATTTGTCTTCTTATTCAGAGTTAGTTAAAGCGTTAGGGGATGACTTTGACATTCCTGATCTCGACTTTAAACTATTACAAGAAATTAGAAATAGAACTCAGGCCAAGAACGAAACTATTGTTGTCTTTTTGTCTATTGTTCTGGGAATGTTTTCGTGTTTAAGTAAGTCTATCCCAGAAAGTGAGCAACTGGATATTGTTCTTAGAAATATCCGTCCTGAGTACTCCAGTGTGTTAGCACTACATGATATTACCAACTTTAGTGAACTGAAGGCGTTATGTAAGCGCATTGAACTAGCTAAAGTCAGGGCTGAACAATTTAAAGAACCGGACACAAAAAATACCTTTTGTGCGCCGGACTTTATTTTTAATAAAAATGAATTTAGTTCTCATACGAGTAAAACTTTTAACAACAGTAAGGCGTTTAAATCAAACAATGCTGTTGCTTCGGTATCTAATTCAAATACTGTGTGTTTCCGTTGTGGCAAACACAATCACCGGACAAGTAAATGTCGTACCTCAAAGGAGGTGGTTTGTTTTAAATGCGGTGAAAAAGGTGTTCGATGTTCAGAGTGCCCTAAATGTAGTAATGCCGCGGAGAATACTTCTAGTGATAGCTCAAAAAACTAAACAGCTCTGTCCTTCCGCGGATTTCTAACGTAAATTCTACATCTACCTCCCATACGGGAAGGACATACTTTGAACCACCTTCGGGAGATAAAAGACCGTATGTAGCTGTCGACATTCTTGATTTAAAAGTAAAAGGCTTACTTGATTGCGGTGCTTCGTGGTCTATATTAGGGAATAATTGCCATAGAATTTTTCAGAAAATAGGTTTGCCTATTTATGATCAATCTCATCCTGTTATGATCTCTGTAGCCTCGGGCGATTCGTACGCCTGTACACAGTATATGTTGTTACCTATAAAGTTCAAAACTGATTTTCAGATAGTACGGTTTGAAATTTTACCTAAAATTAGGTTACCTATTCATTTTGGAATAAATTTCTGGAAAGCTTTCCGTCTTGCACCAGAAATTATTTCCAGTTTACTTTCCACGTCAGAGAGCATAAGTAGCATGTCAGACACTCCCGTTGCTACTGGTTTACATGCTTTTGATTATTTAACGTGTGATCAGAAACGTCAATTAGAGGACATTAAACTTTTATATGACCAGATTAGTACTGACCGAGTAGGGTTAGGTAAAACTCATCTGACTAGCCATGTAGTAAATACGGGTAACTGCGCTCCCATTAAGCAGAAATATTATAGATTGAGCCCGGCTAAGCAGGCCGCTCTCGAAAAAGAACTCGATCGAATGTTAGAACTAGGGATAGTTGAACCTTCTTATTCTCCCTGGAATTCTCCCGTGGTTATGGTGGAGAAATCTAACGGCGATCTTAGACTTTGCTTGGATAGTCGCAAGTTGAATTCAGTTTCCAAAACCGACGCCTATCCTCTTCCTTATATTAATTATATTCTTGACAACCTTCGTGACGCGAAGTATTTGACGTCACTGGATCTCAGTGCGGCTTATCATCAGATTCCCTTAAGTGTTGATTCTAAAGAGAAAACCGCGTTCACAGTTCCTGGTAGGGGTTTATACCACTACAACCGTATGTGTTTTGGTCTGGTAGGTGCCTCTGCCACTATGCAACGTCTTATGGACAATCTCTTCACAGCGGAATTCGATAACAAGGTTTTCTGTTTCATCGATGATATTATCATATGTACTAGTGATTTTGCCGAACATACTCGTCTGCTAAAGGCTGTGTTTGAAAAACTTAAAGGGGCGAACCTTACAATAAATGTCAAAAAGTCTCTTTTCTGTCGTCCAGAATTAAAATATCTCGGCTTTGTGGTGGACCGTTATGGTCTACGTACCGATCCTTCTAAGGTCGACGTTATTCTAAATTTTCCCACTCCTAAGGATGTGAAGGAGGTTAAACGTTTCCTTGGAATGGCTGGGTGGTACAGACGTTTCATAAATAACTTTTCTAAAGTAGCTCGTCCGTTGACACGCCTAACCAGCAAAAACACGGATTTTGTGTGGTCTGAAGAGGCCGATGTTTCTCTCAACCAGCTCAAGACTGCACTTGTGTCTGCTCCTATCTTGCGTTGTCCAGACTTCTCGAAACCTTTTTATATTCACACGGACGCGTCTTCGTTTGCTATCGGCGCGGTGATGACACAGAAGATTGATAATGTGGACCACCCTATCGCGTATTGCAGTAGGACACTCAGTAAACAAGAGGCCAACTACTCCGCTACGGAGAGGGAACTTTTGGCTGTCATTTATGCTTTAGAGCAATATCGCGCATATGTGGAAGGTCGTAAGTGTTTTATTGTCACCGATCACGCTTCTCTCATTTGGTTCTCTAAACTTAAGAATCCGTCAGGAAGACTAAACCGATGGTCATGTAGGCTTAGCCAATTTGAGTTTGAAATAATTCATCGTAAAGGTAAAGATCATATAATTCCTGACGCTCTTTCACGTATCCAAGTTGATTCTATAAATTTAAACGAGGTGAATGATCCTTGGTATCTCAATTTGTTTGAGGGTTGTTTCAAAAACCCTACTCTATTCCCAAACTATAAGATAGAAAACAATAAGTTGTTCAGATTATCTAAGAACAAATATAATTTAACTTCACATTTTGATTGGAAATTAGTGGTTCCCTACGAGCATCGTGAAGCTATTTTAAAAAAGTGTCATGACGATCCCACGGCTGGTCATTTTGGCGTAGCCAAAACGCATAAAAGGATTGCCGCCTTTTATGTCTGGCCAACTCTTTTCCAGGATGTCAAAGACTATGTAGATGCATGTGAAATTTGTAAAACCTACAAGCCTGTCAATGTAGCTCCTGCCGGTTTGATGGGAAGTCCCCGGCAGATTTCCAAGCCTTTTGAAGGTCTCTCCTGTGATATGCTTGGACCTTTTCCTCCAGCTTACAGCAGGAATCAATATTTACTGGTCTGTTCCGACTATTTCTCTAAATATGTCATTATGTTTCCCTTGCGGAATATTCTTGCTAAAACTATATGTAAATGTATTGAGAAGGGTGTATTCCTGATTCACGGGGCACCAAAATTCTTATTCATCGATAATGGACCTCAATTCTTGTCCAAGGATTTTAGAGAGTTAGTTGTTAAATTTAACATTCCTCATGTATTCTATAACCCCAGGTACCATCCGCAGACAAATCAAACTGAAAGGGTAAATCGAGAAATTGTCCGTACCATTGCGTCGTATGTGCGTTCCGATCATAGAAATTGGGATAAGAACGTATCAGAGATACAATGTGCTTTAAATACTTCAGTTCACGAAGGGACTAAATTTACCCCGTTTTTTCTTGTACATGGTAGGGAAATGATTATAGAGGGTTCTGTATATAACTCCGAGGAGGTCGTGTCTAGGTCTTCTATAACGGTCGACGACCATTATACTTTTACTGACAATTTAAAGGAACTAAAAGAAATTTTCCAAAAAGTCAAACATTCTCTCAAAGTTTCACATGAACGCAACGCTAAATATTACAATTTGCGCAAGCGTCCCATAGAGTTTGAGGTTGGACAAATTATTTACAAAAAGTGTTTTCCGTTATCTAATGCGGGTAAATATTTTTCAGCTAAATTAGCTCCTAAATATGAAAAATGTGTTATTCATATAAAACATTCACCGTTGGTGTATTCTCTTAGGTCTATGTCTGGAAAAGACCTAGGTCGTTTTCATGCTAAGGATTTAGTACGTCCAGGTGAGTCTCCTCCCGTAAAGTAGGTGGGTATTCGTCCCCAGTGACATTATTCCATTGTTGTTTGTCGCGAGGTCTAATATCCGAATAAGGTTTCCATAGATTTAATATAGATATACTAGATATAACTTAGTTTCATACTGTTGATCATTAGTTTTTTTTGTTGTCATAGTTATAGTTTTCGGATCCGGATCCATCCATTCATTGTTTTAAATAAGTAGTTCTGGTAAGTTGTGGTGTCTCAGGTCAATTTTCAGTAACCTGGTCTCAGTTTAACTAGTTTTAGTATATGCTTTATATCAGCAGTCTTCTCATTCTATACTAAAGATGAGCAAGATAAGTTGTTTCCATTTTCTAGTTTAAGTATCATTTTGTGTTTCAGTGTCTTGGAGTTCTTCATCAGGCATAAGATGTTGTGACTTGGTTTGGCATAGGAAGTGTTTCACGTTATTTCAAGACGTCTAAACTTTACCTATAGTATTAGATAGTGTGTTTAGGTGTTTTTTTTGTTTCTGGATTCGAGTCTCCTTATCGTTATTAAGGAAGTGAGACTTGTCGCTGCCATCGTTGGTGGAATTCGGTAGTAGGTTTGAGACGGGCAACCACGTTTACCGTTAGTGGACCCGGATCAGGCCTATGATTTATTTGGCTTCCCCTTTATGGCGAAGACCATTAGAGATAGGACTTATTCTTTTATGTTTTTTTTGGTATAAGGTGAGGTGTTTATGCGTAGTAGGTTTGAGACGGGCAACCACGTTTACCGTTAGTGGACCCGGATCAGGCCTATGATTTATCTGGCTTCCCCTTTATGGCGAAGACCATTAGAAATAGGATTTATTCTTTTATGTTTTTCTTGGTAGAAGGTGAGGTGTTTATGCGTAGTAGGTTTGAGACGGGCAACCACGTTTACCGTTAGTGGACCCGGATCAGGCCTATGATTTATCTGGCTTCCCCTTTATGGCGAAGACCATTGGAGTTAGACGTGTTCTCTTTCGTAGAACAGTTTGTGATTTTATGTTATTTTTCGGACCCCTCCCTTGAATATTTTGTTTCTCTTGGTGGTGTAGAATAATTTTATTTCAGAAGCTTGCAATTCTGAAATAAAATTATTTTCCCCAACTAACGCGATACTGTAACACTTTAGGTGTTACGGGCCTTAACTTTTACCAGTAATTTTTCGATTGGTTACATCCCTATTCCTCGGCTACATCACTAGCGCGTCGGCGCCATTCGCTGTTGATTCTAGCTGTCAAACTCGATCGGCGTGGATCATTTAACCAAGATGTGAGATTCAAAGTCCTAGTTTCAGGTCTTTTTCTTCACAAATCCCTTTCGGGTCGGATGCGTGGCTTGCCGTAAAGGGCCACAAACGCAAAGCTCTTGCTGCATACTTGGATATGATGGTATAGCACTTATCCCCATTATATTTACTACACGAGGTGGTAACCTCAGTGTCTCCAACCTTCTTCAAGTCCGTCGGAATGGCGTGACATAACCTAAAAAACACGCGGTCGGATGTTCCCGGTATATGGCCAGCAGATAAGAACCCATGTATATGGGTTCTTCTATTCTATTCTAGTTCTACTTCAAGTTCTACTCTTACTTCAAGTTCTAGTTCAAGTTCTAATACTAGTTCTTCCATTCTTCGCATCTTCGTCTGGTTTTCAACATCGGTGGGACGTGACAGCGTGGGTCTGCCTGGCAGTAGTCGGTGCCCATCCATGGTGAAGGAAGCGTGTGCTACCCGGCTGCACGTCAGCATCATCTACAACCTCAGGAGCCGAGACCGGCGTCCAGGGTTGCTTGCCAGTTTCGAGTAGCGGTTAGCCACCATGTGGTGACCTCTCTAGCTGTGCACGTAGGTCAAGCACTCAGGTACAAGTTTTCTTTATTCTAGACCGTGATCAAATCAATCATAGTAAAATCTATAACTTTCAGAGACAGTAGGGTGTTCCGTTTATTTATAACCTTAAAGCAACCATGCTGTGTGTCTTTAACATGTGATATTTCATTACGCATGAAACCCATGTATGAGGTGTGATGTGAGTTAAGCAGGGATATCTAACTGAAGTAGAGAAATATATGGGAATATACCTATTTATATTGTTTTAATTTAACTTCTTTTTCATCCCGAAGCAATACCTTTCTAGATTTCGTTTGCGTGAGTCACTAGCCTTGGCGCTCTAAAGTATAAATATAGGCAAGTGATTTTCCTCCAGGTTCGGCAACAAGGATTCACGACCTAAATTCTCATGTAAGCTAGCTGAGCATATTATTGGTTTATTTATTATTAGATAAACACCTTTAAACCTTACACATTTAGTCACGCGATAAACGCAGCCATATTAGGCCCCTTGTTGTGCGAAACATGAATATCTTTTCATAGTATAAAACACCTCGCCGTCTATTTCTCTGTATGTACGCTATTTAAGATCTTTCAAACTATGTAGTGTTTTAATGGTAAATCAGCTGTTTAAAGAACTGCTGCTGGTGTGTCCATAGGTCTACTTACCACTAGTACCGTATTTTTTATCAGCACACAACACAGTATACACTAGTCTGTCTTGAACTGCGTTAGGATTTAGGTTTGTTTCAAAAGAACTTGCCAACAATGTAAACAAACCTTGTATTCAAAATGTCTTTAATTTCCATTCTACATCATCAAATACTGCTAAATCCATGTGTTATTTAATCAATTCTTTCCACATCATTATCCATACATACATACATACATTAAATCACGCCTGTTTCCCAGAGGGGTAGGCAGAGACCACTTCTTTCCACTTGCTACGATCTTGACAAATTTCTTTCGCTTCTTCCACATTCATACATCGAGTCATGCACGCACCTCAGTTTCGGGTACTTAAGATTCGGCCCTTTTCCCCGATTATTTCACCGATTTGACTCGAAAAAGTAAAGTAAAGTAAGTAAGTAAGTAGTCATTATCCTAAACTATTAAAAGAATAAAATTGTGCTAGAATATGGATGACTCATTGAATGTTTTGTTTACATTGTTGGCAAGTTCTATTGAAACAAACCTAACGTGTCTATGCGTGTCCACGACCATAGCATTGTTGAGAGTTAAATAGTTCAAGGTCAATACATAGAACAAGTCAAGTTAAGTTCGTCGATATGTTAACCTATTGAATCAGCGTGTCTTAGACGCCACAGACTCTTATGACAGCAATTACCAACGTTTGGCGTCAATGCCAAAAATTGGCTGGTTTTAGCAGGGATTGTAACCGGTTACAAATAAACCGGTATTTATTTAGGTTAAACCGGTTAATTATTTGGGTTACGTTCCAACGGATTACGGTTACGGTTACGCTCACAGGGAGCGAAATGCATTTACCGGTTATAACCGGTTAGAGAGCGCTTCCGTCATTCACCCTTGTCTCGGCTCACACGGAAGGAGCGCTCTCTAACTGGTAAATGCATTTCGCTCCCTGTGAGCGTAACCTTTATTATGGGTTAGGCTCTCATAGTGTGGCTTTAACCGCTACGGAAAATAAACCGGTTTTCAATCCCTGGGTTTTAGCGCTCAGAAGGTTGACAAAACCCCAGTCTGCTCATCAGCTACACTCCTCACCTGAACACAGATCATGAACTTCTTGATGATGCTGGGTGACAGCCGCGCCAGCAGACTAGGCCCCAGCACCTCCGCATCCAGCACATAGATGTCGCCAGCGACGCCGATCTTCTCCTCAGTAAACCTCACGTCTCCCATCATGAGGGCCAGCTTCAAAGTGTTGGTGATCTGCTGGGAGTCCAAGCTGGGATGAATACCTGGAATTTGAAATAAGATTATAAAATTTACAGTACCGTAAAACGGGGTGAGTAAACCTAAAAATGGAGATTATGTTATGTGTATGCTTGTGTTATGTTGTGTTGTGTGTTGTGTTATGTGTGTGTGTAATGGAGCTTGTGTGTTGCTGCGCCCTTGCAGGGTGTCACATGTATGCCTATTCCTGTTTGTTCCACCTTAAATTGTAATGTGATATGCAATAAATGATTGATTGATTGATTGATTGAATTATAATACTGAAACATTTCCAATAACCGTAAAGTTATTGTTCATTTACTTGTTCTTATTTGTAACAAGGTATAACTTACTTTAGCTTGTGTCCCTAACTCCCTACTCACCCCTTTATTCCTAGTCACCCCGTTTTAACCAAAACTGAAGAGTTACCAATTAGCTTAGTTTATTGGCTTATTGACAAAGCATTTTAACAACCTTAAGATTATGGTTTTCTTATAAACTAAAGTACCTATTATGTATTGTATTGAAATTAAAAAGTAGTTTCTTGTTGTGCTAATGAAATCACAATGTATAGGGTACATGACATAATGATTTATTACTCAGCACACATTGTATTCATTTGTACAACGAAAAACCACTCTTCGATTTCAAGATATTCGTTTTTACTCGGTGTAGTCTGGTAGCGATTTTGACAGACGCTGCACAAGGTTTTTCCACCAATAAAGGCATGTGAATGTTTATGGGTTGCAATGATCACTTACCATCAGGTGACTCGCTTGCTAGACGGCCTCCTTTTTCACCACCACCATAAAAAAAGAGAAATTTCTTACCTCTGACTAAAGTGACTCTTCTTCCATTTGGAGTAAGACCTGGCAGCGTGGGGCCTTGTCTGTAATTAAAAAAATATTTAATTAGTTATGACGTAGTTGTAGAGAGAGTATGCCGAGAATAAGTATTGATAGGACAATGGTAGTTCAGTGCCGTAACAAATTATTTTTTAATTTAAAATACTTGCAAACATTGCTAAAGCAACATTTTATCGGCAGTTTTAATAAATGCCCGCATGCCGGTAACACACTATTATATTTAAAAGTTGCTGAGATACGCTACTTCTAACTATAGGCGTTAGGACTTATTGCACAAAAAAATCCAAAATGGCGGACACCTGAACTTTTGCTAGGTAACTTAAATGTTTTATTCATGCTCACGTGATGTATTTATCTAATTTTATGCATGATTTGCATTCTAATTCTTCCGCAAACTACCAGATGTACTTTGAGAGATTACCTCATATGCAGAGTACACGTGATCTTTACGAATCTGTTGATCAATAAACCAATAGTAAGTCAATATTTTAGTAAGCCTTGACATGTGAGTTGACGTTTGCAAGAGGGCCATTCTACTTTTCAGTGTACATTTTTGCTATCGTCCGATAAAAAGTATACCAAATGATGAATCCGCGAATAAACAAATATCGTGAACTTAGAATGTTTACGGTTAACGGTTTTCAAAAAAAAAAATTCTTAATTACTCAATTATCGCTGAAGAATCTTGGTAACTCAGTGGTAAATTGCACATTTTCCATAGAAAAGGCGGGGACATCAACGTCCACTGCGTTACTCACTTTATAGTTATTACAAATAGGTAACTTTTTATGAATTAGGTTAATTCTATTTATAAGCTTATTGACGTCCCTTTTCTAGTTTTAAGTTAGAAAAAGCAGCACTTTACCGTTTGTTGAAATAAAAATAGTTTAGTGAGAGCGTGGCTAAAAGTTATGTACAACGAAAAGTAGAATGGCCCAAGAACTTATATTGGATGAGTTTAATGCTCCTAAACAAAGGCACGAGTATCTAGGTGGTAAAAACCATATCGTATTTGACCTGTTGTTATCATACTGTCAACGTTGATAGCCGTTATTTACTTCAGTGTAATGGAGGCTGTTTAAAACAATTTCCCCTAACAAATTCAGCTCTTTGCGGTAACGTTTCTCTTTTTCCTAAATCAAGTTCGATTCTCACAATTTTTTAATGTGTTATAAAATTTACGAATAGTTAGGTTTGTACGTTTCCACTAGTTTATCCTCAATGTCGTTCTCTCCAAGTTTTTTTTATTGAAAAGGCCTAGATTTCGGCGCGCTGGCCTAGTGGGTAGTGACACTGCCTACGAAGCTACCTGTCCTGGGTTCGAATCCCGGTAAGGGCAGATATTTGTGTGATGAGCGCGAATATTTGTTCCTGAGTCATGGATGTTTGCTAATGTATTTAAGTATATATTTATCTATATAAGTATTTATATCGTTGTCTAGTACCCATAGTAAAAGCCTAGTGCTTAGTTTGGGACTAGGTCAATTGGTGTGAGATTGTCTCCTTATATTTATTTTTATTTTTATTTTCAAAATTTTTACAACATTCAAAAAAATCGTGTGGGCTATTGGTCAAGGGGAGAAAATAGTTATTGGATTTTATGTACACAGCAACACATATAGCTATACACTTCAGAAATCTGAAATATTGCATGAAAGAGAGTCGCACTAGAATCGAATGTTGTTGACATAATACACATATATACATCTCTTTCTTTTACTCTCTGCTCTGTCTTTAATGGTTAGTTAGATGTGATGTTGTGTGTACCATGGAAATATAAACCGGCGTCCGAGCTATGATAATGTCTAAAGTCAACAATGTGACAAGTGACAACGTTATTACGCGTTAAAATGATGGCCACAATTACGTAACGTCTTTATCATCGAGACAGTTTACGCGTTACGGTGCAACGAAGTAATTTATTTATTAAAACTAATGTAATAGTAAAAAAAAACTAAATAAGTGTCAATTTTTTTTTTAGGACAAGCTTTTGTTGCCGACTGTACTTATGTAACTTTACAAAAGTCATTATCTACTTATAAAAATCAAACTTATGAGTTCCAACATTAGCGGAGATTCAGTCGCCACCTACCCAATCCATCATCAGATTAGTTCTTTGATGCCATAATATTGCATGACCCCATGAGAGGGCCCCGTGGCAAAGTACCACAGATCCTGACAGCATTTCCCAGTTGCAATGCTTTGGTGGCTAGGCGTTGCCGGGTGATTTTTCATATTACGTCATTTACCAGTGATACGATTGGCTTAAAAACGAAACGATTTGAACGAGTTAATGCATCTTGGCTAGGGACCCAGATTAAAAACAAATGCCAACTGAGCAGAAAATACTACGGTCAGCAAGAAAAAACTTGTCTTAAGAAATATTTTGATGGATTCTTAATTTACTTCGTTTTGAATTATTTACATTATCTTAACTTCATTCAAAGAACTGCCATGTTTTTTCCTACGGTCACGTTATCAATCGACAAGTTTAAGTTGTCGCGTCAACGCGTACAAACAACTTAATAGGTGTGCATTTTTAATAAGTAGCTTTACCGCCGCTCGATCGACGAAAACATTTTCTGAGAATAACGCCTCTGTACCAGGCATTCATAAACTTAAGAGTAAATTTATTCGTGGCCGTGTCAATATTAGATCAGTATCTACGCAAATTGACCACTGACCTTGAAGACCGTTGACCTTCGAGGGCAAAGGTCGAATAGCAAACCATTGAATGTACCAATGGTAAATTAGAATCATACATTGGAAATCTATTGAGAGATTAACTCAAGGTTTATTTTTAAAAGGTCTGAGAAGATCTGAGTCACCTCACTATTTAGGAAGCGCGTGCGCTCGTTTTTTCCCCATAAGCAATAAAAAATAATACACGGACCTCTTAAGTCATCTATGGACCACGAGTTAAGTCACTAATGATCAGAGCCTCAATTCTACTAAGTAAGGCCATATCGTCTTTGTCATGTTATCATATTGTTGTCAAGTAATGTTGACGATACGATAACATGTCAATGGCAATAATGGTTTTACCAAGTTCAACAAAGGCCTATTTTTTCGGGCAAAATTATTTAGCAACTTTATCGATACAAGCACTAATAGATACTTCACTTCACGTTCAAATAAGTTACTACTTTTACGTACGATACGAGAACTTTAAGGAATGTAATCTTGCCAATCCTTGCCCAATATACAAATCAAGGAGCCGACCACCCATTCTCTCGAAGTACCACCCTAAAAGAATAACCCCTTCGGAAGAAATATACGACTTAGTAGTTTGTTAAACTAGCCATCACATAAGGGAAACCCTTAAGAGCAGCAGTAAATTGATATCCCTTTTATTGCATAACCCTTAAAAATAGGGCTTAAATAGCCAATAGAACGGCTTTTTTAAGTCAAAGGGATATTGGTATCACTCAAAATGTAGCGCTACAAAAGCAAAATCGAGCAAGACGTACACGAAATGGATTTGGTAAGGGAAAACCTTATAAATAGCACTTTAAATAGCAAATCGAACGGCTTTCAAGTGATACGGTTTTTCTAAATAAATCCTTATAAAAACCCATTCGAAACCCCTTCAATGGGATAGCGGGCCGGTCTCTGATACAGACTATGAGTTTTATGGGGTTTTATGAGGTTTACGGCTGACGTTTTCTACAAACTGCAAGGGTGTGATGCCTGTATCGACAACTCTCGGACAGACAGTCCGACGCCTCATGACCAAATCAGCCATATTCTGCGGATAGTCGTCAGGCGTCGCTATTGAACTGTCGTCTTAAACCTGCTAGTAACTGCCCGGCAGTTATAAATCGCGTCTCAAAATTACGAAATCTTAACAACGAGAAGAAAAAATAATGGCCATTTTGCTGTTTCTTAATTCAAATTCGCAACCGCAAAATTCAATCTTAAGATGTAAATAAACCTAACCATTAAACGGTCTGGCCACGACTTTGAGCGGCCACTGCGGCAGCGGGTGGTAAGTTAAAAATAAATGAATGATAAGTTGATAAGTGATTAGTCGGTAAGTGATATCGCGAGGCAGAAATATCGCTATGTTCTTTTATCCACGGCAAAGAAAAGGCAAAAAGCAAGTGGGCGGCAGTATTTTTTCTCAAGGTGGACGCACACGAGCACTCAGTGGAGTGTTTCTCTCAACTACGACGGTCGGACGGACGAACGAGTGATATCCAAGCGGCACGTGTAAGTAGTCCCGTCAGTACGAACAAAACATTTTTAGCGCGTGCAATTTCAAGTTGGCAGCATGGTTTCGACCGATGGATGGAACGTATAAGGCTGCTTAATTAAAACGTACGCGCTAAAACGTTTTTCTTCGCTCTGACGGGACTACAAATGCCAACTGAGCAGAAAATACTACGGTCAGCAAGAAAAAACTTGTCTTAAGAAATATTTTGATGGATTCTTAATTTACTTCGTTTTGAATTATTTACATTATCTTAACTTCATTCAAAGAACTGCCATGTTTTTTCCTACGGTCACGTTATCAATCGACAAGTTTAAGTTGTCGCGTCAACGCGTACAAACAACTTAATAGGTGTGCATTTTTAATAAGTAGCTTTACCGCCGCTCGATCGACGAAAACATTTTCTGAGAATAACGCCTCTGTACCAGGCATTCATAAACTTAAGAGTAAATTTATTCGTGGCCGTGTCAATATTAGATCAGTATCTACGCAAATTGACCACTGACCTTGAAGACCGTTGACCTTCGAGGGCAAAGGTCGAATAGCAAACCATTGAATGTACCAATGGTAAATTAGAATCATACATTGGAAATCTATTGAGAGATTAACTCAAGGTTTATTTTTAAAAGGTCTGAGAAGATCTGAGTCACCTCACTATTTAGGAAGCGCGTGCGCTCGTTTTTTCCCCATAAGCAATAAAAAATAATACACGGACCTCTTAAGTCATCTATGGACCACGAGTTAAGTCACTAATGATCAGAGCCTCAATTCTACTAAGTAAGGCCATATCGTCTTTGTCATGTTATCATATTGTTGTCAAGTAATGTTGACGATACGATAACATGTCAATGGCAATAATGGTTTTACCAAGTTCAACAAAGGCCTATTTTTTCGGGCAAAATTATTTAGCAACTTTATCGATACAAGCACTAATAGATACTTCACTTCACGTTCAAATAAGTTACTACTTTTACGTACGATACGAGAACTTTAAGGAATGTAATCTTGCCAATCCTTGCCCAATATACAAATCAAGGAGCCGACCACCCATTCTCTCGAAGTACCACCCTAAAAGAATAACCCCTTCGGAAGAAATATACGACTTAGTAGTTTGTTAAACTAGCCATCACATAAGGGAAACCCTTAAGAGCAGCAGTAAATTGATATCCCTTTTATTGCATAACCCTTAAAAATAGGGCTTAAATAGCCAATAGAACGGCTTTTTTAAGTCAAAGGGATATTGGTATCACTCAAAATGTAGCGCTACAAAAGCAAAATCGAGCAAGACGTACACGAAATGGATTTGGTAAGGGAAAACCTTATAAATAGCACTTTAAATAGCAAATCGAACGGCTTTCAAGTGATACGGTTTTTCTAAATAAATCCTTATAAAAACCCATTCGAAACCCCTTCAATGGGATAGCGGGCCGGTCTCTGATACAGACTATGAGTTTTATGGGGTTTTATGAGGTTTACGGCTGACGTTTTCTACAAACTGCAAGGGTGTGATGCCTGTATCGACAACTCTCGGACAGACAGTCCGACGCCTCATGACCAAATCAGCCATATTCTGCGGATAGTCGTCAGGCGTCGCTATTGAACTGTCGTCTTAAACCTGCTAGTAACTGCCCGGCAGTTATAAATCGCGTCTCAAAATTACGAAATCTTAACAACGAGAAGAAAAAATAATGGCCATTTTGCTGTTTCTTAATTCAAATTCGCAACCGCAAAATTCAATCTTAAGATGTAAATAAACCTAACCATTAAACGGTCTGGCCACGACTTTGAGCGGCCACTGCGGCAGCGGGTGGTAAGTTAAAAATAAATGAATGATAAGTTGATAAGTGATTAGTCGGTAAGTGATATCGCGAGGCAGAAATATCGCTATGTTCTTTTATCCACGGCAAAGAAAAGGCAAAAAGCAAGTGGGCGGCAGTATTTTTTCTCAAGGTGGACGCACACGAGCACTCAGTGGAGTGTTTCTCTCAACTACGACGGTCGGACGGACGAACGAGTGATATCCAAGCGGCACGTGTAAGTAGTCCCGTCAGTACGAACAAAACATTTTTAGCGCGTGCAATTTCAAGTTGGCAGCATGGTTTCGACCGATGGATGGAACGTATAAGGCTGCTTAATTAAAACGTACGCGCTAAAACGTTTTTCTTCGCTCTGACGGGACTACTTAAACTCGCCGCTGCGATTTCGCTCGTTCGTCCGACCGTCCGTTGTTTTTGAGAGAATAACACCCAAGGACAGAGCATATTTCAAGCACACTTTAGCTATTAAGCGTTTATGGATTGAGATGATCTTTGATTGTTTTCACCACCTTATCCTTTAACCACCAGGAGGCCCGTGCCGGGTTAGAATTAGAATAGAGTGCCACTCTATGTCTTCCCGTGAATGGTTTCTGTCGATCCATCAGCAGAAACCATGCTGCTAAATTGAAAATGCACGCGCTAAAATATGTTTTGTTCGCACTGACGGGACTACTTAAACTCGCCGCTTGGAAATTCACTCGTTCGTCCGTCCTACAGTCGTTGTTGAGAGAATCACTATCCTGGCCATCTGGTAGTACGTGGGATCTGCGATCCATAGACATTTGCCTTTTTTAAATCTACAATCTCAAGACTTCAAATGCCTTGCCATGAAATGTCTCTGTGCTAGTTATTTTCCCGGGTGTCGTATCCCCACACCGGAACACAACAATGCGAACACTATCTAGGTATAAGACCTTATTCCAGTTTGGTAAAATCCAACCTAAAACGTGTAAACTGACGTTAAAGTTCCTTAATTTCAGTCTTTAATTGGCGTACACGTTTCAGTGAAAACGCCTTAATAATTTATTTTTCGCTTAATACTTTTACGCAGTTGGCGAGGCAATACTACTTTGATTTGCCCATTTTGCTTGATGTGCGTCTATAACCAAAAGTAAATAATTGAAAGGACAGTGAACTTAATCCGGGGTCAACAACACGTGTTGTTTTTGACGACTAAAAATGTATCACTAAGCTGGTCAGTTTTGGGTCTTTATTTTAGTGAAGTGTCAAAAACTGCAAAATTTTAGGCAGCGAGATAATGCTATAGCAGTTTTAAGAGAGATATGTACACATATTACTTACTAAATAACGTTTCTCTTCCCTTAAACATAGCTTGGTTTTTATGACTTTTGTATACGTTGTAGATATTATGAAAAACTAGGTCTGTACTTTTTCTTCTCAAAGGAGTTATTCATTTGAAAGGAACAAATGAAAAAAATAAGAAACGGCAGCGTACGAAATTCAGTTTTTATACAAACCCTTTCGTAGCATAGTACTCTAACTTCGTTAGCATGGCGTTTTGCGAAATGTATTTTATTACACGCATAACACCAGTTTCTCAGAATACCAAAAACGCTTAGTACCATTAAGCATAATGCCAAATTCCCAAAGTGACAAACCACCTAGAAACTCCGTCAGCACTTATTGTTTTAAAATTAGCCTGTTGATGGAGCTCCGCTGCTGCGGAGCTCTTATTTCTAGGTAGTTGGGGCCTCAGGGCCTGCTGCAAAACTAACATAATCCAAACCTACCTACGCATTATAATGGGTCTATGCGTATTACAGTTTGGTAACTAACGTAGTCGGTATTTCGCAAGTTTGTAATTTTACAAACTTGTTACTTTGCAAAACTGGAGTTTTGCGTTATTGGTCAGATTGGTGGCACTTTACAATTTGGTACAATGCTACGAATTTATATTTTATCTGATTTTATTATGTTTATATAGGTACCTTAAGCGGATTGTGAGACGGTTAAATCGCGCGCCTAGCTATCAAAATGAAGTCCAAATTCCACGATTTGTACGAATTTTATTAGCTTCACAATCTTCTTGATTGGAAATATTTATGTATGTATGTATGTATGTATGTACAAACGTACAACACTTTATTGTACAAAAAACAGAAAATAAAATACAATATTGACCGAAATTGGAATGTATAAAGGCAAAGGGGGGGGGGGAATTGTTGTGAACTCACACTTTGTTAACAAACACCTCCTTCAGCTCGGGCCGCGAGATGTCCCGGTTGGTGAAGAACTCGGGACAGGCTGCCCGCATAGTGAAGTACATGTCCAACTTGCGCTTGCACTTCTCTAGGGAGAAGCTGCTCCCGCGCAGGTACGTCATCAGGCAGGGGTATTCTAGAAAAATAAAAAAAGAGGCTCAAACACAAATTGTCTAGCTAAATGTGAACTTGTGAAGGTATAAGATAGTAATAGGGGTTCACATGTGAACTTTAGCCTGAATAAACATGCTTTTGCTCACAGAACACTAATTGGTTGCCATGGTTCGATTGGCGCGCACCACGACGCGCACACTTGATTATTCGTTGACTTTGAACTAGCCAATCACGGTGCACTTTCCGCCCCCCGCGCCCCGCCATTTTGGCTTAATGAGATACTAGACAAACTGTTCCGAAGCGAAGTCTATAGGGTAAGTGGTCTGTGTGTAGACAGGACAATAACCGTGTCGTTTATATAGATACTACAAGCTTCTGCCCGCGACTCCGTCCGCGTGGAACTCGTTTATATCGTAGCTCCATACAAATTTTCACCCTCTATTTCACCCCCTTAGGGGATGAATTTTGGGAAAAAAACTATTTTGTGTCCTTTCCCAGGATTCAAACTATCTTTGCACCAAATTTCATCTAAATCGGTTCAGCGGTTTAAGCGTGAAGAGGTAACAGACAGACAGACAGACACACTTTCGCATTTATAATATTAGTATCGATTTTCATTGCAAAGATCGTGTATCACTATCACTACATAGTATAAAACAAAGTCGCTTTCCGCTGTCTGTCCCTATGTATGCTTAGATCTTTAAAACTACGCAACGGATTTTGATGCGGTTTTTTTTAATAGATAGAGGGATTCAAAAGGAAGGTTTACATGTATAATAAATGATTTTTTTATGGACGGGTGTTACAGAAAACTCATATAAACCGAAGCGAAGCGAGGGCGGGTCGCTAGTGATTTATAATTAGCAAGTCAATCGTGAAGTCAGACATCACAAAGGTGTTCAAATTGATTAAGAACGTTTGAAAATAGTTTGCGTCAATGAAGGTCAATATCCAATGTACATAGTGCGTAAACACTGCAGAAACGATTTATTGACCTTCTATGCTTAAATAATCAAGGTATTCAAAGTTACTTGTTAAACTTAACCTATGTCTACTAGTCATGGTCATGCACAGACCACTTACCCTATAGACTCCGCATACAAAGGCGCCCCCGTAAGCCATGCTTATGCTCACAGAACACTAATTGGTTGCCATGGTTCTATTGGCGCGCACCACGACGCGCACACTTGATTATTCGTTGACTTTGAACTAGCCAATCACGGTGCACTTTCCGCCCCCCGCGCCCCGCCATTTTGGCTTAATGAGATACTAGACAAACTGTTCCGAAGCGAAGTCTATAGGGTAAGTGGTCTGTGTGTAGACAGGACAATAACCGTGTCGTTTATATAGATACTACTAGCTGCTGCCCGCGACTCCGTCCGCGTGGAACTCGTTTATATCGTAGCTCCATACAAATTTTCACCCTCTATTTCACCCCCTTAGGGGATGAATTTTGGGAAAAAAACTATCTTGTGTCCTTTCCTAGGATTCAAACTATCTTTGCACCAAATTTCATCTAAATCGGTTCAGCGGTTTAAGCGTGAAGAGGTAATAGACAGACAGACAGACACACTTTCGCATTTATAATATTAGTATCGATTTTCATTGCAAAGATCGTGTATGATTTATAATTAGCGAGTCAATCGTGAAGTCAGACATCACAAAGGTGTTCAAATTGATTAAAAACGTTTGAAAATAGTTTGCGTCAATGAAGGTCAATATCCAATGTACATAGTGCGTAAACACTGCAGAAACACTTTATTGACCTTCTGTGCTTAAATAATCAAGGTATTTAAAGTTCACTTGTTAAACTTAACCTATGTCTACTAGTCATGGTCATGCCTTAGAATTACTCATAGGCAAGTTGGTATTGAAATAAAAAAGGAATTATTGCATTGTTTATAAACAAGCCCCTGACTAATTTGTAAGTTGCTGTGCCCTACCCTAAGGTCCTTATGTTCCTACTTTGCTCCTCTATGGGTAACTATGCTCCATAGTGACTATTTCACTTGCTACATTATAAGTCAAGTCGTTGACAAACTTGCTGAAAAGAATTGATGTCAGCCACGAAGTGAATGAAAGCAATAGAATGATTTACAATACATATTACCTCAATTTACCTAACCATGGAGTATAATTACCCGTGGTAGAGCAATGTACTTAGGAACATGTTACGGTACTTTATGTATAACTTATGGAAGCAATATATAATTGAGAATTGAGAATTGAATTATATTTTATTGCCTAGAATCTCTACCCTGACGAAATCTTTTATAAACCTAGTCCCAAACAGAACTTTAAGCTTGTACAGTTAGTCAAATAATGTCGGGTTCCTATATTGAAACCGTGGTAGGTTAAAATTAAACATTTGCCCATAAAAAATGTGTCAATTAAATCCGAAGTAAGGGAAGTAAGCCTAGCTGTCCGCGGTTTGAACATAGGAGCTATAAGAAGGTCTTGAAACTTTGACACGACTTCCTACAAACATCAAATTGTTTAAGGACTTGCAAACGAAATTCAACCTTAGCATTGGCACATATTTAGCCAATTGTACGTACATTTTGTATTTACATAGATGAATAAATACTTGAACGTATAAATAATATCCAAGAGTATAAAGCAAACATTTGTGCTCGTCTGACAAATATTTGCAATATCACGAATCAAATAACAACTCAACGTATTTACAACAGTTTTTTTTTAAATGTTCTAAAAAAATCATGCGTGTAGAATCACTATTTATTTTGTACATTATTTACTGAGAAAATCAATAACCAAATAATAAGTTTGCAGTCAGTGATGTGCGGTTTATTAATAATAGCGACCCGCCCTCGCTTTGCTTCGGTTTATGTGAGTGTGATATATAGCCTATAGCCATCCTCGATAAATAGGCTATCTAACACTGAAAGATTTTTTCAAATCAAACCAGTAGTTTCTGAGATTAGCGCGTTCAAGCGAACAATCAAAAAAAACTCTTCAGGTTTATAATATATTAGTATAGATATTGGCTACAAGTTGTGTTGTACACAGAACAAAAACGTGGTCCGCTTGACATTTGGCTGGACTGCTGGGTAGTGGTTCTGTAAACAACGCCGGTCGTGCGGACTGTCGAGTGATATCCAAGCGGCGAGATTAAGTAGTCCCGTCAGTGCGAACAAAACACATTGTAGCGCGTGCATTTTAAATTAAGCAGCCTTATACGTTCGACCTATCGTGCTGCTAAATTGAAATGCACGCGCTACAATGTGTTTTGTTCGCACTGACGGGACTACTTAATCTCGCCGCTTGGATATCACTCGACAGTCCGCACGACCGGCGTTGTTTACAGAATCACTACCCTGGCTGGCTGACTGGATCTATGTTTGTTTACCTACTGAAACTACTACTATGAAACGTAATGACAGTGTGTCACAACTGAACGGATATGACCGTTTTGACAACAATCATCATACAATTCTATTGTACCTTTACAAGAGAGCCAGCGAAAAACTTAAGTGTTTCAAAAAACAATGAATCACCTTCAAAAAATTACTAATTACCATTTAAGACGAATAAGAAGTTATTTTAGCGTTTGAAGGCATCTCTATCATAATAAAATTGAATTTATTAAGATTGATCCACAATTGATGGAGAAATCGGTGAACTTACATTAAAAAAACATACAGTCGAAGCTAGAATAAAAAAAAACAATGGTCAAACCAAAATATTAATTACTAGCTTCTGTCCGCGACTCTGTCCGCGTGGAGCTCGTTTATATCGTAGCTCCATAAAAAATTTCACCCTCTATTTCACCCCCTTAGGGGATGAATTTAGGGATCAAAACTATTTTATGTCCTTCTCCGGGACTCAAACTATCTCTATACCAAATTTCATATAAATCGCTTCAGCGGTTTAACCCCTGGTGTCCCAAGCCACGCGCGCTCAAATACCACTGTTTCCCACGGCTTTTTAAGATACCGTCCGCGCTGAGGACTTGATTTGCTTTATACGCTCTATACACTTCCTCGTACACTTTTTATACATAGAGTTGTATATTTTTGGAAAGACGGAAATGTAATCTACATTATTATTTCAAAAGTTTAGCGGTATAATACATAATTTAGTGTATGTAGCCAAATGATTTTAGAGAAAAATTAAACTGAGGCAGTTTTCCGAAAACATGCTCATTAATAAAAAAATTACACGACAAAAGTGTTTTTTTTTTAATTTTCTATTTCTTTATGATATACTTATTCTAAAAAAAAAACATACAAAATACGGTATACCACATAAATCAAAAAGATATGTGCATGTTAACTTGAAAGGAAAGCATTGCGAAGCAATTTTGCATGCGCTGTGAGTCAGTCATAGTCATATTTATTTATTTTTCGTTGAAGTGTTATAATTGGTTGATGTCAGTTTGTAGTTAATTTCACACTGAATCGATTGATATACGATTAATGGGAATTTATGCATTAATTTGAAAGACAGAGGACAGAAAATCGAATCATGACGTGGTGGCAAGCATGACTGCCGGTGGGACACATCGCTTTTTTGGGCCGGCAGGTATGACTGCCGGCGGGACACAAGGGGTTAAGCGTAAAGAGGTAACAGACAGACAGACACACTTTCGCAATTATAATATTAGTAAGGATTTTACTTCGGTTTTGTATAAACATTAACCTAGACCGATGTGGTAATGAATTTACATTAAAAAACCTATTAGACGTTCTTAACAGATTTGAAATAAAGTCGTTTGATGTCCATTAATTAAATACCTTATTAAAAATCTTTTATTTAACTACGTAGGTACAAAGCGATATTGTCATTACAAACTAGACCAAAATCAAGGTAATTTTATTAAAACTATTATCGTAATGCGAACTCCGTAAAATAACTATTAACTACATACATACATACATTAAATCACGCCTGTTTCCCAGAGGGGTAGGCAGAGACCACTTCTTTCCACTTGCTACGATCTTGACAAATTTCTTTCGCTTTTTCCACATTCATACATCGAGTCATGCACGCACGTCGGTTTCGGGTATTTAAGATTAGGCCCTTTTTCTAGTATTTCTCCGATTAACTATATGCGGTAAATATCGGTTGATGATATGATAATAAATACATTATTTGAGCAATGAAAAAAACCTACCCGCCCACTTATCTCCGTAATTTATTTACCAAAAAATCTGAAAAAATCCTGACTTATAGATAACTAACGACCCGCCCTCGCTTCGCTTGGGTTTATGTGAGTATGATATAATAGCCTACAGCCTTTCTCGATAAATGGGCTATCTAACACTGAAAGAACTTTTCAAATCGAGCTAGTAGGTCCTGAGATTAGCGCGTTACAAACAAACTCTTCCGCTTTATAATATTAAAGTAAGTATAGATGGTATTGGCAACAAATGCCCTTGTTCAGTAAAGGTTTTTTTAAATACAATAGCATTATCCGTCTTCTCAAGGCCGCCTTTAGCAATTTGGTCTTGAGTCATCCTTATCAAAGCATTTATTGAACTTTGGAATCTATCAAAGCCTCGGTAAAGGCTTCATTAATCCTACTAAAAATAAAAATAAATATTAACCGCAACTTCCAAGTTAAAGAGTTTTATTTATTAGCATTTTAACCACTACTTATCCATTAACCTACCGCCAAACAGCAGTGTTCGCATTGTTGTGTTCCGGTTTGGGGATAAGACAGCCGGTGAAATGGCTAGCATAGAGGCATTCCTTCTTAGTCCTCAGGGTTGGCAACGCATTTGCAGTCTTAGGATTGCATGGCAGTCTTGTGAATGCAAATGTCTACGGGTCACAGTTTCCACTTACCATCAGGTGGCCTGCGTGCCCGTTTGTCTTCTCTATGCCAAAAAAAAAAAAAAAATTTTATACTACTGAATAGACAGCGATTAGACAGAGAGATCCGATATGCACTGTGACGTCATGTAACAGGTCGGCCATTTAAACTTCCTGTTAAATTCTATCGTGTTAGAAATAAATAGGAACAAATCTTTGTTGGCTTCTTGGTTATTAATTATAGCTACTTATTCAAAAAATGATTTCCATATCTGTTTGTTACATCAAGGTTTTGCGCATGTCAAAAATACGCATTTATGTATGAATGTGGAAGAAGTGAAAGAGATTTGGCAGGATCCTGGCAGGTGGAAAGAAGTGGTCTCTACCTCCCCTCTGGGAATAGCGTAATTTAACGCTGCGCCGAGCGTACGCCGAATGTACAGTTGCGCCCTCATTACTATTATCGTGTTTTCTAATAAACTAAAGTATTTTCTTGAAATTGGACGGTAAGTTTTTGTACTACAAATAAAAACACAACTTATAAGGTATATCACATAGTTTAATAACAATTCACCTTCGAGTTATCAACTTAACGGAAAAAAGTGGCCACCTTTTCCCGTTAAGCTGACTACTCAAAAGGGTAATTGTTATTAAAGTTTGTTACATATCCCATAAATTGTGTTTTTACTTGCGCTACAAAAACGTATCGTCTGATTGCAAGGAAATTCTTTAGTTAATTTGAAAACACAATAATAGTAATGAGGGCGCCACTGGACGCTCGGCGTTTGTTCGGCGCAGTCTTAATGTATGTATGTATATTGTATGAATAAGGGAGTAAAGAAACTGTTATACTAAGTCTAACAGGGACGCAACTTATTAGACATTAATCGTTTTTTTTCACGTTATTGTTCTGCAAATTGCTCTTACACCATATCTATTTAGCATACAATGCAATAGATGTTTTACGTCTATTAATATAGACGCGTTTAGTCTATTAGTGAGTTAGTGAACATACCAATTAGTTAGTGATAAGCACCTTCAATACCGCTTGTATTTATCTACACTTCATGGATACCAATCTAACGATACCTTGTATTTCAAAATTTGACAAAAGAATAAGAACTACCATAGAGCTGCCATAGCTACATAACAATAAAACCAACAAAGTGGCATTTTTGAGACACACTAAAAATGCTGTTCCACCGATGAGGCAAGAAGAGCATTGAATTGGAGTTAGTTAAAATTGGTATGGTAAAAGTTTTATTTCTCTTCTAACGCATTTTCAGTGCAATAGGTTTGGCTTGGTGAAGTTGGGCTAGACGAGGACTGTAATATAAACTTGATTACTGCTACGAAAAGTGTCACTATCACTGGAACGGAAACACAATTTTCGCAATGGCTAACGAGGTCTAGTTTATTATTTCCATTAATATTGATCAATGAAACGATCTCTCGCGATGGCAATAGTGAAGTAAATTGACCGGTAAGATTGCAAATTTGCAATTCTCGTCGCCTTTTGTTTCGACTTCCCTCGTCTAGCCTCGTTTTGGCCTCGTCTCAGCTCGCCTTGTCTCTCTTCGCCTCGTTTCACCTCACCGCTGGAAAATAACTTTGCCCAGGACCTACCCCAGTCATCAGGCAGATGCGGCTGCTTCTTCAGCCACTCCCTGATGGTGGCCACGTCTCTGTCGCAGGTGTCCAGGTCTTCATTCAGCTCAATGCGGATCTTGCGCTTCATCTCGCCTTCTGGCTGCTCCAGGAGTTCGGATTTTAACTTCATTGTTACCTGCAAGTAAAATTTTTGGTAAGTATGAAAGGGAAAACATTGCACCAAGAAGGGGAAGGCAGGAGAAGCTTGACCACAGCCTCTATTTCCGCGTTATTTAGGCTTCTAGTCTATTCAAAACAACAATCAACAAACAATCCGACGAAGCATTTAAATATCAGCTGAGAAACCTTTTATTGGATAATCCATTACATACTGTGGTGGTGTGTGTGTATATGGAACTGGAAATGTAAATTTATTATTGTGTTGACTTTATTAATTTTTGTACCTGCATTATATTGACATCGGACGAAAGACAATTTATTAGATGTGCAATTGTTATTGTTATAATTATTATTTATTTTTGTATTCTTTGATTATTAGTATTTATGTTTGACGATTTCAATGTAATTTCGTATTTCGTTGAATAAATAAACTTAACTAAACTACCTATTAGGTTTTCATATTGAATTGTTAGCAACGTTAATTTAATTCACTTGACAGGCCTGAAAGGCTTGGTCAGGAGTATCCTAAACCGATGCACGTGTATTTTTTTTTTTTTTTTTTTTTAAGGCATAGAGAAGACAAACGAGCACACAGGCCACCTGATGGTAAATGGAAACTGTGACCCATAGACATTCGCATTCACAAGACTGCAATGCAATCCTAAGACTGCAAATGCGTTGCCAACCCTGAGGACTAAGATGGGATGCCTCTATGCTAGTCATTTCACCGGCTGTCTTATCCCCAAACCGGAACACAACAATGCGAACACTGCTGTTTGGCGGTAGGTTAATGGATAAGATGGTGGTAGCGATCCGGACGGACCCTGCACAAGGTCCTACCAAGATACTTATGAGTGTGGAGAGAGCGAGGGAATATTCTCTGGGTCGTAGCAAGTGGAAGGATTTGGTCTTTGCCTACCCCTACGGAAAAAGGCGTGATTGTATTTATATATGTGTTATTCACTTGACAGTGATTATAAACCATATCGTCATTAATGAGACTACGATATTGAACCAATATGATCCAAATTGGACCTGAGTCCCGATTCTGTAAACAGGATCAGTTCAGGACCCAAGAACTTGTTGAAAAGGAGATTAATGTGAAGTGAACAGGGACGCTAGACGAGTATAACTCAACATAAGTTATATTCTAAAATGCCGTGTGGTTGCCGGCTTAGAATAGTGCCACTCCATGTCGTGGAATTCATAAGAGGCGATTAATAAACTAATCTCAACTCTGCTCGTCTCTAGATGCGTCAACAATGACAGTGTTCTATGGTTTGACGTTTACTTTGACGTATCTTGTGACGTATTCTTGTGCCAAGATGAGTTTATTAATACGGGCCTAAGACTTGAAACCTATCACTAATTTACTGATTGTGCAAAATGTGGTTACAGAATTAACAACAAGTTTTTAGTGTTGTTAGTAATTATGTAGCTCTGCCTACCCCACTCTGAGAATGAAGAATGTATGTATGTATGTTAAATGTATGGAATTGATTTAAGCACTCAACGCGACCGTCTTGTTGTTAATGTCAATCGTATCGCAACCTAAATGCAAAAGGGCCACAAATTAAAATGTGTTTGTGTTGCATTTAAATTCAGAATGCATATACTTTAAGTTTTAAATCAAACTATAATCTATATCTGTTTTTGTTTTGTGGCGCTTTTGTATTTAAGCAGCGATATTTTCACAGGCTGGTAGAAGATTTTGACAAGCAGTGTAACAGTACTGAGATAAATGCTCTATTTTTACAATAGCACTAGGTAGTTAGTTAAGAGGGTATTCACTGAGCGTTTCCGTCTAATGAGTATTAGTCATCGAGCCGAGTCAATTAAACCTATTATTGTATACGCGTAACTGAGACGATCATTAAATGTTTCGCTTAGGAAGAAGAACTTGAGTCAGTTTAATTGGCCGCTATAGAAATCTGTTTAAAGTATGTGGGGGGAAGGGGGGTGTTTCAGGCAATATACTTAAATTACTAGCATACTGCAGTCTTCAGATTGTACTCTTTACAAAGCAAATGTCTGTGGGTCCCACTTACAATTAATTTAAGTCTTCTGTCGATAATAAATCGGCTTCAGGGGCAAAGAGGGGCATTTCGTTCGCTTGGTTACGTTGTGCGTGTTAATAATATGACCTGCCTCTTTATTAATTAAGTAGTAAATCAGATATGGTGAAGTAATTTGAATTAATATTGTACTATTTAACTGTGATGATTAAGTATAACGGTTTAATATACGTATAATAATATACAACAGTTGACTACGAAGAAACCTGACCAACCACTTTTTGACTGGTACGGGATTCCCCTTATTTTTTTTTAATGTAGGTAAAATATTAATTTTAAGTTGTCAAATCGAAAACGAATTAACATTTTAAAGCATATTATTAAAATTTTATTAGGTACAGGTTTCGTCAAAAAAGCATGCCGAAGTACGATAGTTCTTAGAAGGTGCTTCACGCTTATGATTACGATCCGTCTAGAGTCCGGACACGTTTGGACTTTTAGACTCTAGTCCGGACTTTTACGAATTTCCTAAAGTATCTTAGTATGTATAAGGTTCCTCTCCGTCCGGATTAGTCCGGACATGTCCGGACTTTTAGACTCTATTCCGGACTTCGTCCGGCTTTTTATCTTGTCCGTTTTTTAGGGTTCCGTAGTCAAACTAGGAACCCTTATAGTTTCGCCATGTCCGTCCGTCCGTCCGTCCGTCCGTCCCCAGTCTAGCTCAGAGACTCATAGTACTAGAAAGCTGTAATTTGGCATGAATGTACATATTAGTCACGCCAACAAAGTGGTAAAATAAAATCTTGAAAAATATTTTTTTTTAATGCACCTCCCCTACACGTAACGTGGGGATGTCTTTTTTTTTCTTGCCTACCCCATAGTGTGGGATGTCGTTGGATAGGTCTTTCAAAAATATTGCGGGTTTATGAAAACGATTTTTCGATTAAGGGATCCGTTTATGAAATATTAAGCTTTAAAGCGCTATTTTTTGTTAGAGTCAAGTGTCCCCCCCCCTACAGCCAAAACTACAAGTACTAAAAATCTGAAAAAAATCTTCAACGAAAGCGCATATAACGAATTTTAAAGGAAAACTATCACGGCTAAGTAGACATGATTAGTTCCTGAGATACAGGCGATTAACGGGTTTATACCTACTAAAAATCATCTAAGACAGCGCCAAATAACTTTAAATAGAAAATTGTTTCATACATGTTGATTTTTGAGATAGTTTTTTGTGTTTGTCGTTACGGCTTCGGAACCCTACACTGAGCATGGTCCGACATGCTCTTGCCCGGTTTTTTTAATTATATGGAATATGAGTAATAAAGCTACATATCCCGCCCGCACCCCGCATCCTACCCCGCTCGTAATGCGAGCGTCAGCTACCATGCCTACCATACCACAGTGTAACTAAGTCAGTAGTGTTTCCATTTGTTGACTAAAAAGTCTGGACTTTTAGCGAAATGTCAGGCTATTTGACAGGACTTTTCATATTCCTACATGGTAACCCTATTCATGGTGCTTAACGGGACCCTTAGATAGCTATGATGCTGTCCGTCCGTTTTTTTGTGTGCCTTAACCTTAAACGGCTGTAACTTTTGAACTGTAATAAAATTACTAACTTTTTTTAGTAAACGAAATAATAAAGTAGGGTCCTACCCAGAAACGATTTATTTCAACGTATTTTTATTTTTAATCGATCGTAAAAAAAATAAAACATACTATGAACGCTTGTATGCTTTATCTTTTTTGCTTTTAATTTGGTATTATTATACAACCTTGAAGAAAAACAACATCTACTAAAAAAAAACTCAAGTGTAAGTAAGCTTCTGCTGAAACCTAAGCTTTTTAGTTTATCTTAAGCATGGGTTACTTAGGCTAGATTAGGTTCATCATCATCATCATCATCAGCCCGGGGCGTCCACTGCTGGACAAAGGCCTCCCCCAAAGAGCGCCACAAGTCACGGTCTTGAGCCGCTTGCATCCAGCGGCTCCCCGCGATCCTAACCAGATCGTCAGACCACCGGGTGGGAGGCCGTCCAACACTCCGTCCACCGGTGCGGGGCCGCCACTCGAGAACTTTTCTTCCCCAACGGTTATCAGTTCTCCGAGCTATGTGGCCTGCCCATTGCCACTTCAGCACTTCAGATTAGGTTAGACTTTTTTTTTTAGCCTTTTATGTGTCCCACTGCTGGGCAAAGGTCTTTCCTCTTTTCCGCCATTCGTCCCGATTGAGTGCATGCTCCCACCATTCGCTTTTAAACGCGTCTAAGTCATCCCTCCGTCTCCTTTTTTGGTCTACCTCCGCTCCGGTGGCCATCTTGCGGGGTCCATTCGGTGGCAACCTTGGCCCATCGTTCTGGATGCATTCGGCAGATGTGTCCAGCCCAGTCCCACTTAAGCTTAGCGGTCTTGGCGCCCACATCCGCAATACCAGTTTTGGAGCGCAGTTCGGTGTTTTTGATCTTGTCAGTTCTACGAGCACCGAGTATGCTGCGCTCCATTGCTCGCTGGCAAATCTTGAGTCGGGATTTTTGGGCTTCAGTCAGTGACCAAGTGTGGGCATCGTAGGTTAGGATGGTAAGAACACGAACCTAGACCTACACCTGTGACCAACAAAAAATTATAACTCCTGCCAGTGCCAGTGTTACTACTAGTGTGTGTGTGTGTTTTACTTGTGATTCAAGAGTAAACCATTTTTGACAGTTCCCGTTGGTACCCTCTATGCGGGAACCTAATCAATTTGTCACGTCTGCTTTAAGTTAGTCTATCAATGCCCTTAGTCGTTACAGTTGCACCACATTTACAATTCTACGATTGCCAAGTAAACGCGTGTGAAATAGTATAATTGTCAGCTGTTACAGATTGCTGTAAAAAATCATCAGTACAAAACGCAGACAATAACAGTACAGGTACCACGGAAGTATTTACATAGGTAATACTTAAGTCCATTATCGTGATGGCGATAATGTTTCAAAGATAAGATAAGTACCTAATAAATGGAGACAGACGACCGAGTTTGCGAGTGGTAGGACCTTGTGCAGGGTCCGTCCGGATCGCTACCACCATCTTATCCGTTAACCTACCGCCAAACAGCAGTGTTTGCATTGTTGTGTTTCGGTTTGGGATAAGACACCCGGTGAAATAACTAGCATAGAGGCATTATTAGGTTGCTATTTATGTACTCGTCTACTATTTTTATGTTATAAAACTTAATTATTTTATATCTGTAATCCTTAGGTACCTATCTGTATAATATTCTATAATAATTGTTAGCTAACATGATAGGCGATTTGGATAAAACTGTACTTAAGCCTATTATTGTGGAAATAAATAAATAAATAAATAAATAAATTGGATAAATTGGATTATATCTTAGACCTCAGGGTTGGCAACGCATTTGTGCATTGCGGTGTCTATCTTGAATAGGCAATCTGATGATCTTTTTTTTTTTATAAATATTGACCAATCTATAAATTCGTTCGCAAGTAATGAAGTTACCAGGGAACAACATCTACTTGTTTTTATTAAGTGGATGACACCGATTGTAATTCCGTGACTTGACTAGTTACCTCTTCATTCATACGTATACATATAAAATATACTAAACAGCATTCTGAAATGAATTACTTATATGTATAAATGTTTTTATTCAAAATAAACTTGATTTAAAATTCCGATCTCATACATGCCACGTTTACAATCTCTGCATGCTTGATGCGTAGGCGTCCTCTATGGACGCACTTTGTCTACCGAAGGCCATTTCCCTGCTTACGAAATGAGACCTTTTAATTATCAATATACAGCTTTAAATGCTTTGGATATTTTACACTCAGGAAGATAAGGTCAGGTGTCGCAAACCTTTGGCGTTTTTTTTATATTTGACCGTTATGTTGAAGACAGGTGTGGTTATTAATGTGTATGTGCTAAAAAAGATTTTCGTAACTGGTTTTGTTGAAGTTATAAATAATCTATGCGCATGAAGCCGCGAGTAACAGCTAGTAAGGAATAAATTAAATTAATTATATCATTAATTAAATACTCAGCTTACATAATTATACTGCTGTTCTGAAGGACACATCCACGCAAGCACAGTGCACATACAAACTTAATATACTACGCATGCGCAGATACGTAACAAAACACCTCACGATTTTTTCCTATACCGATAATCGTGTAGGAAAATACAAATACACATCCGCAAGTAACTTCCAAAAAAACCCCGTAGAATAAGACACGTTGAACTTTTAAAGTACCTACGTCATGAAACAAACTTTAATTATGTTAACCTTTAAGACGTGACGTCTTACAGATGTTATGACTATTATTTTGAACTTTATGTCGCTATAGCTTAAGTGTTACTTTGAGAGTGCTCTGAATCCACGTCGTCAATTAAAGGGTGATTAAAAGCATAGCTTGGTACGTAAGTTATGATTTATTCAGCTATTAGTCCCGGTCAGAGTTAATAATTGTTTTTTTTAACCCACGGGGAAGGCGAATGAACTCATAATATATGCCACTTGCCCCCTATTTCACCAACTTGACAATGATAGGTGAGAAAGGCAATTCACTGTACATTGCAAAGTTAACAAGCTTTTCAAACAGTGGGATTCGTATGAGCTGCGCCATGTACACGGAAATGTCACCTGTCACCTGCCATCTGTCATCGTGATGATGTTAAAATATGGGGCTGATGGTATGTATGTATGTATGTATGTATGTAAACACTTTATTGTACAAAAGAAAAACCATAACAATACAATTAATATAGAAATATGTACAAAGGCGAACTTATCCCTTTAAGGGATCTCTTCCAGCTAACCCTTGAGAGATTGAGAAGAGTGAACGGTTGTGCAACGAGTAAACAAGTGTACAAGAAGAAGAATATAACACATTTAGTAACCAATAAAACTTATATAAATAGATTTAAAATAAAACTTCATTCAAATACCTACATAAATAGATATAGAAATATACATATTAATAGTTAAATATACATACATAAACTACATTTTACATACCTAGAGGATAATTGATATTTAGGAGATAGAGTCAAGCCAGAACTTCTTTAATTTGCCTTTTTTTGGTAAGTGGGATATGTGACCCATAAGACTGTTGCATTCTTTAGACATAAGACCGCAAATGAGTTGCCAAATTTGCTCAAGTAAGAAAAGAAAGACTGTGTTATCCGGTTAGTTTCTACCGTTTTGCGGTTCCGCCTCATGTTTTGTTTATTATCTGCCGTATCAAAATGATGTACGAAAGAATTTTAAATACTATTCTGCAGTTTACAATAAATTGAACTTTTTAACCTGTCAAAAGGCCAAGCTGCATCGCTTTGACCTTCCCTTTGCAAACGGAGCACAAATAGACTACAATTGCATCTATCATTGCATAACAGCACTGTGACGTGTGCATCAATGTTCTGAACCATTGTTGTGCTGGAGATTCTCTTGCTTTTGAACCCGCTGGACCAAAGAGGAAGGGAAATATAGAGGGAGTATAAAAACTGCTAATAGAATAGTCCTCGCACTTGTTACAAAAGCCCTTTGTTAAAAGGTGTACCACTTTTTAGGTGTGTCTATGTGTGACTCTGCATTAGTGTGCGTAAGTTTGCAGTCAGCGATGTGCGGTTTATCAATAACTAGCGACCCGCCCTCGCTTCGCTTCGGTTTATGTGAGTTTTCTGTATCACCCGTTCATGAAACAGGATTTATTATACATATAAACCTTCCTCTTGAAACACTCTATCTATTAATAAAAACCGCATCAAAATCCGTTGCGTAGTTTTAAAGATCTAAGCATACATAGGGACAGACAGCGGAAAGCAACTTTGTTTTATACTATGTAGTGATATTGGCTAAAAGTTGTATTGTACACAAGAAAAAGGTGGTACGCTTGACATTTGGTTTCACGGGATCTATGTTTTCCTACATCTATGATAGAGATATTGTGCGGGCGCAGACGGTGTTTGATTACTTGTTATACTGCGTATAAGTATAGTTATACAGATCGTGACGATGACGACATCTATTAGCGGTTAACCACAATACGCCGTTTGCACGAGCGGCTAAGATCATGCACTCATCTGATTAAAGATTAGAACGGATTGCTTTTTGCATCTAAGCGATGTAATTCAATACGAGAGCGATTCTTATAAAAATTTATTGTTTTAACCAACATTAAAAATTGTAATACAAAGCATACTTTGACACAGCTAAAATATGTTTGTTTTTTTTCATTTTAATTAATGGCTTTCACTCCTGTTAAGGTGTATTTCGCCAATGTCAAGTTATTTATAGACACCCCATGGACTTATTATAGCAATAAGTCCGTGGATTTCACACGCGAAGAAAAAGAGATTTTTTTCGGAAAAAGAGAATTTTCTCCAATGGACTAAACAGAAGCACCTGGGGTTAGCTCCACGCGCTTCTGTCAAGTGAAAATATGTAATTAATAAATCGCCGTACAGTCACCCAATGAAAATATTGGGCATACTTAGAACCTTGTCATTCTGACTGCTATTGTTATTGTCATACTTGTCATTTGGTGTTCAGTTTGAAGTTTATTATCACAGTGCACTACAGTGCTTAACATTTTCGTTAAAAATACCACAGGACTGTCTATGGTTAAATGGAAGAGATCACACTATGGGATAAGTTTGCCTATGTACTTACGTAATTGTTTAATTGGTAATAAATAGTTGACAAACATACATACAATGTCACATAATACCCTAAATCTAAGTTATTCTTGTGTTCCCGTGTGGAGTGATACTGCCATAATTATTTTTATTCATAATGTGTTTTAAGTCATAATTTTCGCAAGTCATAATGCATTTTTCTCAGGACACGGTTATTTTATCAGATTTAATCTAATCTAACCTAACTAATCTACACGATAAACGTTTATTAAAAGCTGTAACTTCAGCCTGAAAGAAGTTATGACAAAAAAAAAGTATGACTAACAACACATTATGACCAGCGATAAGTATGGCAGTCAAAGGGATCCGGTGAAATTACCAGCATAGAGGCATTCCATCTTTGTTCTCAGGGTTATGCTTTAGCAGTCTTAGGGCCGTATTAATAAACTCATCTTGGCTGAGACGCCCGTCACAAGATACGTCAAAGTAAACGTCAAACCATAGAACACTGTCATCTTTTGACGCATCTCGAGACGAGCATTCGAGTTGAGATTAGTTTATTAATACGGGTCTTAAGATTGCAGTCTTGAGCTTGTAGACTTAAGATTGCCAAATGTCTACGTATCCTACATTCCAATTACCATCAGGAGGCGGAGTTGTAGAGTTGTTTGCCTTCTTAATTCCATAAAAATAAGTTGTTCTCAGCTACCTATTGATGTAGGTAGACTGGTTCTGATATTTTCAGTTTGGTTTTATTTGTGCAGCCATTGTTTTGATAAATATGGACTATCGCGTTTCATCCGGAGTTGTAAAAGCACTATGATTACACTTTAGTATTGTTTCAGAACCGCGAACCGGAACCGGCGACGAAGTGTTGGCAGACTTCCACAAGGTGGACGGACGATCTGATAAAGGTCGCAGGAAACCGCTGGATGACAGCAGCAGAGGACCGATCGTTGTGGAAAACCTTGGGGAAGGCCTTTGTCCAGCAGTGGACGTCTTGCGGCTGATAATGATAATGATGATGATGATGATGATTGTTTCAGATCGATTTTAATTTTGCAAGTCAGCTTTGATAGGAAAAGGATAAATGGAACCGTTATAGGATCACTCGCGTGTCTGTCTGTCCGTCAAAGCCAATTTGCTCCGAAAGTACTGTACCGATTGAGTTGAAATGTCATAGACATTATCGTTACTACTTAAGAAAAAACTCGAATCTGATATTTCGAAAGAAAAGAGTTTGAACTTAATTCTCTTCATTTTTAAGTGTGAAATCGTACGTCACGACATATGAGATACGAGATTTTTTCAAAGCAATGACGCTATGTAAGTGGGTATCCAATTTCTAGCTATAAAGATAATCATTTTGGAAAAGGCTTTTTTCTGAAACAGTTAATATTTCAGGATTTATTTCAGGACCATCTTGTAGAACCGTACCTATTAGGTTAGGTTACTTTTATAAAAATCTTGAAATGTTTACAGTTTTGGAAAAAACGCGTTTTGCAAAATGATAAAATATGTTTGTGATATGAATCAGTTTGTTAAACATTTCTCGTTTCGGGATTATTATATATTACAAACTTCGGTGAAAAATTATCTAACTGATGGTAAAAACCGTATTAAAATCCGTTGCGTGGTTTAGGAGTTACCGTATACAGACAGACAGAAAGACACGGATAAAGACTTTGTTCTTTACTACCTATTTGTTATTTATTAATAGATACTCGATTAGCTTGCAATAGGTATTTAGAACGTGTCAGCAGTTAAATAAATAGACACAACACAATACAATAAATTGGTCAACTAGTTTACAGACTTGTTAGCAGAAAAATCGATTTAGTCAGCCAAAAAAATACATCTACCTTTTAATTGAGAACACCTTAAAATACCGATCTTTTTATACTAGCTTTGTTATATTGATGCATAATTTAACAGGGGGCCTAATATGGCTGCGTTTAACGCGTGATAAATTTTGGATAAGACGTCCGTCACCTTCTGACAAGTAAATAAGTACACGTGTCAATAAGTGACGGATGCTTTATCCACAGTTGGCACACGATATAGACGCAAGCATACTCGTCCCGCTGACCTACGTAGGGCTGCGTCTATATCGCGTGAAATGTGGATAAATCATCCGTCACTCTCGTACTTATTTACGTGTCAGAAGGTGACGGATGCCTTATCCAATCTTTATCGCAGCCACATTAGTGCCCCAGGTAAGGTCTGATTTATAAGCAATATAAAAAGATGAAGTTTTCTATCAAAACATGTAATTAGGTATTCCAAATAAAATTATAAATCTTCAGAATCACTAATTATTTTGAGAATTATGTTTTGAAACTGTTTGGAAAAAACCGCAACGTACGTAAACGACAGTAGGTCTGCCGTCATTTTTTAAAAGGCAGTCTTCTGACCGCACTTACTTTTGAGAAAAACGCGAAAGCAGCCTTCATTTTGACTTTTTCTCTTTAATCAGGTTGTGTAATAAAATGTGACGTAATGGTGGTTTTTCTTGGTAAACGGGTATCAGTTCCTTATATTTTCATTTTTATTTTTTATTTTTTTTATTATTTATTAATATAAAATTAATTATTAGTTGTGAAATGAATTAAGTGTTTATTTTTACTATTTATAATAATCCACTTAAAGGCAGCCAAAGTCCCCAGGCTGCCTTTTAGTGAATTATTAATAACAATCTATTTTTGAAAATCATCCGGCCTCTCAATTACTTGCTGATAATTTTTTATAAAGCAGTTTTTTAGTAAGGCTGCCTTTTAAAAAAGTTTCGAAACCAAAAATCTTTTTAGAGTAATTATTAACAAAGATGTGAAAGTCCAGTAACTGCCTTTAAGTACATTATTACACCAAACTACTTTTTATAAGCGAACATTGGCTAAATTATATCTATTGAGTAATTCATTAAAAGGCAGCATAAAATGCTCAAATGCAATTCACTGCTTTTTAAGTAATTTTCTTAAAAGTGTTATTTTTTCTAAAACTTGGAGAACAACAGTCAAGTGAATTCAAATGAAATAAAAAACGAACACAATACGAGTAATATCAAACTTTTATTAAATTCAATGGGCAGAGATTGTATCTCAAACTTAAAGTAAACTTTAATACTTATAATAAGTCTATAGAGCCACACCCAAAATTTACCTAGAACTGTATAATATTTCTAATCAAGTAAACTGAGTCACTAAAAAGTAGTACGACGTAGCTACAATGCCTTTTTAAATTAAAACCGTGTAGCTGCAATAAAATGGAAATATCAACAAAAACTTCAAACAATAAATCAAAATGTATGTACTTACCTATTTGTAAATGTATTATTTTTAAAATTAACATTGCATTTAATTTAAGCTAAGAATTATGCTGGAGATTCAGATTACTTGATCATTGTTATATAGTTTCTATATAGGTACTTAAAATCTAGAAACTTCGTTTATCCTCAACAAAATTAAAATAATATAAAAATGAATAATAATTATTTTAAATAATATAATTAAATTAAAATAATAATAATTATTATTATTATTTTCCGTGTATGGGGTGGACAGTATTCTGATACGGGCTCTCAAATCATTATAATGATGACTCGAGTGCCTGTGTCAGGATAAATGGGGCGCAGGTATACGGACTGGTTTAGCATCGAACGTGGTGTTCAACAGAGCTGCGTAGCGCCTCCTTGACTGTTCAACCTATTCATGGACAGTTGTTTGACCAACCTATTGTGGAATAAGGATCAATGAGTCAGTTTTTAAAACTTTGTTGTATGCTGATGATCAAGTTCTCCTTGCATCATCGGCGGACCACTGACAACAAATGGTAACTCTGATGACTGAGGCGTTTAAAAGAAAAGATTTAAAAGTGAATGTTAAAAAGACGAAAGTGATGGTTGTGGAGAGGGATGAAACTGATACAGAATGTGAAATAGTGAGTGGATCAAGTGAATGAATTTGTGTATTTAGGTTCTTTGTTTACGAGAGGTGGGAAATGTGACGCGGATATTGAAAGAAGAGTAAAAGCGGGAAATATGATGAATGGGGCGTTACTCTCAATCTTGGCAAACAAGGTCATATCGAGCAAACTTTGCCTGGCCATTGTTAAGGGAGTATTGACACAAACATTGATGTATGGTAGTGAATCTTGGGTATGGCAGAAGAAGTACAGCATGTGTTTGGAGTTAGAATGATAGATAGAGTAAGAAATAGCGAGATCCGAGAACGATCTGGATTGAAAGAAGATGTAGTGACTAAAATCGAAACGGGTATGCTAAGATGGTTTGGTCATTTAGAAAGGATGGATGAAAAAAGAGTTACGAAAGAGATATGGCGAGCGAGAATGAGATATCGGTAGGGGACGTCCTAGACGGACCTACAGTGATCAGATTCGTGATGTACTGAATAAGGGCCAAATCAAAAGCACCCGAAGCCGACGTACGTGCATGAAGAGATTGATGAATGTAAAGGAAGCGAAAATTGTGTGTTTAGATCGGTGCACCTGGCGTTCCATAATCTCTGCCTACCCCATTGGGAGACAGGCGTGAAGGTATGTATGTATGTATGTATTTAAAATTAAAAGGCACTTAAACTTGCGATCATCAGTTTCCGTACAGCTAGTAGTATACAGGGTGACACCTAAGACGTAATACAACATTTTATTTTCTAGATCTACTCATCAGTACGATCAACTTTTACTATGGGACTAATATCGAAATCGGTAGTTTTTTTTTAATCTCCCGTACTACAAGCAATCAGCTGGTTTCACAATTTGTATGGAGACGTCGATTTTGTGTTTACGTTTTCGAAGTTGGTCCAATATTAATAGTTGATTGTAATCATGAGTAGATTCGGGAAATGACATTTTGTATTACGTCTTAAGTGTCACCTAGTATTATGATTTTTATGAACTATTAGTTTTTATGTAAATGTAGATTAGTAAGTAAGAGGTTAACATTACATATATTTGTGTATAAATATCACTGTAGTCTTACAATCATAATCGTTACAAAAAAATAAAATAACGCAAATAACGTCCATACGAAGAAAAATCCAAATTATAAAAAATACTTAAAAGGTTTTTAAATATCAGGATCTACTGATATGGGTAAATTCTTCCAAAACAATAATTTATGTGGTGGCATTATGGGGCCAAGCTTAGAAATAATATTATATTTCTTTCTTCCGAAATGCCTTTTGGTTTTTCACGAGGCGACAAAACTGTGACAGATGGATTTTTGAGAAAATTGTCTTTCAAAAAGCACATTGAAATTTCTTGGCCATTATAGTCATTTTCATAAAAAAGGTCACTTGGCGGCGCACTGATTTGTGACGTCTCAGACTTTAAATCCACTCAAAAATTGTATTGGCGCGACCAAACATGACTGCCTTTAAATGAATTATTGCGAGAAGACTGCGTTTTACTATCCGATGAACTCGATTTTTCATTAACAAATAATTTTTTAAGGAACGTAAACTCCGTTGTTCGAAGCATAGAAGTAACTATTATCTAGTAAATAATTATTAAGAAGGCAGCCAAAGTCACATAACTGCCTTTTAAAGAATTTTTCTCCAAATGCGGCTTTTTAATGAATTATTGTACAGCTAATTTATATAAAAATAATTAGGAACAGACAGTTTGGTACAAAACTGTCTTTTAAATAAGTTTTTGCCTAAAATTTTCCAAATTATTTTGCAGTCAAGGTACTTAAGCTGCTTTTTTATGAATGAATGTGAGATGACTACGTTTTAATGAATTTGGTAATGGTATTCAAACACATGACTGCCTTTCATGGAAAAAATATCTCGAAAACTAAATGTGATAGAGAAAAACGGGTTAAATAGGCTGATGCGTCTTTTTTTCCTGATCACGACCATATACATAACTCAAATTTGGTAAATTGTCAGATGACTGCCTTTTTAAGAATCACGGCAGAGGTACGAAACCTGCCAACAATTTTAGGACAGCAACTGTAAAAAATTATAGAAGTATCCCAAATCTAACCATAACCTGATTATCAACATTGTTATAATGATAAAGTCACGGTCAAAAAAGGTTTGTCAGTTTTGGTCCTTAATAGTGTTGAAATTGAGTCGAAAAGTGGATAACCTTTTCTTACCGTGAGTATACAACAAAATGGGCCCGTCTCAACGGCATATATGTTGCAGACCTAGCCAAGTTCTCACGGACACGGGGTGAATGCACTCACGCTACCTTCAGTGCAGACAGGGCCCGAACATCAAACCTGTTGTAAAACTAAGGTATAAGCTCAATGAACAGCTGTGAGATGAACACTTGACCCGAAAACCCCTATATCCCAATTTGTTGATTAGATTCGATAGAGCCGTTTAGAACGTATTTTTTTTTCTCTCTTTGTTTTACAAGTTATTTAGTTACTTTTTAAAAATGACATAAAAGACACACACTCACTCGCGCGCATGCACACACAAACACTCAACCAAATACACACACACATACACGCAATAATTCAGAAGTCTAGAATAAACAATTGTAAATAATTTAGTTTAAGCATTAAGTACTCCTAAAAAATAGTAGTGAGATGGATTGGGAGCGCTCTCCTCTCTCTTCAATCCGGTGGCCCTGAAAACCAGCGTCACGGCTAGTAAGCCTGACACCATGCTGAGTGGCAACCTTTTCGGTGTTAATTTTAGATTAAGTACCTATTCCAAGTTTGTATTATTCTTTTTTTTATATAATGTTTTTGACGTTTTTTGTTCATTTTATTTTAAAACCGAATAAACGATTTCTGTTCTATTCTATTCTAATTACAAACAAACTATCAAATATTATAACCTCGTTAGCCCTCAGGTTCAAGTTTAAACACAGAGGGTGATAAGTAATAATGCGAGAGAAGTTTTCAATCATATTTATATTATATATTTTATTTAAATATTTAAAAAGACTTTTAAATTTTCTGTAATGGTATCTAACTCCTCTTCAGATGCAAGATCGGTGTCTTGTTGACCTCCTATTAGAGCGTTTTAAGCTTTGTTTTAAAAATTTAGTTAACAGATTATTAAAAAAAATATATATGTTAGCGAGCGAGTAAACTCTTCTATTGTTTTTTTAAGGCATGAAGAACGCAATAAATAAAATATGACTATTTGTTCACCTCACGGCAGGCCACACAATTCTAAAAATAAAATAATATGAAAAACAAGAAGAGAAAAAAAAAACAATTAACTAAAAGCAATATGTTACTGTGTACGGCCGGCTGTAGAATTATTTCTCACCACACATTTCCAGTTTCGAACCGACCGCCCGGCAACGACGATCGTCAGGCCGCCTGCCGACGACCTGCTGCCGCGAATTTGGCCATGAGGCGTCGGACTGTCTGGCCGAGATCAGCTGGACTTAGTTTAGGTACTTAGCTACTCTGTTTTTAGGGTTCCGTACCAAAAACGCCTTCATTCCCGGAGGTCCAGACCTACAGAATTACCAACAACTCTAAAAACCTGTTGTCAATTCTGTTACCACATTTTGCATAATCAAGCTAAGATGTTTACCAGTGTATTAGTGATAGGTTGCAAGCCCATCGCCTAACAATACTACAAGCCTTTATTGCCTTAGTCGCCTCTTACGACTTCCACGGGAAGACATAGAGTGGCACTATTCTAATTCTATGCCGGCAATCGCACGGGCCTCCTGGTGGTAGATTAAAGGATAAGGTGGTGAAAACAATCAAAGATCATCCCAATCCATAAACGCCTAAAAGCTAAAGTGTGCTTGAAGTATGCTCTGTCCTTGGGTGTTATTCTCTCAAAAACAACGGACGGGCGGACGAACGAGCGAAATCGCAGCGGCGAGTTTAAGTAGTCCCGTCAGAGCGAACAAAACACATTTTAGCGCGTGCATTTCAATTAAGCAGCCTCATACGTTCGATCGGCAGAAATCATGCTGCCAAATTGAAAATGCACGCGCTAGAATATGTTTTCTTTGCACTGACGGGACTACTTAAACTCACCGCTTGGAGATTCACTCGTTGTTGATAGAATCACCCCCCTGATCTGTCATTATGACATTTTAATGGCACTGAAAGGGACAACGAATACTTTAAATAAAATGAGTGACTTAATTTAATGGCTCGTTAGCCTAATTGTTACCTACGAAGCTAGAGGTACTGGTCATCCAATATCCACGACCCAGGAACAAACGCTTGCGCTCATCACACGAATATCCCTTACCCGGATTTGAACCTGGAACCACTAGCTTCGTAGGCAGGGTCACTACCAACTAGACTAACGTGTCGTCAAATTATCGTTCATTGAATACAAAACGGACACAATCCGAAATGAGTCAGTGTTGCATTTTAAAATTAGGGTGGAATACGATTTTTAATTGAAGAGCTAATTATTCTGGAATGTGTCCGTTTTGTATTCAATGAGCGTATGTTAAAGGATCGTAGAACTATATGGAATAATATTCAACCACTAGCAACAAAGACCGTTGTAAAATCTTATCTCGGATTTTTATTAGGTAGTTCCAGTGGTTGTATCGTAATTGCTTCCATATAGGTTTATGATTTTAGAATAATAAAACTGATTGGCATTGAAAGTGGTAGTACGATTGTTTTTGATATTTTTTTGCTTTCTATAAACAGGGTTTTTTTAGAGCATGGTACAAAATATTATAATGATATTATTATTTGGGGAATCCTGTCAGGTTATCTCAGAATATTAGAAAAGTAAATTGTTAACGGAATTAATATAACTCAGTACCTACTCGTATACCTACACAACACAACTTTGAATTTTTTTATATTTAAGGCGTTAACTAGGTTAAAATTATATTTTCAAAGTGTATTTTTTTACCAAATGTTTTAAGCTTGTTTTTATTTATTTAGACCTATTATAAATGAGAGATACTCGTTTTTAAAAAATAATCAGTAATTAAACCTTCTGATTATTTCCATAAAAAACAATATCATATCGGGTTTGTAACGTTCACCACTTTGCATACACTTCTGCCGTAAAAACCCAGACATTCTCACTTAATTATACCTTCCACAGAACCAGAATTTAAAGAGCATTTAGACAAAGCATTATCATAGGCTTCATTCACAAAGTAAATGCATATTTTATTTATCAAACCTTTCATACACGTCGAAAGGTATCTAGCACATATAAGTCAAAAGTACGGTTAAACTTTCTACCAGTTTTCTAACAAACGTATAATAAACAAAATACAAACTGTAAAAAAAACAATTCAAAAATCGAACTCGATTTTCATTTAAAAAATTCACTCACTTTTTTCGATGCTGGCCGGTAACAATTTCACAGATAATGTAACGGTTGTTTTTTTTTTAAACGCGGACGGCGTGTGCTTGGCCGCCTTACCTAGAGATGACTGACCGATCCACGCTATGCGCGCGCAGAATAAAGCGGGCCATAGAGCAAACATATTATTTTATAAGTGATCACTTTTGCACCTTATCATTTTAATGCCATGTTTGAACTTCCGTACAAAATTATACAAGGAGTTATCGTCAAGGTGTACCAAAATGATCTACTTATAACGTTGATTATTATGGTTACGGTCTTTTATTGTTAATAATAATTATTTGAATAAAAGATCCGTCTGTAAAAATAGATAAACGTACATACATACATACGCTTGAAAAACACAACCCTCCTTTTGACGCAGTCGGGTAAAATACATAACGACGCTTGAAAGGCGAAATGGGATAAGCGACATTTTTTGTGATATTGAGTTATTATGCATCGTTAAAATCAGCAGATTTTTCTGCGTCGCATGAGCCGGGTCTCGTGCCCGTATGACGACTTTTGTGTCGCTTATCCAATCGGTGATTTTTAGAAACACCGATCTATTTTTGTTACTAAGCGACTTATTTTTTTACAGGTTTTTGAATATTGGAGATTAGATAAAATGTTTTTTTACAAAATGTTACTTAGACTGTTTGTCTTTTTTACAACTTTCTTTTTATGTGTCGGTTGTATTTTATTACTTCATCGTAAAACGTATTTTTATTTCCTTTATATCATTTTACCTATATCTACAGAAATACAAAAAATGGCTTAGAACAAATAACCTAAACGTCTTTATCCGCACTATTGTAGGTTATAGCCTTTTACTTGATATGAGTTTCGAGAGTAATGTCGCTTATCCTTTTTTACCTGCAATAATTTTTAAACTACTTACTGTCGCTAATCCTAAAGTTACTCTAAGTATTAGAGTTTTTAGTACAAAAAAAATTGTCGACAAATAGTTTGACTGTAACTTTTTATTGATCTCTGATAATTGTTTAGTAACTTTATTTGTTCATTTTTATTTCAATTAGGTGAAGTACCTATATTTGTTTAGTCATTTGGATTTTTTCAGTTTAATTTTATTAAAGACCCATTAAAATTCGTAACAGTTGTTTTATTTACTTTTGTCATCAATATCTTGAATTTTGGTGGTGACTTATTAGTAAAGAATTAATTATGAGGGTTAAATTTTAGCTTAGATAAAATATTTTGAAGTTTAAAATTGTCGCTCATAGCAGTTAGATTATTTGTCTTGATTTAATTTCTGGCTAAAATGGCTTTTATATAATCTAACATTGTTCTTAAATTTGAAATGTTTTGCGGTTAAATAGTTTTTCCTAATTATCTTTCAAATCTTTTTCCGGTTAGACATTTTTACTTGATTAATTTTTCACCACAATTTTTGGTTAGATAATTTTACCTCCTGCAGTTTTTGAGATCAATTTGCGTAAGCTACACTAAATCCTAAAATAATACCTTTGTGGGTAATTTATTGAGCACAGTATATAGAAAACACCATTATGATCATGTACAAAGTTGAATTTTGAAAATCGTCTTAAAAAATAAATTATAGTGATTTTTTTTCAAAAATCTGTGCTGTTTTTGGGCTCTCCTGTAAAGTTACTATTTGGTCGCTTATCCCATTTCGCCTTTCAAGCGTCGAAAGTTACTATGGAAAGGTTTTATGATGGTGCCCTCACCATGTAGTGTAGACTGAATATTAAGTAACTAAACTAAGGTTAACTGGAAGAGATCCCATATGGGATAAGTTCGCCTATGTACATTATTTTATATTGATGCCAACATGTCTTGTAATTTGTTTATGTGCAATAAAGAGTTTACATACATACATTCTTTCACTTTCACTCCTGTTAAGGTGTATTTCGCTAATCTCAAGTTATTTATAGGCACTCCCATGGACTCATTAGAGAAATAAGTCCATGGATATCACACGCGAAGACAATTGTTCGGTAAAAGAGTATTGTATGTAAACAGAAGCACATGGGGTTAACTCCACGCGATTCTGTCAAGTCCATCAATGTCTCTAACCGACTACTAAATTAAATATATTCGACAATCTCACACAAATAATAGTTGTTCGTGTATGGGACGCCTAATTCAATTCGAGTTCACTGCCCAATGGCATGATAATGGGTCAGATTTATATGCAAATATGAGACCTTGGCAATGGAACCGAGAATGCGACTCTTAAACTTCGTAAATATTGGTAAATCACTTAACGGTTGCGGTGTTTGTTTGTAGTGGTAAAAGAAATACGACAAAGTTTTAGAACAAAGTTGACGCAATATGTTGCGGTGTTAGAGTGAGACACAGATGTTTACTCTTGCGGCTGCCCGATTTGACGTCTGTTAACGCAGTGTTAAATATAACCTCAAATATCGGTCTAATATATTTTGTACAGGGTTGACAGCTGTCATTATCAGGCCTGTTAGAACGCCGCGAGTACTATTACCGCCATTGCTAGTTATAAGTTTTGATTTGAAGAGCTACAAAAAATTGTTCACAGTAGCAATATTTTTTCCGATTTTTTCCATTTCTTAAATGTAAACTAACTGTTTCCCGCAGCTCCATCCGCGAAGATGTCCCTCGGGAACTGTCCAATTTTCGCATAAACAGTACCTTATATCCTTCCCCAGGACTTAAACTGTCTGCATACCAAATTCCATTTATCTTTTTTTATCGTCAGATATGGTGACAAAAAATACCCACATAATAGTATGTTACGTCAATGACATTGACTCTATAATGACTCCAATTTCGAATACTAAAGCAAAGTCGTATAATACCTTTGAGAGGGAATAAAAACAAAACCAATACTTAAAAATTGATACTTTAATAAAACTTAAAATAAATTTGTTTATACACGAATATAAACCTTAACCTATATTACTTTACCCACTGGACGGATCTATGAAAACAAAGTATAAGTATAGAATAAATGAACTGAAGCCCATTTGATATTAGATGAAATTCAGATTAAATTATGCTATTTTTACTATTATAAAGACAAAAAATGGTATTCCGTAGCCAATATACAAACAGTGAATAAAAAATACACATATTCAGTAAGTCTTAAGGTCTAAAACCAATTGCAAGATGGCTACACTAATTTATAACCTTTTGACCGCCACGGTAAAATAAACTTACCTATTTAAAAGGTTCAATTTATATCAAAATAAGTTTGAACTTTAACAAAAGAAACTTGCGTCTCATTCTTATACACCAATTAGATTAAGAGCCGTATTAATAAACTAATCTCAACTCAAATGCTCGTCTCGAGAGGTGTCAAAAGTGACAGTGATGTATGGCTTGACGTTTACTTTGACGTATCTTGTGACGGGCCTCACAGCCAAGATGAGTTTATTAATACGGGCCTAAGCCTGCTTTGTTGTTGTTGATGGAAAAATATTACCCAAAAACATTTTTCGTGTAGAAATTTATTTTTAAAATAGACACTTCATTTGACATGGTGTACAGTCTGGGTAAAAAAAGGTTCGTCACTTTTGGACCTTAACGGTTTTGAAATAGAGTGGATCAGTGATAAACCTTTTTCTACCCTAACAATGTACAATTTCTAAAAGGTTCAAATCCTTATCATTGCAGATATATATGAGATGAGGGCGAGTATTTGTTCCTGTTTTTTTTTTTAGTAGGTAAAGGTTGCAGACGAGCTAGCGTGTCACCTGATGAGTGATCATTACGAACCCATTAAGACTCGCAACACCAGACGAACGGCAAATGCGCGGCTAGCCTTTGAAAAAAATAGTTAAAGGTAGTTAAAACAGTCACACTGAGAGCTGCTTGTAAGGATGAGAGACGAATAGAAATTTCTCACTGTACCAAAAGGCTAGGTCAATCTCGACTTATCACGAACTGTTGGTCAGTAACCTATGGAATGTAGCAGCGACTACCTCAACCGTTTCTCATCTTTATTTATAGGATTGTTTTGAAGTACCCCAAACCGATGTACGTGCATGAAGAGCATGATGAAGCAAAAGTTGTATGTTTAGATCGGTGCACTTGGCGTTCCATGGACTCTGCCTACCCGAAAGACAAGCGTGAAGGTATGTATGTATGTGTATTTATGGTACTATAGTTACAGTCAACCGGTCAAAAGGTTAAATATCACATTTAATCAATAGAGAGCTGTCTGAAGGAGCCGTCGATGCCGAAGAGCTCGTCGTAGTTGGTGGGTGTGCCAGGCCGGAGGGCTTCGTTGGCCTTCACGTTCTCCTGGGACTTGAACCAGCTCGTGTACTCGCCCAGTTTCGCCACCCATGCTTCTGTAATTACAAAAAAAAAAGTACGAGTAAATAAAGCCTTCTACGCCCTATCCATCTTGATGCATAGCAGCGCGCGACCGTCAGGCTCAATAGTGTTGTATGGACTATCTTGCAAAGTATCCCATCATGCTAGACTTGCTGATGTTGGGGGTCGTTAGACAAAAAGTCAGTCTTACGAGTCCATCAGGGTACATGTACATGAACAGGGTACAGGGTATATGTACGTATCATAATGTATAAAGATAAAAATATATAATGGGTCATATCATAATGCATAATAGTTCATAATATATAAGTAATGGTGTATTTTCTGAAACCGTAAACTTTTCGGGGTTGTTATAAAATAAACCTAACCTAAACTAATGCATTCTATACAATGACCTTTTAAATAATCCTGAAAAGTTTACAGCTTCAGAAATAAAACCATTATATATTATGAACCATTATGTGTTTTGAACTTTATAAATTACTAGCGACCTGCCCTAGCTTCGCTTCGGTTTATGTGAGTATGATATATAGCCTTCCTCGATAAATGGGCTATTTAACATTGAAATCATTTTTGAAATCGGGTTCCTGGGATTAGCGCGTTCAAGCAAACAAACAAACAAAAAAACTCTTCAGCTTTATAATATTAGTACAGATGATACGTTCCCGTCCATCACGGTAATAATAATAATTACAGAGGCCCTTGAAAAGATGCATTTCGATCAACGCACCACCAACACCGTTGGACAATTTTTTTTCATCACACTTGCTCGTAAATAGTGTCCTAACATGCTAGAAAAATCGTCAGTAAATCCAAAATAATACCCGCGGGCCTTTTTTTACCATTACGTAACTAAAGTGCGTAATAGCTTTTTTTTTAAATATTATACGTGGACTCAAACTATCACAATACGTCAGGACCCCAATTCTTGTGCCATTCGATATGAAGTTTCATTCGAGATGAAATGTCAGAATAAATGAATACTATTTCCTAACAATCTCGCATAATAAACTATTGATCTCATATGTCACTAGAATCGGACTCCGAACACGTTTGACATTATCTGTGGTAAGTCACAGACAATGATGTAGTCTGCCGCTAATAAGTTAAAAATATGATCTTTTGTCTGATTTTATTTTATTTCCTCGCAATTGTGATGAAAAACATTGTATGTTACACGGGTGGTAAAGGAAATACAAAGCTCGAGTCATTAAAACCCTCAGCCTTCGGCTTCGGGCTTCTAACAGACTCTCGTTTGTAATTCTTTCTTTACCACCTTTAATACACAATGTACTATATCTTTTAGTTGTAGGTATTAAGTATATTTGTTTTTTTACCGACTGGCTGTTCACAATGGAGTGCTGGCCCCTACCCTGATGTATGGTAGTGAATGTTGGGTGTGGCAGGACAAGCATAAAAGTCGTGTAAATGCAGTTGAAATGCGCTCTTTGCGTAATATTTATGTGTGGTGTGAAACTGATTGATAGAGTAAGGAATGAAAAAGTCAGAGAGAAATGTGGAATAAAAGAAGATGCAGTGACTAAGATTGAAAAGGGCATGCTTCGATGGTTCGGTCATTTGGAAAGGATGGATGAAAGAAGATTGACGAAAGAGATATACAAATCGAGAGTGAGTGGACGGGTCGGAAGGGGCCGCCCTACTTTTTCGAGTCAAATCGGAGAAATACTGGAAAAGGGCCGAATCTTAAGTACCCGAAACCGACGTGCGTGCATGACTCGATGTATGAATGTGGAAGAAGCGAAAGAAATTTGTCAAGATCGTAGCAAGTGGAAAGAAGTGGTCTCTGCCTACCCCTCTGGGAAACAAGCGTGATTTGGTGTATGCGTATGTAGTTATTACAAATAATAATAATATTCTTACTGTTAATTTCATCCAGGGAGCCGCCATTGCCGCCATATTCCTCGGGCAACATCTCGCGCGGGACGTGCTCGTAGAGACTGTTCACGTCCGAGTGGCAGAAGATCTGAAACGGACAAAAAGGTAATGCTTTAAAAGATAAGACAAAAGACATTTATTTAGTAAGTAGGCCGCACCACGGGTACTTTTTCATAGCAAGATTCTACCAGCGCTTCCGACCACTGCTGAGAAGGAACGCCGCAAGAAACTCAGCAGTCAGTAATTTTTTCGTTTATTATCCACGTAGAATTCGTAGTTTTGATTTATTTCGGGATTAAGCCATGTGCTATTCCGGAATATAATCTATCTCTGTTCCAAATTTCAACCAGATCCGTTCAGCAATTGTGGCGTGATTGACAAACGTTGGCAGAAAACAATTTCGCTTTCACGGGTAAACCGCTGCTAACCTAATTTCGACAAAATATGGCACGGATACACTTTAAGCATCAGGATTTTTTTTTTGAGTTATTTTCACCGCAACTAACTATTTCCGTGGGGTGTAATTTAAAAGTCAAAGTAAATTTAACCCTCCACCTTAAGAAATAAAGTCACTAATACAATATGAGGTTCTATGAGACATACGCCCTTTTTTCCAAGGAGGGCAGTAATCCATACTAATACTAATATTATAAATGTGAAAGTGTGTCTGTCTGTGTGTCTGTTACCTCTTTACGCTTAAACTGCTAAACCCATTTATATGAAAATTGGTATAGAGATAGTTTGAGTCCCGGAGGAGGGCATAAAATAGTTTTCATCACACTTGCTCGTAAATAGTGTCCTAACATGCTAGAAAAATCGACCGTAAATCCAAAATAATACCCGCGGGCCTTTTTTTACCATTACGTAAGTAAAGTGCGTAATAGCTTTTTTTTTTAAATATTATACGTGGACTCAAACTATCACAATACGTCAGGACCCCAATTCTTGTGCCATTCGATATGAAGTTTCATTCGAGATGAAATGTCAGTTGAATACTATTTCCTAACAATCTCGCATAATAAACTATTGATCTCATATGTCACTAGAATCGGACTCTGAACACGTTTGACATTATCTGTGGTAAGTCACAGACAATGATGTAGTCTGCCGCTAATAAGTTAAAAATATGATGTTTTGTCTGATTTTATTTAATTTCCTCGCAATTGTGATGAAAAACATTGTATGTTACACGGGTGGTAAAGGAAATACAAAGCTCGAGTCATTAAAGCCCTCAGCCTTCGGCTTCGGGCTTCTAACAGACTCTCGTTTGTAATTCTTTCTTTACCACCCTTAATACACAATGTACTATTTTATCCCGAAAACCATCCCCTAAGGAGGTAAAATAGAGGGTGAAAAGGGCTACGATATAAACGACTTCCACGCGGACAGAGTCGCGGGCAGAAGCTAGTATAATCATATGTTTAACTTACTCTGTTCCTGATCTTCTCCTTGAGGAAGGGCTTGACGAAGTTGATGACGGTGTCGATCAGGGACGACGCGTTCACCACGTGCACCTCCTTCAGCTTCACTGGGTAGGCTTCCTGGAACATTCATACATACCCACGTTTAATAACTGGATCACAATATTAAGTTGTCCGAATTGGGGGGGGGGGGGGGACACTTGACTCTAATAAAATAATTATCGCTTTAAAGCTTATTATTTCACAAACGGATCCCATAATCGAAAAGCTGTTTTTGCAATCCGCCAATATTTTTGAAATACCTATCTAACAACTCCCCACACTATGAGGTCGACGAGAAAAAAAAATCCATCCCCACGTTACGTGTAGGGGAGGTAGGTACGAAGATTTTATTTTACCACTTTGTTGGCGTGACTTATAATGTACTAGCGACCCGCCCTCGCTTCGCTTCGGTTTATTTGAGTTTTCTATAACACACGTACATAAAACAAAATTTATTATACATAAAAACCTTCCTCTTGAATCACTCTATCTACTAAAAAAAAACGCATCAAAATCCGTTGCGTAGTTTTAAAGATCTAAGCATACATAGGGACAGACAGCGGGAAGCGACTTTGTTTTATACTATGTAGTGATATTCATGCCAAATAACAGCTTTCTAGCTCTACGGGTCTCTGAGCTAGGCTGCGGACGGACGGACGGACATGGCGAAACTATAAGGGTTCGTAGTTTGACTACGGAACCCTAAAAAATGGCGTTCGAATTATGAAAATTCGGACTTTTGAACCATTCGGAATTATACCTCTTCGGAATTATGTAGTGTACCCGTTTATTAACAACTCTAATAAATGCCAAGTTAAAAAACACGACTTTATGGAGAATATAAGCAATCACGGAGGTAACTGAATAATTGTAAAGCTCTAAATAGAATTCTTAGGATTGATATTCCCAACAAAAGTTGCTGTTCAAAACTTAATTTCTGGGGCAAGTTTTGGGGTGTATTTCTCTTAAAAACGCGTGCATTCTCAATTACGAAACCTTAAACGTTCGATCTCATCGCCAGAAGCCATGCTGCCACATTGAAAATGTACGGGCTAAAATGTGTGTTGTTCGCTCTGACGGGACTATTCAAACTCGCCGCCGCGACATTCACTCGTTCGTCCGTCCGTCCGTCGCTGTTGAGAGAATCACACCCTTGCCTTGGTTGCTTATTAAATTAATTATCTGTTTATGAAGACCTAACCAAGTCCTAACACGGTTGGTCTATGTTAAGTATTGCGGGGATCCTGTCACCACCTCCCGACTCCATCATATCAGTTCATTAATACCATAATTAATATTCCATTGTCATCAGATTTACATCATTTGATGACGCGCTGGCCTAGTGTGTAGTGACTCTGCCTACGAAGCTAGCGGTCCTGGGTTCGAATCCCGGTAAGGGCAGATATTTGTGTGATGAGCGCGAATATTTGTTCCTGAGTCATGGATGTTTTCTAATGTATTTAAGTATATATTTCTCTATATAAGTACTTATATCGTTGTCTAGTACCCATAGTACAAGCCTAGAGCTTAGTTTGGGACTAGGTCAATTGGTGTGAGATTGTTCCCTGATATTTATTTATTTATTTATTTATTTATTTTGTGGTCCAAATGTCAGCCCATGCCATTATCGGGGACTGGTTCAAAGTTAAATAAAGCCTGTAAAAATTACGATCAGGGCAACCGAAGTGACCTATAAAGTACATATCGCACAGCTAGATCAAAACAGTAGTAGCTCAAAATACAACTGTATTCTAAAATCAACTTTAATACAAGTTCTATGAGCTTGAAACAAAACTAACAAGGATTTTGAGTTGATACTGTTTTGTTCTAGCAGTGCGATATGTAGTAGTAGACTTTGCCCATGAATCTGCCGGTCCCATATTCGATGTTGGTTTGGCCATATAAATGTCCCATGAGCGCTAGTGTTTGTTCTTAAGTCTTGGATGGTTTCTATGTAAATACATAAGTATGTAGAGCTAGCCTAGAGCTTAGCTTGAGACTAAGTCAACTTGTGTAAAATGGTGTCCCTGTTTTTTTTTAAACAAAATGAATAATAAATTTGATATAAATTGTTATACTCGCGACTTTTTATCATCTTTTTATATAAATCGCAATAAAAATCACGAGCATGGAGAACCACAATTCGGCAGCATGGCTTCTGTCGATGAATAGAGGAAAGCTATACAATAACTCTGTCCTTTTCTCACAGCGTAAATTGAACTGCATAGCTACGTCATAATACCCCCCCCCCCCCCCCCCCCCCAGATAAGCCCACATAAGTCAACATATTTATTTTCACAAATACAAACAGCTATATATTTCAATCATACGTCCGTTATTAGTAGCTATTCTGATCACTCATAACTTGGTTTTGAAACACTTGACTCATACCATATCCATATCTCTATGCCACAAAAAAAAAAAAAAAAAAAAAAAAAAAATACACAGGTTTGATGTAACACTCAGGGTCATTATACAACAGTCGACCATAATGCAACTATAAACGCCTTAACCTTGGTAACTTGCGCAAACGCATGGTTTTCGGACTCACCGCTACCAAGGTGAAGTGCAAGTGGTGTCGAAATCGCTTTAAAAGTTAATTTACTAGAAAATGTAACTGGAATCTTGATTAAGAATTCTTTATATTATACTTAAATAGACTGTTGACATCTAAAAACATCGTTTTATTATCCCACTTATATTATAAATAGTTCGAGAGAAAATTTATTAGTAATTTTACGCGTATAGAGTCACGGGTGTCGCTTTATTCGTGACTTTCCCTCGCTTCGCTCCAGTTTAAAGAAATAAAAATATGCCTTTCTCTATTCGAAATAATGTACCTTCGTAATGGTGAAACATTTTTTTAGAAAGGTTCCGTGGTGTTTGGGAATACCTCTCTGAATAGATGTCTCTTTATGAAATCGTAAAAGAAATTTACGAGGAGTAACAGATAAGATAAGATAAAATTGTATACCTGAACACAGATAAGGAACTTCTTGATGGCGGAAGGTGAGAGCTTGCTAAGGTGGCTGGGCGCCACGATGGAAGCGTCCAGGATGTACACGTCTCCTCCGACTCCTTCAATCTCCTCCTTGAGCCTGACGTCTCCAATCATCATAGCGACCTTGAAGGCGTCGATCAGCTGGTGCGTATCCAAGTTCTTGTCAAGACCTGGAAGGATATTATGATGATAATTAGACTTTACAGGCTGTTCCTGATAGACAACGTACGATAGGCAAGGATAAATTGGAATTGGATGGTTCCATGACCAGTTGAATTTTGTTACGGTGTTTGTTAAGGTGCAAACGGATAATGGGAGACAGAGGCCAATGGTGGGCAGCGTTTTAACATCCAGAAAAAATTACGAGTATAAAATATAAGCAAACGAATATCGGCCTACTCGGGGGCAACGGCCCAGTCGGGGAATAAAGAACTGTCACTGAAAGAGTATTTTAGGCCGATATTCGTTGGTTTAAATACTTACAACAATCTATACAATCTACTTCGTCACTTGACGCTTTCATTGTGAAAACGTTATATGGTAGATAAAAATTTAAAGTCAAAAACCGGATTGTCAGCTGTCACCTATGAGTATGACTGTCAGGATAATGAAATAGGGGGTAGGAGTTAATAAAATGTTTATAATAAATCAATCACATTGTTTTATCTTTTGTGAGGATAAACACAATGTAAATGGAGTTTGTGATAAAACGGTTGTCTTTCGTATCGCTTCTGTTAGCAAAGTGACAACCCTGATTATTACTATCACTAACACCTGTCAACTGAAGTCTTTAGGCAAATTAGATAAGGCTGTTTTTAAGATTGCTAGGGGCTCTATTCCAATCTGTAAAACCATAATGCTTTTGACATGTTATGGTATTGCCCATGGTTTTTGACGGGTAAAAAAGCCGTTGTGACTTAATTACTGAATATTAGTAGATTGTTCAACAAGGGACTAAAACAAGCCATAATAACACGAAATGTTTAGCCACGCGAGCTCAGCGAGCTAGGCTTTAGTTCGAATGTCATTATGGTGGTTTAGTCTCGCGTTAAAATTGTATTTTTTTTAAAGTTACTCTTTAAATGCTTGCATATTAATTTAGCCAACAGCTTCCAATTGGAGAACTATTTTAAAAGTAATTGGACCATGGTTAATAAAATGAATTCATCCTTATAAAGTTAACGTAGAATAGATTCGTAGTTCACGAAAAAGCGTTTTTTTTATAGTTTTGCATAGTTATCATTTTGAGGTTATTTCCACGCCCTAAAATATGTATACTTTTTCACCTTATTCCATTGATATAAGGTCCACAAATGTATAAATATCTTTATATTCGACTGTACTCAGTAAAACCTTTTTGTGCAGTGTTGCTGAGTTTCATGTCCATTTTAGCGCACTTATTATGTACGTAAGAATATTTTGTATAACTAATTTTTTATCTTGTTTAACCTAATGTACTGTTTTGTGTTGGTAAATAAAAAAATCATTCATTATTTATTATTATTTATTATTGTTTTTGAAATCTTAACCTAATGTTTCTAACTCAACCGCCATTGCTGTCAAGCACAAAATAACTGTCATAACGTTGATTACACGGTAATGTATCAAAAGCAATATGATTTTACCGGGTAGAATAGAGCCAATGACATATCCACATTAGTCATTACGTTGACGATATGGTTTTTACCTCCCATAATTAGGCCCTGTGGGGTTATTATGACGTATCTGTGCAATTCATTTTACGCTGAGAGAAAAGGAAAGAGTAATATAACTGCCATAGCTCCGTCCTTTACGCTGAGCGTAATCTGAACTGCATAGCTATGTCATAATAACCCCCCAGGGGGGTTTTATTATGACATAGCAAAGCCATTCTGTTTACGCTGAGAGAAAAGGACAGGGGGGTTATTATGACATGGCTATGCAGTTCATTTTACGGTGAGTGTAAAGGACGGAGCTATGACAGTTACATAACTCTGTCCTTTTCTCTCAGCGTAAAATGAATTGCACAGATACCTCATAATAACCCCACAGAGCTATATAACTGCTATAGCTCTGTCCTTTACTCTCGCCGTAAAATGAACTGCATAGCTACGTCATAATAACCCCTCTGGGGGGTTATAATTATTATGACGTAGCTATGCAGTTCACATAACGCTAAGAGAATAGGACAGAGCTATATAACTGCTATAGCTGTGTCCTTTACGCTCGCCTTTAAATCTATTGCATTGCTATGTCATAATAACCGTTATTATGGTATTGTTTTTAACTCGCCGCCATTACAGTCAAGTAAATAAGAACTATCAAAACGGTGACAAAACAGGTCAAAAACCTTTTCGTTTTTACCGTGTTGAATTGAGGCCCTGGAGCTCTAATATGGCTGCGTTTATCGCGTGACAAAGTTTGGATAAGGCATCCGTCACCTTCTGACACGTATATAAGTACGAGAGTGACGGATGCTTTATCCACATTTGACACGCGATATAGACGCAGCCATACAAGGCTCGCTGGTCAGTCATTATTTATTGATATTATACGGAGTGACACACGTTGCTCAATTTTGCTCGAGCAAAACGTCTTAAACATAAAGGCCTTGACTCGTGGAGTGATGCAACTACCTCGAGACACGGTTACGCGACGAGGCTCTGCAGCTGTGGTCCTTTTAAGATGATTTTTTTAAACAACTCACTTGTCAATTTGACAAAGTAACCCGTCAAGACGGCACCAATGATAGACACTTTTAGCTGATAGACACCAGTAATTGACACTTCACTCTTAATTCAAATTTCATACGGTTGTACATTGATTGTTGCAAAACAAATGAATAACTATTATCTTCTGTAATATCATCGAATCGAAACAGCTCAAGTCACACTTGACCATTTTGTATTTTTTTTTAATTCAGCGTTTTACTATAATCATAACAAAAATGTGCTACTCCATGTCCTCCCGTGGATGTCGTAACTAAGGGAATAAAGGCTTGTAGTACTATTAGGCGATGGGTTTGCAGCCTGTCACTAACACACTGGATAACATCTTAGCCTTATTGTGCAAAATGTTGTTACAGAATTATCAACTATTTTTTAGAGTTGTTGGTAATTCTGTCTCTGCCTACTCCACTGGCGTGGACATAGGCGTGAAGGTATGTATGTATGTGCACAAATAATACCCTTAATATAAAAAAGACAAGCTTTATGCCGTAAGACATTATCTTTAGGCAAAGCAGAGATTGGGGTGGCGGTGCAGCTAACAATAATAAACAATAAAATACTCTTGACACTATCCTAACCATGTTTTTAAAAACGCCTTTAAAAAAGTTTATTCTGTCAATTGTTGCCAGTTAATCCCTTTTTTCTCCTATTTAGCATCACCTAGTATGATAGAAAATGGCGAATCTTTGAGTAAGAATGTGGTGATGAAATTACCTCGACACACGGTAACCCGGCGGCCGTTCGGAGTGAGGCCAGGCAGCGGTGGTCCTTGACTGAAATGGCAAATATTTGGATAAGAATATTGCACACGGATTTAACCTAAAATGTTCTTTGTTTGTAACGAGACAAGAAATTTGTTTTTTGTTTTTAAATGACGGTCAATAGTTCGCTGCTTAAATACAAAAGCGCCACAAAACAAAAACAGACATAGTTTGATTTGAAACTTAAAGTATATTGTATTCCGAATTTAAATGCAACACAAACACATTTTGATTTGTGGCCCTTTAGTATTTAAGCAACGAGTTATTGGAGGAAGAAATAGGTACCTAGATTAAAGTCTGGAAGAATCAATTGACTATAGTCTGTGCCAATTGAAATTGGCAAAAAAAAACACAACCAAACGGATCAATTTACAATTATTACTTGATAAAAACAAGCTTTTAAAGATCAAGTGAGGTCTTAGCAATGATTTATAACTGGACCTTCACTTTCACATTAAGTTTAAGCTGAAACAACTATTAATTATACGTTAATTTAAATTAAAAACACGCTTGATGAATATTTGAGGTTATGTATCAAACAGCACTAATTTGTTTACATCTTTGGAAGTTTCAATTGACACAGACTATACAGTCTGTAGTAGCACTGCAGGTAAAAATTCTCAAAATTTGGTGAAAAATATTTTGTGGATCGGTAACTCGAGGTTTGAAAACCTTTTTAATGAACTCCTAATTTATTATACCAACGTCCAAAAACTCAACGATAATCCGCCAAGGGCTGATAGAGCAGCTAAAAAGCTATCGATTTAACACCTATGTATGTTCAGCGATTTTCGCTAGTTTCGGAGATATTGATCATTTTAATCTGAAATTTTGTAATTTTCCCTTATGCCCATGTCACGAAAAATCATTAATTTCGTTATATATTTCATAAGGTTTAAAAACTTCGCCAATTCGTAATGATTATAATTATGTAAGATACCACTGAAAAACTTATGAAATACATAACGAAATTAATGATTTTTCGTGACATGGGCATAAGGGAAAATTACAAAATTTCAGATTAAAATGATCAATATCTCCGAAACTAGCGAAAATCGCTGAACATACATAGCGTCAGTGCGCCTGCAATACCGCGTAAGTAAAAAAATCATGTAGTTGCAAAATGTACCTTACTGACTTAGGTGCTAAGGTGTACTTTGCAACTTATTTAATTTGTTAGTTACGCGGTATTGCAGGCGCACTGACGATAGGTGTTAAATCGATAGCTTTTTAGCTGCTCTATCAGCCCTTGGCGGATTATCGTTGAGTTTTGGGACACCCTGTATTTATTTTTAATTAAAAAAAATGATGATCTTTATTTAATTTATACAAGTTTTGCCAGTGTTTGTAAGTTGTTTAGGGTCGATTTTTGAGAAATTCTTTTTAGTGCACCCCTAGGACACTCAACTCAAGGAATATCGACTACAATTAAATTTACGAATATGGATCCTATTGATCTGAAATAAAAATAAAACATATATTATTATTATTGTTCTTATTATTTTAAGACCCTAAATCCAGCGGTTTATGTTTTATGTTGTCTCTCTTTGTCAATCGGTCAAGAGTTATAATCTTATAATGTATAGGGGTTTGGTCACTAAATATAAATCCTACTAATATAATGCGAAAGTTTGTATATTATTATGTGTTTGTTTGTTTGTTACTCCTTCACGCTGCAATGACTGGACGGATTGGGATGAAATTTGAAATGGAGATAGCTCATACCTATAAAATTTCATCCAGAAAAATATAAAAGTTCCTAAGGGAATAACTATAATCTAAATCTACTTGGACAAAGTCGCTGGCAATAGCTAGTTTGGTAGGTATTCGATATTAGGCTGCAAGTTATATTATTATTATTATTATATGGTTTTCACAACCTTTAAGTTGAGCCTATTAATTCTGTGGCACGTCCAAGTAATAAACTATTTGATTACTCTCGCGTCGTTATTTTATGTCTGTGACTTTTGATTCAATGGGCTGTGGTACAGTCCAACTCAAAAGAAGTTGTACATTTTAGTACTTACTTGTCACTTGTCGAGTATTAAAGTGAGAGTGGTTTAAAATGACAATTATATTCGTAGTTACGAAAAGGTACTATTTAATAATAAATATCGATATATTACGATACCTCACCAATATTTAAGAATATAAATTTCGGAATTAAATAATAAATTAACAAAAACTATGTGTCTAGGTAACCTCTTCATTTTAAAACTCAGGCGACTCGTAAACGGTTCAAAACTGACGTTAACAACTCAGTCCGTTTATGACGCTTAAGTTCCTTAGTTACGACCTTACGACACAAGTTTGAAAAACCGTCCAAGTTGGAGTCGGACTTACGCAGCGGGGCTTAAGGGTTCCGTACCATTATCTATAAAAACTCACGTTTATTGTATTAATTTAATTATTTATTTTTAATGTGAACATGTTCAGAACTAATTATTCTGAGAATATTTCAAGCGTTACCGTTACCGTTATTAATATCGAGCAAAAAACGGGAAAAAATGTTTATTCTGCTTTTAGTATTTGTTGTTATAGCGGCAACAGAAATACGTCAAGTGAAATTTTCAACTGTCTAGTTATCACGGTTCATGAGATACAGCCTGGTGACAGACAGACAGACGGACAGACAGACGGACGGAAAACGGAGTCTTAGTCATAGGGTCCCGTTTTTACCCTAAAAAGGAACAAGTTAACGGCTTCTGAAATATCTCAGAGTACGGCGATAAAAAGCTTAAGTATATTTGAAACTTTAAACAAAACTAGCACTTACGCCCTATTTGCAAGGTCTTTTAACTCCGGCAAGTTGATGTCTCTGTTTGAAAAGAACTCGGGACACGCCGCGCGCATGGTGAAGTACATGTCCAGTTTACGCTTGGTCTTCTCCAGGGAGTAGCTGCAGCCGCGGAGGAAGTTCAAGAGACGCTGGTCATCTGGAATATGAACAATTTGTTGGTTAAATGGTTAGTTTGCGGGTGGTAGGACCTTGTGCAGGGTCCGTCCGGATCGTTACCACCATCTTATCCATTAACCTACCGCCAAACAGCAGTGTTCACACTGTTGTGTTCCGGTTTGGGGATAAGACAGCCGGTGAATTGACTAGCATAGAGGCATTCCATCTTAGTTCTCAGGGTTGGCAACGCATTTGCAGTCTTAGGATTGCATTGCAGTCTTGTGAATGCGAATGTCTATGGGTCACAGTTCCCACTTACCATCAGGTGGCCTGTGTGCTCGTTTGTCTTCTCTATGCCATAAAAAAAAAAGTTATGGCCTCTCTCACACTTCGAGCCCATTGGATCTTTTTAGGGTTCCAAAGTCCAACTATCCATGTCCGTCTGTATGTATGTCACACACACTTTTTCTCAGTAACTATCAAAGTATGGAATAAAAATTATGAAGAAATGTTGCACAATTATATTAATAGTAGTACTACATAGCTGCACCCGAAACCGACGTACGTGCATGAAGAGATTGATGAATGTAGAGGAAGCGAAAATTGTGTGTTAAGATCGGTGCACCTGGCGTTCCATAATCTCTGCCTACCCCATTGGGAGACAGGCGTGAAGGTATGTATGTATGTATATAATAGCTGCACCCGGCATGTTTTGCAAGCCCATGTAAAGTGAAAAAGAGTTATTCTTCTATATAAATAAAAATGAATGTGTGTCCGTATATCTTTTATAGAATCGTAAACTATGCATTTGATCACGTGATGATCTTCAGCAATTTGTGCATGAGTCTACTTAGGTTTCTGAGTTGGTACGACGCGCGCAGGGTACAGTTAGTATTTTTTTTAAAACGGTTAATTTTCATAGATTTTTTGATAAACATAGATAGCTAAACATAGTGTGTGTTTGTCAAATAAATGTTGTGATTTTGAGATTGAGTTAAGTTAAAATAAATTACACCTGAGTTTAAGATTACAGTACTAGGTAGATAAGAAGCCAATCCTGACACATTGCACGACCATGAAGTTTCAGATTATTGACATTGTTGGCAGCAGTAAAACAATGCTAAACTTATTTGTTGCGTGTGAAGGAATAGTAATAACAGCATTGTTTGACTGACATATTAAGAAACTTCATGGTTGTGCAATGTGTCAGCATTGACTTCTTATCGGCCGTGCACTATAGGTCAATTTGTGCGAGGTAGGGCATGCGGTATCGGACAATGTCCAGTATTGGGATTGAAAGTCAGTATTGAACCTCAATATCGGAATCTCGGAATTACGCAGGGCATACAATATCGGCTTATTTCCAATACCGGAATTGAAATTCGGTACTGTGGCTCAATATCGGAATTCCGATACTAGTATCGGAATTGGGAATCTATTAGAAAAACACACATTCTATTCAAAATTCAACACCGACTTTGAATTCCGATACTGGAAATCGTCCGACACTGCATGCCCATGAAACCGCGATTAGTTTGGGATCGGAATAGCTGTCAATTCATATGCACTTTGACGTAAGTATTATGGTAAAACTGTCACCTCTAATCCCTTTCCAATCGCGGCTAGATAATACATGTAATGCGTGGAAGGTGATGTCATCTATGTGTTGGAACTTGAAAAACTATACCAGGCAACTCCACAGATAACTTCGAAATACTACGTTTTTTTCGATATTACAATACCGGAATTAATAGGTAATGAATATCGGATTTACGATATTGATAGGCGTAATATCAGAATTCAATTTCGATATTGAAAGTGTTCCGATATTGCTCCGTCTAATCTCGGAATTGTCATATCTCAAATATTGGTCCGAGATTCCGAGATCTCGGAATTCTTGCCCTAGTGTGAGGTGTTCATTTATTGATAACTAGCGACCCGCCCTCGCTTCGCTTCGGTTTATTTGAGTTTTCTATAACACACGTACATAAAACAAAAGGACATGGCCCGTTTGTGCCCCAATTTGTACACGAATGAGACATACCTATGTGAAAAATCATTAAATAATTAATAATTACACGTGTGATTAATTAAATCTCTGTACAAGCAGCGGAAAAAAAGTAAATTTAAAAAAGATATTGTGTGCCGGAAACCACCCACTTGACAGTTTGGCATGTACTCATACGCGTGCCGGCGTGTTATTGAAAAAGGTGAATCCCTGGAGGCCGTATTACAAATTCTTAAAACTGACAAGTTCTAGGCAACGAAAGGGACAGAGCCATATGACATCACTCTGTACCTTTCACTAGAGGACGTTTAACTTGGCATGCCGCCTTTTTGGATTAAAGACTCGGGATGCAAAATAAAATAAAAAATTAAGGTGGTTCGCCTAAGGTTCGCGCCCTTTTCGCGCTATAGAGCAGTTTTTTTTTTTTTTTTTTTTTTTTCTGACAAAAATAACAGTAAGGACTAGAAAAACAACAAACGTTTTACTATTGATATTATTGCACGTAACATATATTTTTCCAAAGCAATTTGAACAATCCGTTTAGGAGCAGTAGGCCTTTAAAGAGAGATCATTATTGCAGTTTGAGGTGACAGCGCTTTGCACGTTATGATGTGTTTTGAGGTTATGTAAAAAACTAAGTATCGAATTACTTTAAAACCGCTGCTTTATATGTAAAATGACAAATACATATTGAAAGTACATAATTTTCGCTTTAATTTGAGATATAAATGATTGCTGTACATTCTGGGGCACAGGGCCATAGTAAAACGGGCCATGTCCTTTATTATACATAAAAACCTTCCTCTTGAATCACTCTATCTACTAAAAAAAACCGCATCAAAATCCGTTGCGTAGTTTTAAAGATCTAAGCATACATAGGGACAGACAGCGGGAAGCGACTTTGTTTTATACTATGTAGTGATAAGGTTAAATATCTTGACTCATTATTAGCCTATCTCAATTTTATTATCAGCACATCTCTAGATAAGTTCTGTTTTGTAAATAATATTTCCTAAAACTGATAAGACTGCTCACGTGGGCGTTATCTAACCTTTCCCGATAACGCTATATATGACAAAAACGTTTTGCGTGAATCGACAAACTGAACTTTTGAAGAGATAAGGGGTTACTATGACATGGCTTTGTATTTTTTTTTTTATGGCTTAGAGAAGACAAACGAGCACGCAGGCCACCTGATGGTAAGTGGAAACTGTGACCCATAGACATTCGCATTCACAAGACTGCAATGCAATCCTAAGACTGAAAATGCGTTGCCAACCCTGAGGACTAAGATGGAATGCCTCTATGCTAGTCATTTCACCGGCTGTCTTATCCCCAAACCGGAACACAACAATGCGAACACTGCTGTTTGTCGGTAGGTTAATGGATAAGATGGTGGTAGCGATCCGGACGGACCCTGCACAAGGTCCTACCACCTTCATTTTGCGGCGAGCGTAAAGGACAAAGCTATAGAAGTTGTACAGCTCTGTCCTGTTCTCTCAGCTTAAACAGAACTGAATAGCTAACCCATGGGGGGTTATTATGACATACCTATGAAGTTCAATTTACGGTGAGTGTAAGGGACAGAGCTATGGCAGTTATATAGCTCTGTCCTTTTCTCTCAGCGTTAACAGAATTGCATAACTATGTCATAATATTCTGAAAAAAAAAGAGTTTGTCCGAGAATCCTTGTTGAAAAAATAATCAAATGTTTGCTTACGGCCAAAGAGTTGCCACATGGTCTTTTCTGTATCATAGCGAGTGTAAGACTTAGAAAAACAAAAGGCGGTTACAAACAAAATGACAAGGGCCGAATCGTGCGTGCATGACTCTATGTATGAATGCGGAAGAAGCGAAAGAGATTTGTCAGGATCGTAGCAAATGGAAAGAAGTGGTCTCTGCCTACCCCTCTGGGAAACAGGCGTGATTTAATGTATGTATGTATGTAAAAAAACATACAAATACCTGTCTAAAGTCTAAAGTAGCAGGAAAAGTGACTGAAGAAGTTAGCGTTAGGATTACGTAGCATTTTTTTTTAATATGTACTACTAATCAAGTTCAAAACGAAGGTAAGAAATTAGAATGAAAAATTGATACATTTTGAACTCGTAGGTATAAACGTTTCTAGATACGAGTGTCACTTCTGTTATTGCTTATTTGTCAAAAAAAATCAGTACTGTCGTATGGAAATAAATATAATAAATAAATATCCGAGGACAATGTCACACCAATTGACCTAGTCCCAAACTAAGCTCTAGGCTTGTACTATGGGTACTAGACAACGATACAAATACTTATATGTATAGAGAAATACATACTTAAATAGATAGAAAACATCCATGACTCAGGAACAAATATTCGCGCTCATCACACTAATATCTGCCCTTACCGGGATTTGAACCCAGGACCTCTAGCTTCGTAGGCAGGGTCACTACCAACTAGGCTATCGCGTCGTCAAAAAATGATGTCAAAATGATGTCTTAACTTACTGATGCTAATTGATTTAAAATGATAATTACCTATTGTCAAAAGTTAACATCATGACAAAAAATAACCTATTCATTTAAAAAATGAAGTAAGTGACAAGCTCACACATTGTAATGGAATATTGTAGGGAAATGAAATTTCATCGGTGGTACTGCAACTGACAAGTTTATGATGAGCAAAATAAACTTTACCCACCTTATTAAAAAGGTGCATTTTGGTCCTTATTAAAAATGTTACTTATGCGGTTTTGCACTATCACCGAGGATTTGCTTTAATAAAGCTTGAGATATCCAACAAGTTTTAGGTTCCGTAGGGGGTTTTGAAGATGGTAAACGAGAGAAGACATATTTTGGAAACCATAGAATGTGGAAGACGAAATATGATGGGGGACCAGGGGCCCTTCCCAAGATGTACAGTCGACGCCATAAATATGTTTACACTTTAGTACTTACCTCGTCACTTTACCCGCTATGACAATTTCAAATGGCAGTTTAAACATGACGCTAAATAGACAAGCTACTAAAATGTAAACATATTTATGGCGTCGACTTTACTACGCTGACTAGCGTTCCTATTCGTTTAATTTTTTAACCAATCGCGTCACTGGTAGATTCATAGCTGTTTAAGTACCTACAATAATGGTACATTGTGTATTAAGGGCGGTAAGTAAGGAATTACGATCGAGGCTCTAGTAGAGGCTTTCTGAGTCGAAATCGAGGTTCGTTATTCCCGTACCATCCGTGAAACATACATTTTTCATAATATTTGCGAGTAAATCAATACAATTATAGGTCAGAAAAAACTTTTCATTCATTGTTTTTGCTGCATGGATAATATCTGGCGGTGTTGCATTCAAATCACTTTTTGTCTTCAAATACAAAATGTTAATAATTATGAATTATAGTTTTGATACACACGTCAGCATAACTATTATACGAAATACGTGAACTTTTTTTTAAGCAGATGGCAGGCTTTTTCCCGCACCACAGATTATACTAATGTTTCGTTCAGAAGCGTTAAGAACAAACTTACGTATTTCAAAGTTTAAGTAAAAAAAACTATTAAAATCGATTATCAAGTTAGTTGAGTATTTAAGTAACATGTAGCGAGATTGTTATGAAATTCCTGTTTAGAAAACATTTTAAGACAATTTTTAATTGCGTGTAAACTCCTTGCTTGAACTTGCACGACCTAACACAGGTCTGTGCTATAAATTAAAAAAAATACTAACCGACCTCGGGTTTCATGATAAAAAGAAAGCTCGAGGGTTTTATATGGGGCATTACGGCCAAGTTAACCTGTATGTTTAGATACTGTTTACGTGCAAGTGTGATGAAAAATAGTTTACATGAATTATATTTTGTTAGATCAACTTTAGCTATATCCAAAGAAAAGGAAAGATAACTTGTACTGTTTCATAAATTTAACTTTAAGGATTTTTTTATTTTATTTTTTAATTTATTTAGGGTTACCAACAAGTGATACATTGTAGCAAACATGTTAAGGTTTACAGTAAAAACTTACAATTAATGCTCACTTAATTATAGGCATCCACAGCATGCAAAGTTACACAATATTCATTAAGCTAGAAGTTTAGAACAGTTACGTTAAGCATAATAGTTAATCAGTTATAAACAAATACATTTCATTTCATTCCTTAAAAAATATTACAAATACATACTACTTTCGTACTACAACTTTTTTGAAAGTTAAGACAGTGAGTCGGATAGAAATTTTAGCAACTTTCGTTTAACTTTGTGAGGTATCATGCATTATATCAACTCCTGCAGCGTTTGATAATCCGTTGTACAAGTGGGTGAGCGGAGCGTTTCGGCCCAGATTGGACTTATGCAGCGACCCTCCAAACAATCTACGTGAGCTTTTACGCGGCATTTTGCAAGGTGCATAAGAATTTAATTTACCTAAAAGTACGCGAGATTTTATCTTATTGTGGATTATATCATGCAAAAATTGTAGGTCTAGCATTTTCCTTCTGTTTGTGAGAGAAGATAAACCGAAATGACGCAAGCGCTCCGGATATGATTTTAGTTCCTTTAATTTGAAATTTTGGTAAGTCAAATGGTATATAAATATTTTCTGCACTTTTCAGGATTAAAAAACTCAGCCTAAAAATATGTAACCAATGTCATAATATGCCTCTCAACAGGCAGGTAAAATGGGGGGAGGCAATGGATCAGATTAGCACAGGAAAGGTGATAAGGAGGGCCAGCAGTGGGTGGACTCAGGCGGATTGGTCGATGGATGAATGGTATTGATAATACTTAACATCAAAGTAGTCAAGAAATTGCTTATATTTTTGGTTATTTTAAACTAGCTTCTGACAAACCCACGGTAACAGCTATATTTTATTATAAAAATATAGGTTTTGTCATATTTTAGGGGCTTATTCTCTCAAAACGAGGAGGGTAGACGAGCGTCAGAGCGATAACAGTGTTTCTCAGTAGCTGTGTATTTAAAAAATAAATTAACTAGTCAATAGCAAGATTCGGTGCTTCATTTGTACATTAAAACGAAGATTAAACAACAAGTGATTGAACAGTGAAAACAGATTTTTAATAAGTGAAACCGTTTACGAAATACCACAAAATTAAAATCTAACGTTTTAATTAACCACTAGTCATTTTTACAAATTCTTATCGTTCGACCAGCGGTCAGTGCGCGTCAAGGGTCAACGACCCCGCTTCGTCGGGAGTCTTCGGAAGTACTCGAGAGCCGAGAGACTGCACGGCGGCATCGGCACAGCTGTACGGCGATCGATCCGTAGATCGATCGCACAAACCGTGTAAACAATAAGTTTGTACTTAACGACCGCTCATTATAATAATTATCATGGCGCGGGAATGTGACAAATGTAAACAACCTGTCAAAAGAAATACATTTTTAGTGTGCCATTCATGTCAATGCACATATCATCTCGAATGCTGCAATGTTTCGGAAAAAAGATTTAATCTAATGGAACAAGAACGTAAAACGCTTTGGAAATGCAGATCCTGTTTGACAGAATATAACTGTTCCAGCGACAACGTTACCTTGCGTCGCGGGCAATACCGTTCTATTATACCTACTAGTAACTCTTTTCAATTGTTATCTAGTCATTCGGAATATGAAGAAGACTCTGAATATGAACCTCCCCCATCTGGTTCGGATTTAAACAGAAGCTGCCCTGAAAAACTATGCATTTACACTAAAGTGGAGGACCTAGAAAAGCTAACATCGGAATTAAAAGAAAAGTTGGAAATAGCGGAAAACGAAATAGAAAACTTGCTTTCTGAAAATTGCTCATTAAAAAATAAAATCAAGTCATATGAAGGCAAAGTAGATCATCTAAAATCGTTGAGTAAGACATCAAGTAAAAAATCTAGATCAAAAAGAAAGAAAGTCAACAGAGGTAGCCCTAACCAAAGTTACTTAGATTTGAGTTCTCAGCAACCTAATACTCAATATACTTCACACAATATTTTTTCGGTACATGAGGGCGAGCGCAGCCCCCCCGACTCATCAGTGAATAAGCCAACTCACGCCAGTACGCCTACAAGCTGTAAATTAAATCAAGGTAAACCTTATATTCATATATTTGGAGATGAACACTTAAGAGGCCTATCAGCGCGTCTGATTCATTCGCGAGACGGTTCATTCGGCATAACAGCTATGATCAAGCCACACGCGCCGACTTCCCAGATCCTACAGAACCTGCAAACCTCGCCCACCATAACAAAGGATGATGTCATCGTATTCTCTGTTCAAAACAATGAAAAGGACCAGTATAAATTACTAACAACCATTAGTAACACACTAGTCAAATACAAGGATAATCTGATTGTAATTTTAAATATATGTAACAATCTAAACTTAAGGAATAATATACTAACTCACGAATTAAAAATATTCACTAATACGTATAAAAATTGTAAAGTAATTGATATTTTTAGCGATAATTACAGTAAAGCATGTAATACGCCCTCATTTTTCAATTGGCTTAATCATAAATTGAATGAGATCCTTGATTCGATATGTTTGAAGCCCAGTACTGTCAATGTTAGAAACTTGAGCCAACCGAATGACTTGTGCAGCGGCAACACCTTTTTTCGTCCCTAAACCTTTTTTCGTCCCTAAACCTAAATGTAACACACGACCTCTGTCATTCAAAAAGTCTGAAAACTTGATACCTGCATATAGTCCTAATAACTTTGATATTATATCGATATTCCACCAAAATATTGGGGGACTGTGTTCGAAGCTTGACCTACTGAACTTAACACTGAAAGAGCTACGCGATGAGGGAAAGGTTTTTGATGTAATCTGCCTCTGTGAAACCTTTATCAGGGAGGGCTGTCAAGAAAATATAAAAGTTGATAACATGAAACTTGCTACGTCCTACTGTCGCAATAAATGTAGGGGCGGATCCTGCATATTAATAAATAAATATCTAGACTTTAAACCATTACCATACCTGTCAAAACTTGCCACCTCATTTTTCTTTGAGTGTTGTGGCATAGAAGTGGTGGGCCTAGGTCTTATAATTGTAAACATATACAGAATTCCTGATAGTAAAAAAAGTCCCCTAGGAATATTCCTTCGTAAATTGGATATTCTATTAAACTACCTAACCTCACGTTTCAAGGGGAAAGAAATCGTCATCTGTGGTGACTGGAATATAAACATGTTAAAAGATAATGTAATCTCAAAAGACCTCAAAAACGTTCTTCAAAATTATAATTTTAATCCGCACATTTTACAACCAACAAGGAAAGGCTCTTGCATAGATCAGATTGCGAGCAATATTAAAACTGTAGCTGCACAAATTCATTACCTCGGGCTCTCTGATCATGAGACAGCGCAGTCTATAAGTTTTACCACCGCGAAGCGGAAAAGGGTTTTCTCTACCTGGTATGAACATAGACGTGACTACAGCAATGAAAATGTTCGTAAGTTTTGTGAGTGCTTGTCTTCGCTTTCATTCTCCGATGTCAGAGATTGCACTGACGCAACACAGTCATTCCAATTGTTTTATGAATTAATCAGCCTATTACACAATCTGTGTTTTCCAACAATAAAAGTAAAAATCAATAATCGACCCTTAGTAAATAATTGGCTATCAAGAGGTTTAAAGAAATGCTGTAAAACAAAACGAGCTCTTTATTTCAACATGAAAGGATCGCAACCAAATAGTCAGGTCACGAAAATTAAGTATAATAAATATCATCGTATATTAAAAAAATGTTTATTAAATGCAAGAAAAATTGCAAATACAAATTATATTCAACAGAGTAAAAATAAGTGTCTAGCAACTTGGAATATTATATCTTCAACGCTATCCGATAATCTTCGCGTTTCAGATATAAATAGCATAAAAACAAAAAATAATTTACACACTGATCCTTACGAAATCTGCGATATTTTCAATAATTATTTTATAAATTTAATTAAGCCTGATAATTTAGCTCCAGGTTTACATAGTAGGTCACACAAATTCGAATCATCGACAAATCCGGCTACAATATTTTTGAATCCTGTAAATGAACAAGAAGTGTATAAAATAATAATGTCTCTAAAAAATTGCAAAGCGAGTGGTTATGACAGCATTACCACAAAACTCCTGAAACAATGTGCTTCATATATCTGTGTTCCGCTTGCTCATGTTATAAACTTGTCTTTTGTCGAGGGTGTATTTCCAAGAGAATTGAAATTATCGATAGTAAAGCCCCTATTTAAGAAAGGTGACAGGCAGGACCCAGGTAATTTCAGACCTATTGCACTAATACCTATATTATCAAAAATATTTGAGAGGGCATTGTTCATTCGATTAAGCAATTTCTTGACAAAGTTTAAAATACTCTGTCCCGAGCAGTTTGGCTTTCGGGAAAAGAGGTCAACAACCCATGCTTGTTTTGAGTTCGTCAAGTACATTACGGAGGCCATCAATAAAAGTATTCCGGTCGCGTCGCTTTTCTTGGACATGACAAAAGCATTTGATTTTGTCAATCATTCCAAGCTCCTGAGCAAGCTAGAACGCTACGGTATCAGAGGCCGAGCGCTTGACTGGATCGGAAGCTATCTGAGTGACCGGTTGCAGTGTACTGAGATAAGCAGATTTATTGAGAGAAATAATGAAATAGTCAAACAAGTTTTTAGATCTCAGTATAAAGTAAATTATACCGGAGTCCCACAGGGAAGTATATTAGGCCCCCTACTTTTTGTTATCTACATCAATGACTTGCCGAACGCAACCCGTCATAAAGTCATTATGTTTGCAGATGACACGACCATCATGGTCAAATGTAGTAATAGGTTAACTTTTAATCAAGACATAAATAATTCTTTAAATGATATTGTAAATTGGATGGACATGAACGATTTAAAAATTAATATTAATAAAACTAAATTAATGCAATTAAATTCTTATAATTCAAATAATTTACCAATTACAGTTCAATACAGAAACGAAAACATAGAAGAAGTTGCCTCTATCAGGTTTCTCGGTTTCAACTTAGACAAACATCTAAATTGGAAAGATCACATCGAGCAGATATGTAACAGACTAAATCGATTTGTCTTTGCTCTCCGAAGAGTGAGGGACACTGTCTCAGTGGAAGCCGCATTAACAGCTTATCATGGCTATGTGTCCTCAGTTCTTCGTTACGGCCTGATTCTGTGGGGTGGTTCCGTCGATGTAGAAAGAGTTTTTAAAGTCCAAAAAAAATGTATTAGGGTTATTTGTAATGCTTGGAATGATGACTCTTGCATCCCTTTATTTAAAAAACTGCACATTCTTCCGTTACCTTGCTTATATATACGAGAAATATGTCTGTTTGTAAGTTCCCATAGATATTTATTCAAAAAACGAGGTGAAGTAATACACAGAAACACCAGGGTTAATATTATGAATTTACTTTATAAACCACGGGCTCATAAAATGATCTACAGGAAAAATGTTTGTAACATGTGCATAGACATATACAATAACCTACCTGAGGACATAAAGTTACTCGAGGGAAATAGTTTTAAATATAAATTGACTGCCTGGCTCTTAGACCGTTGTTTTTATACCATTCAGAAATATTTAAATCGCGACTGACATTTTTAATTTAATTGAATGTTTATTGATTGTGTTACTGTTATTCTATTCTTTATATTTATATTTTGTCATGATTGTCTTTTGTCTTTATTTTAATATTATTTTAATTGTATCGCTCCGACAAATGTTTTGCACGCCTGCATGCAGGCTGAATACACTGGATATAATTTAAAAATTAATGTAACATCTACACAACTGTATTCTGAGCAAATAAATTCTTTGAATCTTTGAATCTTTGAAAAAACAACGGACGGGCGGACGAACGAGCGAAATCGCAGCGGGAAGTTAAAGTAGTCCCGTCAGAGCGAATAAAACACATTTTTTCAATTAAGCAGTCTTATACGTTTGATCCATCGGCAGAAATCATGCTGCTAAATTGAAAATGCACGCGCTAAAATATATTTTGTTCGCACTGACGGGACTACTTAAACTCGCCACTTGGACATTCAGTCGTCCGTCCGTCCGACCGTCGTTGTTCAGAGAATCACTACCCAGGTCCGCTCGCGGCATAAAGATAGAGTTGGTAAATTATTTTGTTCGAAAAATTAGGCCTCTGTTGAATTCGGTAAAACCGCGGACCCACTGGACTGCGGTCCCCAGGCATAGCACTCTCCTGGAGAGACATCTCTCTTTTATCCTGTCTCTTCCTACATGTACATCATTATGGCATGTTTCTATTAGTCAATTAAAGCCAAGGTGTACGTACCCCAGGAGTCAGGAAGATGCGGCTGCTTCCTCAGCCACTCCTTGATAGCCTCAAGGTCTCGGTCCTTGGTGGTCTGGTCTTCATTCAGCTCTACCCTGATCTTCTTCCACATCTCGCCAGTTGGCTGCACGAGGGTTGCTGTCGCCATTCTAAAAAAACTTCATCATTATCATCTTGTTACTCAAGAAATGTATACTTGTGAACATAGGTACCCTTATAGGATGTTGCACGTTTGTATGGATAAAAATAAATGTCTCAAACTCAAACATAATTATGGCGATGTACAGTCAGGTTAAAAAAAATATCATCACTTTTGCACATTAATAGTGTTGAAATAGAGTCGAAAAGTGACGAACCTTTTTTTACCCTGACTGTACTATGTTGTTTATGAAGACACGGGGCGTGACGCGCGTGGAGCGGGGCGTTGCGGAAAGGTGACGATTTGGAATGCTTAAAAAGTTCTCTGACTTAGTTTAGGACAATCTATTATTCGCCCGAAGGAAGCGTTAGGACAAATATTATTAGGGATTCCGAGAGAGACCAAACAATACAATTTAATAAGAAAATTCGTTTTGGTTCCTGAAAATTAAAAGAAAACATTTAAAAGTATGCAAACAATTCAAATTCAATGAATATGTTAAAAACTAAGCAATTTGCGTAAGTTCAGAATTGCGTTAAATCAGAAGGTCAAGGTCAATTACAAAATATAAGATATTTTAATCTGACAGTCTATGAATTACAACATTGAAAATAGCAAATTTTCAAGTAAGTACATATATAAACAATATTTACATGTTGGTACACTCGGCTAAATATGAGTTCTGCCAGCTTAACAATTCAGATAGCACGTCATCTTTATCTATGTATGTACTTATTATTTGTTACGTATAAACATGAATGGCAGATTGCAATTACTATAAGACGTTAATGAATAAAGCACGACTCATATCGCACTCAATTGTTTCCTACTCGGCCGCCATTACTGTCATGTAGGTGATTCCCCTATGGAATCTCTAATCATCATTTGTCCTAATTTTTATTTATCCTAAATCCATTTCCGCTAAATTTTTAAAACTTTTTAGTTTTTTTATTATAAAACCTTAAGCTAACCGAAACGCAGATATACTCGTAATAATTGGAGAACTTAAAAAGTGGCCTGACTCATCTGAAAACCAGTTTAGGGCAAATGAAAATTCGGACAAACGATGTGTTAGGACAAACTTGAGGGATTCCGAGGGACACTCCAAGTAGATACCTACAACAACTGGCTGAAAATCAGCGCTGTAGGTATCTGACACACATCTTTTACTTTTAACTAACTTCTTAAGTAAATAATGCAGCACTTAAAGGATATCGTCAAGTAAATGTGTACATAACTATAACTATTTCCTGTAAAGTATAACTACCTAACAGCGATACAAGTCTAGAGATGTTTATCTTTGAAGTGGTTTGACGTAAACTCAAACATGTACGAGAGAAAAACAAGACCAAAGGAAACTATAACGCAAGTAAAATTCAACGAGGGTATAACAACTTTTAACCGATATTTTGTAGTCTATAGACTAATATTTTTAGTTATGAGTACTTTTGACCACAGGTTTTAGTTAAAAGTAGGTAGGTACCATACATATTTTGACCACAGACTATAGTTTTCTTTTGCATTTAAAAGTACTTGTGACTGATTAAAACTTCCGCCTGTAATATATTGAATATATTACGATGTACCTATATACATAGAGTGGAAAAACTAACGCTATATGGACGAAAACTTATGTAAAATGTTGGAAATAGCAAATTCTACGCAAAGGAGACTTACTTTTATTTTTGAAAACAATTAACGCAATTATGGATTTTTGAAAATTTATCTTTAACTGGAAATTGAACTCGAATGGGTTGATTTATTGTTACCATTTGTATCTCCAACACTCCTTTAAACTACTTAAATAAACAACACGACTTTATTATTTTGTCATATTTCTTACCAACGTTCTCGAAAACGGCTCTAACGTTTTCGATTAAAGCAACTAAGGGTTTACGTAGGTGAAAAATCGAAATGTCAAATTTCATCTTGGGAAAAATATGTTTTAAACATCTTCGCTTAAGTGTGCAAAATGTGGTTACAGAATTATCCAAAAGTTTTTATAGTTGTTGGAAATTCTGTAGCTCTGCCTACTCCACTCTGGGAATAAAGGCGTGAGTTTATGTATGTGTATGTGTGGAAAGTATGCTTTTAACCCGAGTTACGCTCGGTCTCCCAGTTAATATTGGATTATGTTTAGGTATTTTATATATTGATATTTATAGAAATTACTTTTAGTGTTGTACTTATTTGGCTATTCGTTGTAAATTAATTATTTCTCAATCGCTCAAAGGTTAACTGGAAGAGATCCATTAAAGGGATAAGTTCGCCTTTGTACATCCGTGTTATATTTTTGTCTATTTTATAATTGTTATCTCTTGTTTGTACAATAAAGTGTTTACATACATACATACATAATAATAGATGAAATCTAAATTCAAACGTCAAATTATTGACGCAAGCGCTGACTTTATGCGAAAATTATAGTGTTACGGATTTCCTTTCCTGCCTTCTATTCGCTCGTAGGATATTTCACCATAGTAGAATGTTGTTCTAAAATTCAAAGCTGGTCGGCTGAGTAAAGGTTTAGCAACTTTCCTTAGAAGTCGGTGTGTAGTTACTTTAGCTCGAGGACAGTCTGTTTAGACGTTTAAGATTAATTTAAAATGTTAATTTATAGCAGTTTTGGACTTAAATTTGCGATAGAGACCGTGAAATTAACAAAGAATTAGTTGAGCCATTCTACTTTTCGTTGTACATAAATTTTAGCCACGTTCTCTAAACTATTTTTATTTCAACAAGCGGTAAAGTGCTGCTTTTTCTAACTTGAAACTAGAAAAGGGACGTCAATAAGCTTAAATAGAATTAACCTAATTCATAAAAAGTTATTTTTAATAACTATAAAGTGAGTAACGCAGTGGACGTTGATGTCCCCGCCTTTTCTATGGAAAAAGTCCAATTTACCACTGAGTTACCAAGATTCTTCAGCAATAATTGAGTAATTTAAGAGTTTTTTTTTTAACCGTTAAACTTAAACATTCTGAGTTCTATTTGTTTATTCGCGGAGTCATAATTTGGTACTTATACTTTTTATCGGACGATAGCAAAAGTGTACACTGAAAAGTAGAATGGCCCATTTGTGTAATAAACTTAGTGGTTTTGTAGATAATTATTCAAGAAAAGAAATATTTAGCCACGCTTCGAAATTGTTTTTATTTGACAGCCATCAATGTATTTCTTTAAGCTGTTTGTATTATTTTTAATTTAATCATGATTATGATTGACATTTGATACGTAATTTTATGAGGTTTTTATAATGAATACCTGATTAGAATATTACCAAAAGCATTGTCAAATTTCTAGCGATGTCACGTGTAACCCCTAATAAATTCGAAAATATTAACTCCTTGTACAAAAATTACTTTACATGACTTAATTAAAGAAACAAAATTATACATACATAAACTCACGCCTTTATTCCCAGAGTGGGGTAGGCAGAGCTACAGAATTACCAACAGCTTTAAAAACTTGTGGTTAATTCTGTTACCATATTTTGCACAAACAGGCTACGATTTTACTAGTGTATTAGTGTCAGGTTGCAAGCCCATCGCCTAACAGTACTATACGCCTTTATACCCTTAGTCGCCTCTTACGACTTCCACGGGGAGACATTGAGTGGCACTATTCTAAGCCAGCAACCACACGGCAAATTCGATACAATCAATAATAAAAAAAAAACTGTGGTAGAGCACGTCGGACCATGCTCAATATAGGTTTCCGACGCCGTTACTATAAACTCAAAAACTATCTCAAAAAACACCAAGTACGCGATACACGAAATTTCTATTTAAAGTAATTTGATGCTGTCTTAAATGATTTTTAGTAGGTATAAACACTTTATTCACCTATAATTGAAGAACCAGTTAGGTAAGTATTACTCGTGATAGTTTTCCTTTTTAATTAAGCCATTTTTCTGATTTTTAGTACAGTTTCGGCTGCAGAGGGGAAAAGGCGGACGGTCAACTTTAGCGAAAAATAGAGACGAACAGACGGACATATATAAGGGCGGAATTATAAGGGTTCCTAGTTTGACGACGGAACCCTATTTTTATTTTTATTACAATGGAAATTAGTCAATTAGTTTTTGCAGCGCTTTTTAAATTATTAAGCCTAAGATCATTTGCTCTAAACTCTAGCTAGGTATTATACCTATCATATCTCATGTCACTCATATCATAAATGTGTAAGTTTGTGTTTATTAGTTTGTGACTTTTTCACCCTGCAACTGCTGGACGGATTGGGATGAAATTTGGAATCAAGATAGCTTAGATTAATTTATATACTTGGTACTTTGTCCCCGAAAACTTAAAAGTTCCGACGAAGCTAAAGCTAGTTTTTACAATAATTTAAGGAGAAAATTTTGATTAAGTATTGTTGCACGTTAAGACCATAGTTGTGTGGGTTTACGGTAGTGAAAGTTATACTAAATCGAAATCGATTCAAGTACCAGGGGTGTTATTCTCAGCAGCATGGTTTTGCCGATGGATCGAATGTATAAGGCGGCTTAATTGAAAATGTATGTGCTAAAATGTTTTTTGTTCGCTCTGACGGGACTACATCAACTCGCCGCTGCGATTTCGCTCGTCCGTCCGACCGTCCGTTGTTTTTGAGAGAGTAACACCCAAGGACAGAGCTTCTATTTCACTCGCTTTAACCATTATGCCTACGACATGAGATGATGTCGTAATGTTTTAAATGGGCTGCCATTATTGTCAAGTTAATAAGAACTGTCATAAGGTTGATAATATTTCAAAAACTTAAGCCAAAGATAAATCCCAGCATCCATTATTCAGTAACTTTTTATTTAGCAATACTATATTAAATTTAGGTACTTATATTTTTCTCATTTTTAATTCGTTTAAAAAAAACGGGTCTTTTATTTAAAAATAAAGAAAACAAAAGAAGCTGATGCTCTCATTTTTGAATTAGTTACTTTATGACGCGAAAAAAAAATACACGCTGTTTCGTTTATTTTTTAGATTAAATTATTTTGAGTCAAATACAACATTTATTTAGTAATTTTAATTTGTAGGTAAATTTATTAAATAGCGTCATGTGTTAACCACTTTTTTTTCACTTTTACTTTGTTCTCTATAAAAAAATAAAACTTTTAATTACATTAACGATAATAACCCAAAAGAATAAATTTCAAAAAAAGAACACCTAAAACAAAAATATAAACTTGACTCACTTTCTCAACCGGGTGTCCTCTAGCAGATTCAAAAATCGAACGTCGTTACGAAATCTCGGCGCGCGCGTTTCCTCGATCGAACCGCACTGAGCCGCGTCGCTTGGGCAACTAAATGAAGGTAAATGAAGTGTGCCACAGATAGTGGAAGTAAGGCTGTATCCATACCCCTTTTTGCTGTTACGTAGGTCGATTTTGTGACGAAATAGTTTGAGGTTAGGAGCTACCTTACTTAACGAATTTCGGTTTAGATGTGGATGCGTATCGTTTTAAATAAGCTTTATTGAGATGAAGTTCAAGAAAATTATTATGATTGTCATGTTTAACCCTTCATAAAAGAAAAGGGGTGTCTGTTTGTCTGTGTATCTATTTAGACGACGCGTTTTGTCTATGAGAGTGAGTGAGTCTTGGGTTCGATAACCAGTGAGTTTTGGATGTTTTTTTTAAGTACGTTTATCGTTTTTTAGTGCTAATAGTAAAATACTAGTGCTTTAGTGGGATGTCTCCTGATATAGGTATATACATATTTTATCCATATTTAGCGTAAGTCACTAAAGAATAAAACGATTTTAGTGTTGTACTTATTTGGCTATTCAAACTCAAAGGTTAACAGGAAGAGATCCCTTTAAGGGATAAGTTCGCCTCTGTACCTCCCTGTTATATTTTTGTCCATTTTATAATTGTTATCTCTTGTTTGTAGGTACAAAAAAGTGTTTACATACATACATACGATTCGGGTGCATTTTTTATAAAAAAAAGTTAGTTTAATCGTCATGGTTCTAAACTAGGTTTTGTGAAAATCGGTTTAGCCGTTTTAGAATAGAATAGAACACAATAAATTAATGTATTAGTAAAAATACACTGTTTACAAAAAGGTACGATATCTTGCGAACCTCAAACTAGGCTGAGCCTGTATCTTGGGACCCAGTGATAAGAGATATCAGCTCTGAAAATAAGATGCGCTTTTATATCGGGGTCTTACAATTATTTAACTGCTTAAGACATTGATAACTATTTTAAAAAAAATTGTTCCACCTATTCACAAAAACTCCTTTTTCTCAAGCGTACATATTGCGTGTGCACGCGCCCTAACCTATATCCGCGGTACCAGCAGGCCTTGTGGGTACCACGTTGCAACACCATGAGAAAAATGCGCCAAACTTAACCGGCTCCTTTCAAATGATTTGGCACTAAAATAATATCTATTTACCGCCTGTTAATCGACAAGTAAAGCATATTTGACACATAAATTTACCCCTTTCTCTAAGGAAAGTTGTCACTTACAACTTTATATGGCAGATAAATTTACTTGTCGATTGTGAAACTTAAACTTTTAGTGGAATACTAAATTATTATTTTTTCGTTTATGGTTAAAGCACTTGATCTTTTTAGCTGAAAGGCACCAATAATGGACACTTAGATCTTTGTTAAAATTTTATTAAAAATTTGTAAGGACATTTTTTTTTGCAATGCTTGTATTGTAAAAAATGTAAATGTCTAGTTTCAAGAAGAATAGAAAAAATTTAGAGGTTGCAAAAATTCATCCCTTAGGAATGGCAAATTTTTTTTTTTTTTATTTTTCCAAAAACAACAAACAACGAACTTTCCTGACAACTTGTGTCAAACACTAATTGATCTTGACCATTATCATCATTATTTCCGCCTGTTGCTACTTCACAGAATTGCATAATTATGAAAATTTATTCAGTAATGCCCGGTTCCTATATTCAAGAAACGAATCGTTTTCCTTACGTCTCGTTAAAATTTGACACATTTTGTACGTAGCAAATGTCAAATTTTAACGAGACGTAAGGAAAACGATTCGTTTCTTGAATATAGGAACCGGGCATAAGTGGTCAAAGTATGCAACCCCTAAATACCAAATAATTGTATTACAATTTTGAATACTGTATTTTGATAAGTAGGACCAAGAATTCGATCGAATTAATAAAAGTTGCAATAAACATTGTTTTTATTTTATTTCTTAAAAGTCTAGCAATTTTTGTTATTGTTACGTAACCTATATTGGTTTGCTTGCTGTGTTTGCATTCCCATAGACTAGTCTTTTGTTTTCTGTTTCCTTAGTGTTGCCAACCTTAACAGGGTGTAACAAATGATTTCAATTTTGATCCTTGATGTTTTTCATTTGTTGTTATTTTGTGTTGTGTCACTTTCATAAACTGACATAAACTGGTTTTCAGCTGAGTTAGATAACTTTTAATTTTTTTCCCAAAATACCTGCGGCTAGATTAGGTTAGGGTTGTATTATTACAACACTTTTTTTTATCCAGACGGAAATAGGTTTAGGATAAACGAAAATTCGGACAAACGATGCATTAGGACTTAATGACGATTAGGATTAAATATTTTTATTCAGTAAGTAGGCCGCACGGGCACATTTACACGTCAAAAATCTACCAGCGCTTCGCAAGAGACCAGTGCTGAGAAGAAACGCCGAAATAAACTCAACAGTTAGTCGCTTTTTAAATATACAATTATAAAACTTAACCTAGCATTATATAAAACAATGAATCTAACATACGATAAGAAATAAATATATTCACGCGTAGTTTATTAAGTAATAGAAAAATAATTATGAAAATTATACTTAATAGGGATTCCAATATAGACCCACCTTAACACATACATAATAATATACACCATCTATTAAGAAAAAAACCGTATTGACCAACAACGCCAACGTGTTGCACGGTAGGTACTTAGTCATACAAAATAGTCCATTACATCTACGTCATCGATGCTGAGATACACATTAGAGGGACCACTGCGAGGCCACGTTACCACACTTGACCTTCCTGTGGCAATTTACCATTACCAGTACTATTAGGTACCAATTATTTTACAAAGGCACAATATACCTTTGCTTTCATGAACACGAAAAATCAGTACAGCTAAAAAAACTTACGCCTAAAGAGAGTGGGGTAATTGACCTAATGACTAATAAGGACAAGCGATATGTCCGCGAATTCATCTTCCATCTTTTTTCTTTTCTCCCTCTTTCTCTTTCGTAAGATTTTTGGCATGTTTTCCTGTTGATCTACGCATGTTATTTGATATCATATTTATAGCTTTATATAATGCTAGACTACTTTTGCGGGTAGTAGGACCTTGAGCAGGGTCCGTCCGAATCGCTACCAACTTCTTATCCTTAACCTACCGCCAAACAGCAGTGTTCGCATTGTTGTGTTCCGGTTCGGGGATAAGACAGCCGGTAAAATGACTAGCATAGAGGCATTCCATCTTAGTCCTTAGGGTTGGCAACGCAATTGCAGTCTTAGGATTGCACTGCAGTCTTGTGAATGCGAATGTCTATGGGTCACAGTTTCCACTTACCATCAGGTGGCCTGTGTGCTCGTTTGTCTTATATATGACATAAAAAAAACGTAGAAATACCATTGTAACATGAAATATGTTTAAAAAATGACTGACTGCTGAGTTTCTTGCGGCGTTTCTTCTCAGCAGTGTCTCCTCTTGGGAAGCGCTGGTAGATTCTTGACGTGTAAAAGTGCCCGTGCGGCCTACTTACTGAATAAATGTCTTTTAACTTTTATCTTTTAATAGGTAATTCTAAGTTGTAAAACTATTACTATGGCAGGTGGTTCGAAATCTTTGTGTAAAAAATGTTATCGCCTTGCAAAGACAGCGATTTTTCAAGGTAATTATTCTGACGTCGTCTATGTAGGCGTCCCGATGTTCCACATTTTAAAATATTTCTCACATTTATTTCAGGTTTCCTGCTACACAAAATCGTTGTAGAATTAAAAAGGATATCTGTTGATATAGAACTTATTGGTATTGGTTTTTCGGCCAGTGTTCATACATTTCTGCCCATTCTCCTTTCAAATATAGAATGTCGCACGGTTTATACCTACGGATGTTACATGTTTACAACTACTTACATGCAAGAGGACCAATGAAAGTTCCTCCTGGCTTATTTGTTTTGCAAATTAGCATTGCACTGACAAGAAACTACTTAAAATGTACAAGTTTCTGATGCAACCAACATTCATGTTAACATCTTAGAATATTTTTTACGTTGACGTACTTCTAAGAATATTCTCACTGTTCTTGGTAGTAAATAACCGCTTAAAACCGGTTATAACCGGTTATTTGCATTCCCTACTGTGTACATACGTCACCTTACCTAAAACTACATTAATTTACTAACCACTATGCTGCCAGTGGGCATCGTTCCCAAAATCGTGGCAGCATTGCCTCGTTGAATGGCACTGTTTAATAAAATACATACATTGCAAGTTAAATAAAATCTTGTAAAATTAAAATAATGCCATAATATTATAAATGCGAAAGTTTACGCTGCAACATCTAGACGAATTTAGATGAAAGGAGGATGCTCAAATTGGCCTATTGACCAATAAGGACAAGCGATATGTCCCCGGATAGGTAATTTTAAGTTGTAAAACTATTACTATGGCAGGTGGTTCGAAATTTTTGTGTGAAAAAATTTATCGCCATGCAAAGACAGCGGTTTTTCAAAGTAATTATGCTAAAGTCGTCTATGTAGGCGTCTCGATGTTCCAGATTTTTTAATATTTCACACAGTGATTTCAGATTTCCCGCCATACAAAAAGTTTTAGTGTATAAAAAAACCTTTCAAATGACATATGATTTGTCATTATTGGTTTTTAGGCCAGAGTCCATATGAATCTGGGCATCCTCCTTTTAATGGAGATAGCTTATACTCTGGATTTACGGAAACCTCTGTGCACCACGCAATGCACAGAGTTTTTTATAAGGAGTTTTTTTTTATAATGTCCAAAATTTCTTTCAGCCATCCATCCGTAGTCAAATGACGCAAGGCTTTGAGGGCAAGCGTTAAAACTGACAAATTTCCCAACTCTTGACACGCAACTAAACGCAATGGCCTATTACAATGATAGGTTATGAGCCTAACGAAGTTTTAGGGTTCCATTTTAATAATACAGAAACGTACACATTAGGAGAGCTATAGGACATCAGCAGTTTGAAAATAGAACCTCTAAGCTAGTCATGTCACCAGTGTCTTATCTCCACATCGGAACACAACGATACAAATACTGCTGTATAATAGTTACTTTATTCTCCCGCATCATTTAATTTTAGGCCTAGAACTGGTTTAACTATCAGTTACCTATCGATTGAAGATTGACGAAAGAGATAAACAGATCGAAAGTGAGTGGACGGGACGGAAGGAGCCGTCCTAGGCGTACTTTTTCGAGTCAAATCGGAGAAATACTGGAAAAGAGCAGAATCTTAAGTACCCGAAACCGACGATGACCCGATGACTCGATGTATGAATGTGGAAGAAGCGAAAGAAATTTGTCAAGATCGTAGCAAATGGAAAGAAGTTGTCTCTGCGTACCCCTCTGGGAAACACGCGTGATTTAATGTTTGTATGTACCTATCGATGTGTCGTCAACTTTTGTACGCTGTTTCGTATGGCAGATGTTGGATGCGACAGGCCCAGGACAGGGTAAAATGGCGCACAGTAGGGAAGGCCTGCGTCCAGTACCCTTACCATGAGTTACAATTACTGTACCCGCTAGCGAGTTCCTGCTCAACTACGCATGAATACATTTATTTCTTATCGTATGTTAGATTCATTGTTTTATATAATGCTAGGTTAAGTTTTATAATTGTATATTTAAAAAACGACTAACTGTTGAGTTTCTTGCGGCGTTACTTCTCAGCACTGGTCTCTTGCGAAGCGCTGGTAGATTTATGACGTGTAAAAGTGCCCGTGCGGCCTACTTACTGAATAAACATCTTTTATCTATTATCTTTTTTTATCTTTTAATGCTTTGTCCCTCGCACTTTATAAGAATACTGTGATGCCTGCGAGGGACAGAGCATTCGCCTCGCTAGCGAGTACGGTAATAAGTAACTCATGGTATGGGTACAGGGGTGTTATTCTCTCAAAAACAACGGACGGACGGACGAACGAGTGAAATCCCAGCGGCGAGTTTAAGTCCCGTCAGAGCGAACAAAACACATTTTAGCGCGTGCATTTTCAATTAATCAGCCTTATACGTTCGATCTCATCGGCAGAAACCATGCTGCCAAATTGAAAATGCACGCGCTAAAATATATTTTGTTCGCACTGACGGGACTACCTAAACTCGCCGCTTGGACATTCACTCGTTCGTCCGTCCGACCGTCGTTGTTCAGAGAATCACTCCCCAGAGTAGACTTATATAGGCCGATGATGATGATGATGATGAACGACTTCGGGACCCTACCCTGCGGGCCTAGTATGGCTGCGTCTATATCGCGTGTCAACTGTGGATAAAGCATCGGTCACTTTTTGACACGTGTACTTATTTACCTGTCAGAAGGTGACGGATGCCTTATCCAAAATTTATCACGCGATAAACGCTGCCATATTAGGCCCGCTGAACATGGTCCGACATACTCTTGCCGCTTTGTTTTTGTATTTTTATTTACTTTTAGATTTGTTGGTAATTCTATTTATAGCGCTACCTACCCCACTCTGGGAATGAAGGCGTGAGTTTACGTATGTATGTATTTGAATATAAGTTAAAACCTTTGTTAAAGTCTTGTTACGCTCTTATAGTTATTATACCGTCTCCTAATTCGATCGAGCACGCTCTAGTTCACTCTGCAATAGGACTCTATCCGGTTGTTTGCAATCATTCGATGAGTTTACTTGCCTAATCGTTGTGTAGGCAATTTGATTTATTTTGAAGTGGTTTTTGCCCAAGACTACTTGGCTACTTACATTGCCTTTGATATTGACATTGGAATACAATTTTATTTCAATATTTCGATCGAATGTATTATTTATCAAAATTGGTTGTAGTCGGATACCTATACCGTGGATATATAAGGCTTACTTCGGGTTAAAATTTGACATTTATCCATAGAAAATGTGTCAAATTATAATCCGAAGTAAGCCTATTCTGTCCGCGGTTTGAATATAGGAACCGGACTTGACTCGTTGAGTAGTTACTAAGTGGACATAGATACATAACCTTTTTGGGCTTCGCCACATTAGGGTAAAAATGGCAAAAGAGAAGTAGAACGGACGACCCATTATCTAACAACTGATTTAGAATTTAGTCTACCGTAGAACGGTTCCATAATAAATGACGCAATAACAACCCAACGAATACTCCAAGCAATGATAAAGTAAAAAACTAAGGTAAAAAACACAATTGTTATTCACCTTTTATCGTACTTACTTGTCATATTTCATATTTAAATTCTACAATTTCAGAATTTATTATGATATTTATTAAGGACTTAATTTCTCTTCTCTGATCGGACGCGATTGAACCTGCAGTAAACTTAGGCTAAGTCGCTTCTGTGACGTTTCAAAAGAGTTTAGTATGTAAACCTACTTGAATAAAAATTACTCTCATTCTGACTTGCTAACAAATACAATTTCTGCTCAGCATTTTATGCGCATCCTTTGTCATGTTAGATTTCACGAGATGTCACTAATGGCCGGTTCCTATATTCAAACCGCGGACAGATAGGCTTACTTCGGATTAAAATTTGACACAATTTGTATGGGAAAATGTCAAATTTTTACCCGAAGTAAGCCTTATCTATCCACACGGTTTGAATATAGGAACCCGACATAAGTAAAATCTAGTAAGCATTTATGACAGGTGATTTTATTCCGGTACATATAATATGTAGTAGATTGTTCAACAAGGGACTAAAACAAGATTTAGTACCATGCATAATAAAATGGATTATCCTTAATGTAATTAAATAAATTCATATTCGTAATCATTAATCGTGTTTCACGAAATGAAATCGTTATTTTTTATATTTTTGCACAGTTCTCATTTTGAGGTTATATCCATGCTCAAAAAATGGTCCATACACAATCACTGAAAATGGCGATTATCCTCCGTTCACAAACACCGTGGTGAAAACAGTTTTGGAGTTTCCAAAAAAAAAAAACTTTATTCCCTAGAGATTAATAAAGAGTTTTAGTCCCGAGAGACTAAAGTAGCATTTTAAGAGCATGAGAAGTGAAAAAAAAATTACGCTACCGAAACCAACCGAAACGAAACGGTATGACGTCATAATGTTTTAAAACGGTACCTTTATTTTCCGGTTATGCAATCCCTGCTATAAATAACTCGACAGTGGTGAAACACACCTTAGCAAGAGTGAAAGCCTTTATTTAATTAGAAGAAGAGCTACAATGAAACACATGAACATAATAATATTGACAGTTAAACATACAAAGATAGCTAAAATCATTAAGCTCCTCCTGGGGAGATATTATGACATAACTATGCATGTAGTTCATTTAACGGTGAGTGTAAGGGACAGACCTATGGCAGTTATATAGCTCTGTCCTTTTCGCTCAGCGTAAACAGAATTGCATAACTATGTCATAATAACCCCCCTGGAGTACTTTTTTGGGTATATTCCAATCGGACGCGGGGATTGTAGTATTGACATTGTAATGTCTATAGAATCCAGATCCTACTTACCATCAGCCCCTTATTTCACTATCTTGACAATGACAGGTGACAGGTGACATTTCAATGTACATGGCGCAGCTTATATGAAACCCATGCATCAGCGTGTTGACTTTGCAATGTATACCGAATTGTCACCTGTCACATGTCACGACAAGATGGTGAAATAGGTGAAAATGTGCGTCGTTTGCGCCTCCTTGCTGCATAAAACCTATAAGCTGCTGCAAAACTGATTTAACTAGACCTATTGTTATCCAAATTGCATGAGTTTTATTTGGTTTTAGATAATTTTAAAAAACATCGGGGTTTCAGTAGAAAGGAGCGTTCGATAAAATGATACAGTTGATGAAATGAAATGGCATAAAATGATGGGTTGTAGGGGCAAAATTATTTATAGTGAAAATGTGTTTAGCTCATAAGTCAAAAAGCATTTTTTTGAAAACTGTTACCTACTTTTTCAGGTTTTTTATAAATCGAACCTAGACTAAAGGGCCAGTTGTTTGATCAGGGGGTTATTATGACATGGCTAGTCAGTTCATTTTACAAGGAGCGTAAAGGACGGAGCTATAGAAGTTACAAAACTCTGTTCTTTTCTCTCAGCGTAAAATGAATTGCACAGATCGTCATAATTACCCCACAGTAGTTAACATACTAATAGATCAAAATAGTAACCAAACAAACGTGTCAAAGTTTCTATTCAATTTTCGAATTTTATCCACCTGTTCAGTTAACTACTGATCAAAATAACGTGCCATAAGACTTCAAAATAGGGTTTTCAAGTCTAGGTTTGAAGTTTTCGATAATAGATATGTACTAGACGTAACTATTGATAAAGAGATAGAGCGAATATTGTAAGTTTTTCCTATCTGACAAGTAATCTCTGGAACTGCAGGACCTATTCCGGAAAGGTATATTATTCAGGATAGACAAAAGGGTATTTTTTATTTATTTAAACCGTACGCCGGGCGCTAATCTTAGATAAATATGCTTAAAGAGAGATATGATGATGGCTCTCCCAAATTAAGCCCAGGGGTGTTAATATTTTCTCAAAAACAACGGACGATCGGACGAACGAGCGGAATCGCAGCGGTGAGTTTAAGTAGTCCCGTCTAAGCGAACTAGGCACATTTTAGCGCGTACACTTTCAATTAAACAGCCTTATACGTTCGATACAACGGCAGAAACCCTGTCCGTCCGACAGTCGTTGTTGTGAGAGTCACTACCCTGGAAAATAAATTCTAACGTGGATTTAGAAAGGTCAGAATCAATAAAAACCATTTCAAAAAGAATATTTATTGGTTCAAATGCTTAAAGTAAATAAAGCAATCATCAAACATATCACCGCAGACATTGAGCAAAGACCTTAAGCTTGGGTCCACAAAAATATTTGGTCCATGAGACCATGACAATACAAGAGCACCAAACGTACAAATACTGGTAACTAAATAAGCGATAGAAGAGAACTAATACTAAATCCTGCTAAACTAAGATTAGCTACACACAATATCATAGACAATATTGTTGCTTTACAATATAACACTAATATTTTGAATTTAAACGATCATTATGTCGTTATTATTGTCAATACTGTGTGTGTGCATCTAGAATATAAAAATCCGAATTTGGCAGTATTTAGTTTTAAAAATGTGACGCCATAAACAAATGAAAACGATCCAAAAATCTCCATAAAATATTCTAGTGCTTAAGCAATTTTAAAGATAGGTGATGTTATTGACGATGATAAAAAAATAAGTGACAGTAAATTATAATTCGACGACGAAAATGAAAATTCATCACAAATTACATTTATAACAAGCTTTCTTTGTACGTCTACTGAAATAAATCAAACAGTATCAAACGAGTTAATTTCTTCAACAATTTCGTCACTTATTTTGTGTTTCACCGTTAGATCGTCTCTTCGTCGTTAGCTGTAACTTTACTACTTTAGTCAATGACCAGTTGACGGAAGCTGCCATCAATGCCGAAGAGTTCGTCATAGTTCGTCGGCTTTCCAGGCCTCAGAGATTCGTCAGCCTTGATGTTCTCATGTTCGGCAAACCAATCTTTATACTCATCCATTTTCTTTACCCATGCGTCTGTAAAAGAAAAAAAAGTTTCAACAAAAATAATAGCATATACTTAGAGCTGCTGCCTTTTAAAGGAAAAAGGCCGTATGCTCGTAAGGACTACATACTCTTATATTGGATTTTACTCTTGAGCAAAGCTAAGCTCAAGTAGGTGAAGAAATTTCCATTTGAACCTATTCCTACCCTTATTTTTAAAACACTAATGCAACGCTACTTGGTATATCTGTTTTCCTTTTTCCTTCTATTGTTGAGCGTACTTAAAACTTTGTCACTGTAAATATCAATATTATTGTCATGCTTGTCATTCAATGTTCCAATTGGAAATTATAACCAGGTAGATACTAAAGCGGTAAACATTATATTAGCTTACAAATTAAGAAACATTGTTGAGGAAAATCATAGATTCATGATTTACATCATCAGATCATCATCATTTACAGACACAATTATACAGTGATAGACATCAAGTAAATAAATTATTTCCAAAAAACAAGAACTGTGTTCAAATCTCAACGACACCATTGTATTTTCTTTGTTATTTGACGTGAATTACTCATTTAAATTCTTTTTTTAATTTTATTATACCTAACCAACCGCAAGATCGTTTAAAGGATTATTTTGTCTGAGGCTCAATGGCTCTATTCTACTCGTTAATACCATATTACTTTAGACAAGTTATCGTATGGTTTTTCAACTCGGTCGCCATTACTGTCTGGTAAACAATAACAATCGTAACGCTATCGTTAAAGAAATACAACATAGAGAAAGCTTGGTATGATATTATAATCATTATAAACTTACTGTGTAAATCATTCATGGATCCGCAGTTGCCACCGTATTCCGACGGGAGCATCTCTTTGGGAACATGTTTGTATAAGTCATTGACATCGGAGTGGAGGAAAATCTGAAACAGATAAGAAAAGCTAGTGTCACACATAGTGTGCTGAAATAAAAGAAAGCTAAGAGAGATTTTCTGTTTGTAGACAAAAAATTACAATGGTTATGATATTAGCAGTGATCCGATGTAGGATCCAATTTGGGGTAAACGACCTCAAACGTTATGCTTAACATGGATATGACATGGTGCAACGTCACCGGCACTAAAAGTTCAAGCCCTGGTAAGGTTAACAACTAGGTACTTAAAATTAAAAGTTATTTACCTTCTTATAAAGGTAGGTAGCAAATAGGCTCGCGCGATTGTAAGTCATATTCATATCCATGTTAAAATAACGGAATATAACCCAGAGAAATTGCATCCTAGATCCGATCGCTGGATATTAGTTACATCAACCAAAGCTAAGGCCAGTATTAATAAACTCATCTTGGCTGAGATGTGCGTCACAAGATACTTCAAAGTAAACGTCAAGCCATAGAAAGCTGTCATTTTTGACGCATCTCGAGACGAGCATTAGAGTTGAGATTCGTTTATTAATACGACTCTTAGAGTAACAACAGTAGGTTCTTTAGTGATTCAACTAACATCTTTGTTGATGTAACTCGTCTTGTTGGACTTAAGGAATCAAAACGTTTATGCAATGCACAACAATTTCAATTTTGTTAGAAGATGCCAAGGTTTTTTCAGTGCATATGAAGCTTGTGTGTAGCTTAGGAGAAGAGTTAATGTAACAGTGGACGGCCTTCCGCTGATAAGATATTGTAACGAGTTGCATACCCTTTCTCTGATCTTTTCCTTGAGGAACGGTTTGACGAAGTTGACAATCTTGTCCACTAGAGGAGAGACGTTGATCACGTGGACCTGCTTCAGCTTGACGGGGTAGGCTTCCTGTTAATAATAGTATTGTATTAATTAATCAACATCAGTATCATCAACATCATTATTGTGATCATCACGGGTCCATATTGGCTCATCTAAAATTGGTCTTTCTAATTTTAATACAAATAACGATTTGCGTCTATACTCATAATTACTCCGAAAAAAAATCTCATACTTTTTTAAATCGTAATTATCGCAACTTATAATGCATTTTTTCAAAATACTTACTTTTTTTAGATTTTTATAAATCTAACCTAACCTAACCTAATTTTATCTACACGTAACATATTTTAGAAATTCCGAAAAGTGTACTGTTCCATGTGGCGTTATAAGTTCAGATGATAATAAGTTCCAATCTTTAGTGTAAAAAAAAATCAAGAGTATGAAGAGTGAATGATCACTCTTCATACTCTTGATTTTTTAAAATTACAATTATGAGACACATTTTCATAAAAAATATTGATAAAAATTAATGTATCTTATCTGGGACGGCCTATTAAAATTAAGGAATCATCTTTAGTTTTATGGTCACTCTTTTCATAATTGAAATAGACCAATGATTTTACGACAGTTTAAGGTTAAATGAGACAAAACTTCGGACTTGCCATAGCCCATAAGATACCGCATTTTCAGTCTTGGGGGTTGAAGTCTCGGGATGGCGGTCTTGAAATTGCAATCTTAAGACGATATGTGTGTTAGCATCTTCGACGTCAAAAGATAAAACTTTACGTACCTGTACACAAACGAGGAACTTCTTGACCACGGTCGGTGTGATCTTAGCCAGGTGTCCTGGTGTGGCCACGGAGGCGTCCAGGATGTAGATGTCTCCTGCAACTCCTTCCTTCTCCTCGTTCAGCCTCATGTCTCCCAGCATCAGAGCCAGTTTGAAGGCATCAGAGATGTTGGGGGTCTGGATGTCTTTGTCTAATCCTGGTTAGAAAGGGATGATATTAGTTTAGTCATGGCTCATGACAACGCGTTGGCTTAGCGGTCCTGCGGCCCTAGTATGGCTGAGTCTATGTCGCGTGTCAAATGTGGATATAGCATCTATCACTCTCGTACTTATTGACGTGTCAGATGCCTTATTCAAACTTTGTCACGCGATAAACGAGCCATATTACCCTGGACTCAAATCCCGGAAACGGCAAAATTTATATAATGAGCGTAAATATTTGTTCCAGATTCTTGGATGATTTCTATGTATTTAAGTATATATTTGACTATATAAGTAAGTTTGTAGTTATTCTAGTACCTACAAGCCTAGAGCTAAGTTGGGGAGTACGTCAATTTGTGTTACATTGTCAGCTGATATTCATTTATCTATTTAGTTTAGGGAGTCTTCCAGGTTATGTTTTCCTTGTAACATCATAGAAAACTTGGTGAAAATTGACCTTTTTTTAATTGAATGCTTCAAGTTATCATTTTTAACTGGAATGATAGGCTTCTTCTTACAACACTGTATTTTTTTGGCAAAGTTACCACATGTGTTTATTTTTGTAAACACTTACTTTTTATTATTGTTCTGTTGACAGCTGACATGACAAATACCTACGAATTCCATGTTTTTGTTATTGAATTTCATCTTCGGTATACCTTTTATTATATTTAAAAAAAACATCAGGTGTTGCGAACAACTGATAGACACGAGATGTAATAATCATTTGAACTCTGAACCCTAACATGACTAACGCATTAATGCTTAAGTTTATACAAAGACAAAGCAGATAGTCAAAGCTACATTCTACGAATACGATAAAATAATAATAAATATCTTTAAAAAATCTTTTTCATTAGTTCATTACTTTCATTAAAATATATATTACTATCTCACTCCTACAAATAACACAAATCTAACGACACTTCATTTTTCAAAATTATCGTTTAGGCTACAGGAGGTCACACTGGAACGGACATACAAACATACGCGCGAAAAACACTATCTCCTTCTGGGTTATTGGGAAAAAATTACTGCTGTTTGGCGGTAGGTTAATGGATAAGATGGTCGTAGCGATCCGAACGGACCCTGCACAAGGTCCTACCACAAGCAAAACCTAAAACATTTGGAGCATCCAAGATGTACGAACAAATACTCGCACTCATCACAGACATATCTGCACCTACCGGGATTTGAACCCAGGACCACTGACTGTAGAAATCTTTGATTTTGTAGTCGTTTAGGTTACTGGAATGCAAAGGGTACAATGCCAGGCCGACAGTTAATTCAAATCTACGTTAAACACTAGAATATTTACCTCTCATGATAACAACCCTGCGGCCATCGGGGGTGAGACCAGGGAGAGGGGGCATTTGCCTGAAAAAAAAACCAAAATTATTTATCCTATATCAACAAGATATACCTACTTACATACCAAAAACAACGGGCACTTTTGATTTGATCAAGTAGTTTAAATATACATACAAATACCTTTACGCCTTCATTCTCAAAGCGGGGTAGGCAGAGCTACAGAATTACCAATAACTTGTAGTTTATACAGTGTGTTACCGGCATGCGGGCATTTATTAAAACTGCCGATAATATGCTGCTTTAGCAATTGTTTGCAAGTATTGTCAATTAAAAAATAATTAAAATAACGTCACAATGATTTTTCTTAGATACTGTCCATTTTTAATGTAGTGCATGTGCTGCGTGTTCATCGTTATCAGTATCGCTGTTGCTTGGTACAAGGCACGTCGTGGTACGGGGGCAAATCATAAATAATCAAAGTATCCGTCGACTGTCATTTGCACTTGTCAATTTGCTGTGCTTTACATTGCTGGCAATTAAAATTTTGTTAGAAAGTTAACAAAGCCTGAAAATGTGTTTATTAATTAAATTAATGTCATAGTTACTTTACAGATATACGTTATTTTAACCTACTTTAAAAAAAGCCCGGGTGCTGGTAACACACTGTATATGTTGTAAGGAAAAATGTGACTGTATACTCCAAAGAGGAAGAAATATTATTTATGAAGAAAATTTTATTCCGACACTTATTTTTAAGTTACAGAAGATATATAAGATAAGAGTGTTATTCATTTATTTTGACACGATCAATTTATAACCTTATGATATTTGAATTAATTGTTAAATGTCCATTATTGGTGCCTACATCTAAAAATGTCCAACATTGGTGCCGTCGCCATAATTTAATTTTTAGATACAGCATTGTAACAGACGGACAGACAGAGAAGCCTTAGTAATAGAGTCCTGTTATCACCCTTTGCGTACGGAACCCTATACATATAAATAGCCTTTTTAGGGTTCTGTTTAATCTTAAAGCTGTAGGTACTAGCTATTTTATAATAACAAGTTATCTCCTTTACAAAGAACGTGGAAGCAATAAGAAAATCATGATATTTCAGAGGACAATTAAATTTAAACGCTTGTAAAATTCCGCTTTCCGCTTATACGAGTTTTCCTACATTATTTTGATATTTTGCGTTGCGATTATGATTCGAACAATACCATTTTGTTGCCGACTGTATTCTCGTAATAGTCGTAGTGTCTCAAAAGACTTTGAACATATTAAAATAGAGTTGTATATATGTGCGTAGTAATTCATCATATTTAATATGTTTTCTGTTTTTCTGATGTAGATAGGTAGTACGTTAAACGAAGAATATTAAAATCATTATGATAATGGCTGGAAAACATTGTAGTAACTATTATTATGTGTAGATGATACTAAGTAAGATCTACCTATGTCAGTTAATCTTGATAAAAATATGCAAAGAAATACTAACTTCAGACCAAGATTGCGGTACCAATGATGGACACTTTTAGCTGAAAGGCACCAGTAATAGACACCACTCTTAATTAAAATTTCATACGGTCCTAAATTGATTGTTGCAAAACAAATGAATAACCCTTATCTGCTGTAAAATAAGTATCAAGTGTCCATAAAAGTTAAGGAAACTTAATGTAAGAAATTAGATAAATCAGTGAAGTAATGTAACTTAAAGACTAATTGATTGCAGCGCCATCCCTCGTCAAATCGCGTATTCTCTGAGACATCTCACGTACTATGTTAAGTGTTTCTATGTAGCGTAATACGTAACTAAGCCACCTCACGATAGAGGGCGCAGAAGACTATTTTGTCAAGTAAGCGAACTCCAAAAACAATTTCATAACTTTACTCAATTAACTTAATTAATTACGACTTTTGCACCTTGTCCTTTTTACTAGTGTGAAAAACCTTATTGAAGCTATTTTTATTTTAAGTAACGGAGAAGGCAAACGAGCACACAGGCCTCCTTGATAGTAAGTGCGATCTGTGATCCACAGACTTTTGCATTCTCAAGACTACAATCTTAAGACTGCAATCCTAACCCTGGAAATGCGTTGCTAACCCTGAGGGCCAAGAAGGAATGCCTCTGTCCACCTCTACCTTAGATTTTAATGTAAATGACATTAAATGCCTGCAAGCTTTAAAAAAAGTACATGAAAATATCAATATAATTTCTCAACATGTTTTTTTACTTATGATGATCCTGATAAAGGACGCGGTTTATTGCAATTTAGTATAGCATTCCTATAACTGTAACTAACTGTCAAAGTCAAAGCAATGTCAACTTACGCAATATTAAGGATCTCCTGGAGCTCAGGACGAGAGGCATCCCGGTTGGTGAAGAATTCAGGGACGGCAGCTCGCATCGTGAAGTACATGTCCAGCTTACGCTTGGTCTTCTCTAGGGAGAATTTGCAACCGCGGAGGAAGGTCATGAGGCGCTGGTCATCTGGAAATTAAGAGAGATTTTGCTCAGATTCAGGAAGTACTTTTCTTATGGCATGGAGAATGAGAACAAGCACACAAGCTACTTGATGGTTAGTGGGATTTGTGATCCATAGGGATTTGCATTCTGAAGATTACAACCTTAAAATACTGCAATCCTATGACCGTAAATGCGTTGCCAACCCAAGATAAAATGCCTATATGTTAGTAATTTACGAAAATAATTCTCGCACCGTAACAACAATAGATACGAATAATGCCGCTTGGCGGTAGGTTAAAGGACAAGATCTGCACAAATTCCTACCAACACTATCTACCTTATTTTTTTTAGGATCTGATTTATTATCTTTAGCACCTTACCGAACTCGTCAGGTAGATGCGGCTCCTTCTTCAGCCACTCCTTGATGTGTGCCAGATCCTGGTCCTTGGTGTCTGCGTTCTCATTCAGCTCCTCTCGGATCTTCTGCCACATCTCTCCGGCTGGCTGTTCTAGAGTCATCTTGGCTTCTGGACCTAGAATGAAAAGCGAATCCTTAGAAAGGGTCTACACACTTAAAACTCTACTAACTTTTATAAAGTTTGCCTCAAAGTAGGGCATGCAATCCCAATACTTTATACTGATATTGGTTCTGTATTCCAGGATTAAATACTACATACAAGTAAATACAGAGAATCCAAAGAACTTCATGACCTTTATCGTGGTACTCTACATAATTTGGAAGAGTCATAATTCCACATTGATCAAAATTCCGAACTTTCAAAATTCCGAACGCTTTTTTTTGATAGCAAACTTAACTTTTTGATATTGCTTATATTATAAATATGTATATAAAACCTAACATAACCTATGTTATGAGAATTAAATTATGCATCTCATCTAAAAGAGTTCCAACGTGACATAACTTTCGGAAACAAGAAAAATCGGTCAAAGAATATTCGGAAAAAAATATCGGAATTTTGAGGTGTGGGGAACTTTATCGACTGTCTCCTTTCTTTTGTTATCGATTACAATCTTTCACTAGAATCTGATTGGTTACTTTTTGCTCGTCTACCGATGAATGATCTATTGATTTTGCTATATTTACATCGCCGATTTCACGACGGCAAACATTAATGACGTATTCATTGATCGTGTACGCACACTCATTACCGTGTCGTCATTCGGTTGTCGCGATTTCTTCATAGCTGCACAATTGCACACACGTACAGACATTAGGAAATAAGTTTAAATTACTTTTAGCAATGTTTTGAGACATGGCGGTAAGCGGTAATGACTCATGATGTCATTCTAAGTGAATAATGTTACATATCTGGTGATTAAGGATTCATCGTTTGAGTCTGAAATTTAGATGCTATTTTGGTTTAAGGTGTGCTTTTATATTAACAAAAGGGTCAGTAAATAAAATAACGAACGTTTAAAGAAATAAATTTAATAATCTTTCTATGTCAAGCATTTCTTTCCTAAGGTTAGACCTATGAAGTTAGGACGCATTGATTTTCTCGGATTCGAATCGGTGGTGAGGCAAAAACGGTCTCGTCTTTTAATTCTTTTAACTAGGCAATTAAATTTGATCCCTATTTTCCTACTGTATTGTTCGTATTAACTGTAAAAAGAGCTATCATATCTTATCATAGCGTTAACAGTACGATTAAAATAGGAGCAAATTAAATGTAGAATAAAGGTTCCAAGGAAGCTTCCACAATAGCAATCAATGTTTGAGAGGTAAAAAAAATAATCACGCCTGTTTCCCAGAGGGGTAGGCAGAGACCACGTCTTTCCATTTGCTACGATCTTGACAAATTTCTTTCGCTTCTTCCACATTCATACATCGATTTAATTGACGGTAAGATATGTGATCGTAGATCGTACCACTTAATTAGGGGAGAGATCTTGAAATCTAATTGATTCGATCGACCAATTTCGTCACGCGATCGTCATGCTTCGGCGGTCGACAAGTTGTGAACCTTTTTAGAGCATTAATGATCTACGTGACGGTATGTAACTCGTAGTTGAATGGATTATTGTTATTGGTTTGTAAGCAATAGTAGGGTGCGCTCTTTTTCAAACTTTTTACGGACCTTAGTTGAGCATTTCTAAAAAAGTTTGTACATTTAATTTACGATTTCGATTTGCAAAAAACATTGCTGGTTGGAAAGGTGAATGAAGCCGAGCCTAAATAGTCTCCGAAAATGCCCTGATACATTTGTATGAAACTTTCCTATTTTGTTACCATGAACCAAAGAAAGTAACAAAAAAGAAAAGTTTCATACAGTAAGCTACAGTCAACTGTTTTCTCTAAACAAAAGTCTGCTACAGTTCAGCCGCCAGTAAAATGTAAAACTTTCCAATCAACGTTCGTGTGATATTTCCCCAACTCAATTCAACTTTATCAGTAAAAAGTAATTTATAACGTGAAAGGTTTTGCCTCTTGGATAATAAGAGTTTTTTAACGATCGCCAATTCGCAAAGTTTATGTACCGTAACTGTTTTCGTGGGGCAAAAACTGACTTCAGAAACTTTCTCTCTGTCGTTGGGCTGGATGCGCAAGCGATGCCGTTATGTATTTAAATTTACTGTGAGGAATATAGCTTCTAATGACCATTTGAGTCGCAAGACGTTCAGAACCATTGACACACATGGGTGTTTATATTACATACATATTCTATTTAGCAGCAATGGCCGTATCCTGAAGGGTTTCATCGTAAACCGGCCTTAGGTCTTAGGAATGCGTTCATTGAATACAAAACAGACACAATCCGAAATGAGTCAGTGTTGCATTTTAAAATTAGAAGCGGTCGGAATACGATTTTTAATGGAAGAGCAAATTATTTTGGAATGTGTCCGTTTTGTATTCAATGAGCGATTGGTGGTAATTCATTTAAGGTAAAACTTATGATTTTAATACAATTCCTCGCTTTTGACGATGTTAATTAAAATTAAAAATATAAATACCTTTAGAACTGTTCAGTTACTGACTGACTAAGGTCGCCGTCAATAGAACTTGTGAACGATGTAAACAAATTAGTACCTACTGTTGACACATAACCTCAAATATTCACCAAGCGTGTTTTTATTAAAAATAACGTATAATTAATAGTTATTTCATCTTAAACTTTGTATAAAAATTATGATCTAGTGTATAAATCATTGCAAAGACCTCACTTGATCTTAAAAAGTACGTGATTATCCAGTAAGAATGGGGAATTGGATAGTTTGGTTTTGTTTACATATTTTGTAAGTTCTATTGACAGCGACTTTATCAAATTTTTTAACATCATGATACATAATTAATTGCGTTAATTCCGCTACAGCCTACCATAAAATGTACATTATTCACCTAACATATTTAAAATGATGGATGGGTGAAAGAAGATTGAGGAAAGAGATATACAGATCGAAAGTGAGTGGACCGGGTCGGAAAGGGCCGCCCTAGGCGTACTTTTTAAAGTCAAATCGGAGAAATACTGGAAGAGGGCCGAATCTTAAGTACCCGAAATGCGTGCATGACTCGATGTATGAATGTGGAAGAAACGAAATAAATTTGTCAAGATCGTAGCAAATGGAAAGAAGTGGTTTCTGCCTAGTTACCCCTCTGGGAAACAGGCGTGATTTAATGTATGTATGTATGTATATTTAAAATGTTGTCAGAATTTTCCGAATCATCCCCTAACAGTCAAAAAATAATAGAGAGAGATAAATAACACATAATTATGAAGTTACAGTAATTCTCTAGTTCAATTAAGTTTCCATCTTAAGTACAAAGTGACATTGATTTAATTAGCGACAACGTATTGTACTCTGGACATCCTCAGTTTAATTAACTGCCCTCGACTAATTAAGTGCCTACAAGTATCTACAGTTAGGCTGCGTTTCATTTGATCAGAGCTGTGCAATAGCCACCAACATGAGAGCTAAGGAAATTAGGAAGAAAGGAAAGAGTTTACATCTTCAGAGGGAGTACTGTTTCTTCACAGGTTAATGTTCTTAGCAAAGAGCTCCACCACACCGGCGGTTTGAGAACAGTTCCCCGTCGTCGCATGACAGGAACCCACGTGTCATAAGTTCCACGTACAATGAGCCCGTTAAACTTAAAAATATACAATCTTATGAAGCATTCGTACTGAATAAATGTCTTTTATCTTTTATCTTTATAATTTAATCAGCTCACTGATCGGAGTGGATGAATACATGGAACTTAAATTGTTAATTTTTTACTGTATTCACATTTATTAATTATTAAAAATTGATATCGGATAAGTGACCTGAAGGGCTATTGCTTAACGCACTCGCAATCGCAATTGTTTTCATTTTGAAAATCGAAGGCTTGTCTGCATACAAATGAAAACAATTGTTCCGCTTTGAAGCCAATTGAGATTGCGAGTGCGTTAGGCAATAGTGACGCAGATGTTAAATGTAGGTATGTTGATTAGTAGGAACTGTTTATGTTGACGATCTCCATGTATTTTCGTATTTTTTGACATGCAATGTAATTTATATTGTAATATAACTAAACACTAATTACTACACTAATTACTTTGAGCAGATAAAAGAGAAGGTTAAGGTTGGGTCGTACCAGAAAGTCAAGCAGTTGTCAGAGGACCGGAGCGGTTGGCGATTGCTCCACCGACAAGAGCATGGCTCTTAAATGGAGAGAGAGAGATAACTAAACCAACTATGACCTTGTCCGTCCAGGGTCCGCTTGGGCATAAATTATTAGCACAGAGTAATTCCACCTAAGTCTTTAAAGTTGGCTATGCATTTTCAGTCCTATAGCCTTGAGAATGCAAATGTCTATGGGTCACAGATCCCAACTGCCATCAAGTGAACAGTGTGCTTTACTTTCTCTATGTCTTCGAAAAAGGAAACTCCTTTGAAGAATCCAGTAATTTTACTCTTGCCTCGCGTTCTGGTGGAAACGTAGCCTAAGACGAAATATATTAGTAGCACTTAACGCGGCAGTCAATTTCCTGAAATTAATTGTTCCTAGTACAATGAAACGCTGAATTGCGTACCAAATTTATTAGGGTTCAACTTTGCTCCAAGATTTTTCCTAGGCGTTTTGTACACTGATTTCATAATACGTAATAATATCACTTCGCAGTTTTTTTTTTATGTTGATCCCGTCGGTCCTAGGTTATCTTATACATGATTCACGTAGGTTAGGTTAGTCTTGTAACCATCACAACATAACCTGAAATCAACACGGGATAAGCAGAAAACAGATTTCTATGAAAAAAAAAAATTGCATAGTCACACGTTCTATGAGACGAGTGTCAGTGAAACAAGGGTACTTAAACCGTTTTGTACCGTAGCCTTAGCGGTGCCACAAAAACTTGTAAGTATTTGCGTTTTCGGCCAGTCTTACATGAAGACATTACAACACCGTCTCTTTATAGAGATCGCGTGATAACAGTCTATTCGCGTAGCTGAGGTAATTACGTGGCGATTCGTAACAATACGGTTAATGTACCATTTTAGGTGAAAAGGGCAAATACGGAAGCACCATGTGACTGGTCACCGTTGTTGTCCAAGTGTTCACAGGAAGAATCTAAAGGAGGTATAGTTTTAAAAGGTAAGAAAAAAGCAAGGTCGCAGTTTTTTTTTAATGGAGAAGGCAATCAAGCACTCTACATGCCACCGTGTGATGGGATCTGGTGCCATAGACATCTGCATTTTGAAGACAATTTTAATACTGCAATTCTAAGACCGCAAATGCATTGCAAACCCTTAGGATTAAGAGGAAGGAAATATATTCAAATTTACTTTGAAGTGAAATTGGCAACATGACCCAATTTTATCCAAATATAGTTTTCTTGCAGTACTAAAACGTTTTAAAACCAGCCAAAATGGTTTCGCTAATGTGACGAGCATTCTCGTGTAGTCACGGCCTGAGCACGCATGCGCTCTGATTCTCCTTTTTAATTGCCATTTAACATAATGCTAGTTATTTCGTGATGTTTAAGAACATTCGTGAATAACTTAAGACTTTACGAATCTAGTATTACAGAAATAGTAGAGTAAATGTTTCTAACTGGCCACTAAATTATAACAAAGAGTCGAACTCGAGTCAGTTATTGACGTTTAAGTCTTATTATATAGTGCCCGGCCGTTATAAAGTCAATCCTGACACATGTCATTCCAGTATAAATTATAACCTCAAACCCAAGAATAGGTTATAAATCGTACTGTTATGACAGATGTCAGGATTAACTTAGTAACGGCCGGGTACTATAGTGACGATTTTTAATATAATAAGTTTGAAAACGGAACCAGTTAATTATATTCTTAAGATTGCAAATGTCTTTGGATTTCAACGTACAAAATCCCACGTACGATCATCATCATTGTGGCCTGTTTTCTAGTTTCCCTTCTCATCGTCATAAAAAAAATAGGTAGATCAAAATCACGTCTTCCAAAAATTTTGAATAAATTTTTCGATTTTAGTGTTTTTATATTGTTACCCTGAATCCTGAACTAACGAAACTTACAAATAAAAAACTTGCTTAATGTAATTACTTAATGCACTCAATCGGGACGAATGGCGGAAAAGAGGAGAAGCCTTGGCCCAGCAGTGGGTCAAATTATCTTTTTTTTTTTTTAACGTGGGATTAATTTTTACATGCATTTTGTTTTTCATTAAGGTAGTAAGTTAATTATTGTACATTGGAAACGGTTGATTTTGATGCGCCCAATGTAACGATAACACACTTATTGTACACCTGCAATCAAACAATAAATGATTTTGACTTTGACTTTGACTTTAAGTTTAGCATAATTAGAGAAAACGTGTAGCACATTAAAATTTTCAATAAAAAGGACCTATGTATAATTTCAAGTTGTATAATCAACATGGTCTCATGACATAACACAATGATTAATAATTTAATTCAATAATCTTCAAAATATATGAAAGTAGAATTTGACTGAGTGACTGACTGACATATCAACGTACAGCCTAAACCTTTTATGGAAAGTCGTCCCCTAAGGGGTTTAAATGGAGGGGGTGGCGGGAAACTAATTTTACGCGTACGAAGTCTCGAGTGTCCTACGTCAAACGAAGTCATAAAAATAATGACGTATAAAACAATTACATAAAATTTAAAATTACACTAAGCTTTATTGAAAACGTTTTATACGATTGAATTTTTGAATTATGTATTAACTATGTTTTATGTGATTAATGTATAACTGAATGTAAAATAAATAGAAAGCTCACTAATGCTACAATATCGTGTTTCCATCTTCGTGATCTTCACTTATCTTACCTGTCATGAAATCACGCTATATCACTCTTTATGTTTTTTTCTTCGCATAATTTAGGCAACAATCACGTTATCCTAGAACGTTAAGTCTGTGCCTCCTGTGACAAGTGATACAACTCAAAAAACACGATTTTTCAGGAGAGCGAAAACAAGTTTAAAAAAAATACTGCTTCTAAACGAATAGATTTTTTTGAAAATTGCTACCGATTTTTATAACATTTAATATCACTTTATTCACTGGTTTGACAAAAATAATGATACTAGTTATAGATTTTGAGATATTCAAAGAAACGTCCATAATGTATCATTTTACATTTCAGATTGATTTATTTAACCCGTGTAAGATGATACAACTCGAATTGTATTATTTAACACATAAAAGTGTAATCAAGGAGCTCTGGTGATGACTGATACAACTTTTTTTTGAAACCTTCATTTTTCTCTTATTTCTTGAGTTAGAGGCCTAACCTGTATACACAAGTTGTAGGGAATTGAATTAGTAATATTTCTTAAAACAAACGGACATAATATAAGGATTTTTAGTGAGTTGCATCATTTATCACAAAATAAAAACGTAATTTAAACCGTGACTAATGTTACATATCGAGTTATTCTTGGGTCTGATTACGAATAAACTTGTGTCAAATAATACAAGTAAGTAATTGATCAAAACAAATAATAGCAATCATGATATCTTTGTACTAAACATGATGACATTAAATCACTGGGTAAACAAATTAACTTAAGTACACTCTTTAATTTCAAAGCAACATTACGATGTTGCAACCATACAGTAGGTAAATTAAACTGTGCATATTGCCATTCAAAACAAAAACTATATAGACACCTACACAACAAATCAAATAATAATTCTCAATAATCACCTACAAAACATGAAAATAATGATAACTAAACCTCAGCTAGGTAAGAAATAAAGTAATTTAAATTAAGCTCGCCGTCAGTCGAAGTAGGAAGTACGAGTAGGTAGTTAAGTGACATAGCGCATGGTCCACCTGAATTACATACTGAATTTGATACAAAAATTTAAGTCACCACAGAACAGTAGCATTTACTAACCTGCGACTTCACAAAATAAAACACGTTGGTTGGTAAATACCTGTTTCTCTCCAACGAGAGATTTTTACCGTTTTTATCTTGTCATAATATTTTACACAAATAACTAGTATCTCTTCTACTCCCTTTATTCGACTATGGCGACATCGCATATATTGACGCAACTGAAGACCTGCTCAATAAGCTGGAACGGCTTCAGAACGTGTGCATTCGGTACATATTTGGCTTGCGGAAATTTGACCATGTGTCTGATTTCCGTACTCAGCTTAAATGGTTGCCCATTAGATCGCGTAGGAATGTTCATGTCCTGTCGTTGCTATTTAATATCCTTTTCAATCCTCAATCCCCTCCTTACCTTGTCGAACGGTTCTCTTTCTTGGCTACCGGGTCCCAGAACCGCTTACGCTCGAGTGCCAACCTACTCCTGGCTTTTCCTGCTATTAAATCCAAATCTTACTCTAAATCCTTCTCGGTACATTCTGTTCGTTTATGGAATAGCCTTCCAACTGATATCAGGCAATCACAATCTGTTGCTTCACTTAAATCTAGGCTGAAGAGGTACTGGCTTGACTCTTGTTCCTGATCTAAGACTGTGTGTCCTTTCTTCCTTTCATACTTATATATATTATTTATATATGTATATATATATATATATATATATATATATATATTTATACATACAATGTATTTATTTATTTATTTATCCTATTTAATTTATATATTTATTATACCTACATATTTATTTGCTATTATTATTTTAATCTTCTGTATCTTTAATACGTTGTACGTTTAGCCATCCATTGTTTTTATTCTTCTCTCAATCGCTCAAAGGTTAACTGGAAGAGATCCCTTATAGGGATAAGTTCGCCTTTGTACATACTTACCTTTTTTGTTTCTGTTTGTTTTAGATTTGTTATTTTCTGTTTGTACAATAAAGAGTTTACATACATACATACTAGTAAGCGACACACATGTAGATCATTATATATCGCAACCGTAAAAAGATATTAACATTTATTAAATTACCTACAATAGAAATCATACTAAGCGTCGGTTCATGGCAACACAGCGAGCGCGCGCTCCCACCCTCGATGACGTAGAGACACTATGGCCATTAGTTATGTAGAAAGACACCAGACTATTTTTTTCGGAAAATGAGTTAGCTATGCCATCGTAAACTAGATTGTTTAACCTACGTTATGTTGAAAGGGACTTATTTAACCACGCCAATTCATTGGATTATACCATTATGTATAAAACCGCCAATAACGATATGTGGGTTCTATAATGTCGAAAGCCGCCAAAGTACTTGATTTTGTCTATTTTGTCCGTTAAAAGATGATATTTTTAATCTGCAAAACACAGCCAATCTTCTTTTAGTCGATTAGTCGGAATACAAACAAATGTACTTATCAAGTGAGCACATTCATGTAAGTAAACTACTTACAACGACTAGGCAGATAGTCGCTTTGAGCAATTTTTGTTTTTCGTTCTACCTCATGTTTGGTAGTTTTCGCAGTGATGTTTTTATAACCTTTGATAAAATAAAAATAATTTAAATGAGTGTTTTACTTATTACAATCAGCATTTAGCTCTTTCTATATAAATACTACAATCTTGTATTTATAATGAGCATGAGATAACTAGAGTAATATAGCATATAGCTCTCTTTATAAAAATACACGAATGCAATATTGTAATCAGTTAAAGCGGTTAAAGAAATGGTCGTTTTTATTAAAATTACGATCGGAAGCAGGATAGCAAATATTAGTTCTATATAAAACGTCCAACTACATTGTTTTTTTTAAAAACCTATGAATACTCCAAAAAACAAGAATGCGATTTTGTAATCAGCATAAATCAGCATAATAATGGTCGCTTTCATTGAATTACGATCGACAGCAATATAGCAAATATTAGTTGCATAGAAAACATCCTACTACATTGTTTTTTAAAAACCTACGAATACTTCAGTTAATTTGTATAACATGTGCTTAATAAAGTACATCATGCTATGTTCTATCAATTTGGGTTATTTATGTTTAAGAAAATATACTAGAAAGTAATAAATTATTATTTTTACCTAACAACGGCTATATCTCGGTACCGGATATTTATTATTGGTCTCTTTTTGCATAACTATTAAAGATAAACTATTTTATTCTTAACCTTAACAACACTCTGTCACAACAAAGTAATATTAGTAGACCTTACGATTTACATATTACACTTTTTTATGACACGGTTCTATGGTAAGTATCAATAAATTTGTTTAGATATATATTTAAGATATATTTATCTATTTAAGTATTTAATTTATCGTTGTCTAGAACCCAAAGTATAAGCCCAGAGCTTAGTTTGGGACTAGCTCAGTTGGTGTGAGATTGTCCCCGTACATGCTTATTTTATTATTTTATAGTAACTGTATCACTGTGCACCAAACTTTATAGGTTCTAAGTGGTCGTAATATTCTCACATTTTTGATACAACTGACTTATACATTTGCAAAGATTAGGAAATATTGGAAGACATTTGATATAACTCGAGTTGTATCAATTAACACATACCAATTGAAGCAAATATAGGGTTAATTTTTGATCTTACTCGAGTTGTATCTTTCAAAATACGCAAAACTCTGGTGATAAATGATATAACTCGAGTTATATCAAAAGACACAGACATTTTTAAAGGCATAAAAACCGTGATTAATAATACATTTTTAGATATATCATGAGGCACGAAAAAATATATATAGTTATGGTTTTTTGAAGTGTTTTAACTAGAGAAATATCATTAAACACGGAAAATGGGAAAAAAAAGGGTCAATTGTATCATTTTACACGAAAGTATCTTGGAAACTAGAAGGCCTAGGAACACGGGAGTTGGAGCAAACGATGCGTTATTTTTTTTTAAGTTGTTTCATGAAAGAACACGTTAACTGCTACAACTCAAGTTGTATCACTTGTCACAGGAGGCACAGAAGTGAGTCATTATAGTACAGACTGTCCCAGAACTTAGCGTAAATATAATATATCTTCTTTTAGCAGCTCTGGAATATCTTTAAACTTTATGTCATGGTAATTAGTTTAAGAATTGTTTGTTTGTTTGCTTGAACGCGCTAATCTCAGGAACTACTGGTCCGATTTGAAAAGTTCTCTCAGTGTTAAATAGCCCATTTATCGAGGAAGGCTATATATCAAACTCACCTATTAATATAAAAATTATATACTTAGTTTGAGAAAATCTAGGGATTTTTTGCAAAAAAAAATGCAAATTGACATGTATCCCAATTTTGCACTAATTTCACAGTCGTTACTAAATAATAAAAGTTTAAATCGCAAATCAGTTTACGCTAAAAGAAAAAGATAGATTTATGGAACTGTTATTAGCTCTGTCCTTTCCGCTCGCTGTAAAATTAACTGCAAAGCTATGTCATAATAATCTCCTTGATTGATAAAATAGATTCCATTGATGCAACTAGACAGATTTACACTAAACAGTTTCTAAAAAACCACCCAAGTATAACCTTGTTTTATAATAATACACTTACACGCTTCTATTTTTTTCCATAAACTAATCTAACGTATTCATCCCAACAAAAACTACCATTAAATCCAAAATGTGCCAAACGGTACTTTAATACGTACGTCGTGTCATAATCGTAATAAAAGTACAACGACCTAAGAGACGAGAGCACGCGAGGATGGTTATTAAGAAATAGCATTGTCGAATACGCCTCTATTATTAGAGAGGAATGAGCGCAATTATCTGGAAAGTACCATCCGATGGAAATTATCTCAGGAATTCAACCTATGTTTAACTAGACGTGTTAACAATTGTAAATATAACAGTGTTATAATGACAGCTTTGCACGCGTGGCAGTTAGTTTCCCAATACTCCCGTTTTTCCCGTTGGGGGTCGAATTTTGGAAAATACTCTCTTGGTGTGCTTCTAAGATACCAAAGGAATACTCCCTCTAAGTTACAAGCCCCTGGGTCCATCGTTTTAGGCTGTCAGTCAGTTACTCAATGTTTTGATATATTTCGAAGATTAATCATTAAATATAATATTTGAGTATTAGGTTTTCCACCTTTCTTTCACTAAGAAAGAAAGTTCTAGGATCACTGTTGTCTGTGTAATGAGCTTGTAAAGTGACAAGATTCTCAAAGTAGTCAGTTAACTGCGTTGCTGATAGTTCGAGAACATTTTAAGTTTTTGTCATTGTTACTGCCATTGTTACTGTCATACTTGTCATTTGATGTTCAGTTTGAAGTTTATTATGACACTAAAGTGCTTAATATTGTCGTTGGGGTACTGTACAAGCAAATACCTAATACAATATGCCGGATGTATAGTCGAAAGCTCAAATATCTATACACCTATCGCGTCAAATATATACACAAACCTTATTATCAGTGGCAATAGAGATGGGTAGATATGTTTGACGTCTTGGGAACGTATATTTATGACTGTGGTACTCACTCGACGAGAGTCTCTCGCCGAGTCTCGGGCCACAACCGACCGTGACTGGGATATGGAAAGGCAAGACGAGAGTGAGTGAGATAAAGAGTAAGCGAGGAGGCTATTATCATTTTTACTAGAGGAAAATAAGCCAGTGGGTCACTTGACAGAAAGTATATTTTACCATAGCCTATGGACACCCTCATTAGCAGAAAAGGAATCGTAGATACGTTGCTGGTCTTTATAGAAAGAGTTTGCGTGTCTTTTCTTTTTCTGTTGCCATCAACGGACAAACGGACAGACGGCCCACCTAATGAGATGTAGTCACTGCCGCATTTGCAACACCGGAGGCGTCACCAATGCGTTGCCGGTCTCGAAGAAGTTTAATAACACCCTTTTTCAAAAGTCCATATTGTAGTGCATTTGCAAAATCTCAGCAGGAAATTCATTCTAAATTCCTATTGTTCCAAGATTAACTGGAAGAGGGACTTATCCCATATGGGATAAGTTCGCCTATGTACATTATTTATATTGATGCAAACATGTCTTGTAATAGTTTATACATACATATACGCGCCAGAAATAATATAGAGGATCGGTGTGTTGTTGAGCACAGTGAGTCAAGAAAATGAACATCTTGTCGATGACGAGAAGTGCGATGGTAGAATGAAGCCGTGTGCACCAGTCTAAACAGTCTGCGGTCCCATTACGCAACAGCTCCCATCAAGTTATAACCACAACCAGAAAGAGTGGAAAACTACGGTAGGCTTAGGGCATGCAAAGCTCTTCATACAAAGAGTTAACCAGAGCTGGACCAAAAAACTTTGGAAACTCAACAGAAGACAACTCCGATTCGTTATCGGAGTGTTTACAGGGCACTTTGGTATTAAACATCTCCTAGGAAAGATGGGCCTTTATGACAACACAGATTGTAGAATGTGCGGCGAGGAGGTGGATACAATGAAACACTTATTGTGTGAATGTGACGTACTCGCCGGAGTAAGAATGAAAATCCTCGGTTGTGGCTACCTAGAACCGAACGATTTCAAGGCTCTGCCATTGCACTCCACTATCCGCTATTTGGAAGGGGTGGAGGCTGCATGGGATTAAGAGCTAAAAGAGGGGTAATTACACAAAAGATCCCATAGAGTCGAAGTGTATCCGTAAGGACCCCATCAAGAAGATAAGATAAGATAAGTTATAACAATCTAATGAATTCGAAGTCGGAAGGTCTATGTTAAGCAGGGTTTCCAATGCGCCCCGCATGGACTTGGTTTAGTATGTATACATCGGTGACTTCTAGTGTTTACACCGCGAGCCAAGCCTTTTGAAGACACCGCGTTCTATGTTAAACAGAGTCCGCACGGGGCGCAGTGGAAACCCTAATTAGCATAGACCTTCCGAGTTTGAATTCATTACTTTGTTAAAACTTAAAAAAAGGAATGACTATGCAAAAATGTGAAGACAACATCAAAAGATTTACGCGAAGTTATATTTTTTCAACAAATGGTCATTAAAACTGCATTTAATAAATAGCAAACTTTTGTTTAAGTTATATATTTTTTTAAGGAAAAATAGGAGGCAGACGAGCAGACCTGATGATAAGTTACACGAACCATAAACCCGCAACACCAGAGGAAACGGAAGTACGCTGCCGGCCTTTGAGAAATGAGTAGTTAGATTCGCTTTTTGAAGGCCTACTAAGTCGTATTTTTTCGAAATCCTGACGTGGAGAAAATGCTTAGTAAGATTTGAAAATATATTATGTGGTTAATGCTTCTAATGTGCGTTTTAAAAATGCTTTTTCCTGTCTACTTTACACGTAAAACACACACACACAACACGTACATAGACGACATAAGTTTCATTTTCATCTATATCTACAATAATTATTATGTAGGGTACGAGGCAAGTCGCGGAAGTCACGTTCCATTTTCAAAAGGCGACTCATTTATTAGGGATGGTCGTTATGACGACATTTCATAATGCCGGTCCTTTTAAGAACGTTGCGTTCCAAATTCGAAATTGGAAACGTCGCCAGCCTGTTAAGTTGTTAATAAAAGAAAATAAAATGTTGCCAGGAGTAGAATTAAATTAATTAAATATATTTTTCGGTTATTGTTGAGCGACACTTTGTGTAAATTTCGTATTTAATATTAAAGTTTGTTACTTACTTTAAGTTTTAAATCACTGCAGGAAGAAAATGTGGATATTTTTTGAAACATTGTAAATGAAAAACGTGTGTAAGTAAGTATATTGAACAATGGATAAATTAAGAACCTTTAAGAGGATTGTAAAGCGACGCCTAAATCCTACAGCTGCCAAATAAAAAAAAAACATCCGACTTTTTAATATGTTTTAGTTATTATAAAAAACTAGGTTTGTTCTTTTCCGTTTTGGTCATTAAATGTTTTTCTTTTATAAGATCTACAAAATACTCAAAAATCATAAAAAAATAGACCTAGTTTAACAGAAGAGAAACTTCATCACATTTTCAATCCTCATAATAAAACATTCCCTTTAAAAATGTATACTAATAAAATCTATGAAATGTACGTAATGTAAGTAACAAAAAAGCGAGTATACCAGAGATCTATATTCCACTTCACTTTAATGCAGAATCTCTAAAGATCACGAGAGCGGGCAACGCGCGCTCGCAATTTCTCCTAAGGCTAATGCCCGCTGTGACTCATGCTATACTTAACACGTCAACGATCAACGCTTCTGTCAATTAAAATCCCACGGTTAGGCACAGGTTAACTAGGAAAACTTTTTTAACTTATGTCTGGCGTTAGGAAATCATTTGTTCTTAAAACACAAGCTAATTTCGTTTTTGGTGGCTAAAAAATACGAGAATAATCTCTAAACACGAAATTGGCTCTGCGTCCATTCCGAATTCAAAATTTTATAGCATATAGTTGGTACTATTGGATATAGCGTTGAGCACCAAATCCGAAAAAGGACTGTGATCCAGGCTTAATTTTTTCAAATCCAAATTGCGGTGTGGATGCGTCTTTAATATCGCACTTTTTTACTACGTTTAACGAATTAAGCTGAAATAAGCCCAAAAATCCAGGAAATTCCACCACCACAATCACAGCACTAGTAATTAAAAATAATCACCTTTAAAATTGAAAACCAAGTCACAAGTCAAATTTTCAACGATGGAAACACTGGCACTTGAACGCAACGTGTTTGTAGATTGAAAGGGCACGGTTAAAAAAGAAGAATTTTTAAATTTGGAACGTTACTTTTTTCGAATGGTGGCGCGTGCCCGCGCTGTTTCGAATGCGAGTGATTCAGCTAGTGCGCGCCTTTTATTATTTCGTCACGCTTGCGCACCGTTGCAAGTGCATTCGAAAGAAGGCTGGGGGTAGATGACACTCTTTTGATGCTCTGGTCTGTGGTTTAGTGTGTTCCGAATCAGAATCTCAACTTTGTTACTCTGTATTTTTGGACCGGTATGTTTTTTTCTATGAAAGCTCTTAAATATTTCTGTATTTCAGTCAGGGAAAGGAATAGAAGTCTGAACTCTGTTCTCTTTCTCACTCCATATTACCGACGTGTAAAAGACCCCTCATGTGGTTAATTACTGATTTAAGACCCGACTACCCGTACGGTATAGTACATTGTGTATTAAGGGTGGTAAAGAAATTCTTATATTTCCTTTACCACCCGTGTAACATACAATGTTTTTCATCACAATTGCGAGGAAATGAAATAAAATCAGACAAAAGATCATATTTTTAACTTATTAGCGGCAGACTACGTCATTGTCTGTGACTTACCACAGATAATGTCAAACGTGTTCGGAGTCCGATTCTAGTGACATATGAGATCAATAGTTTATTATGCGAGATTGTTAGGAAATAGTATTCAACTGACATTTCATCTCGAATGAAACTTCATATCGAATGGCACAAGAATTGGGGTCCTGACGTATTGTGATAGTTCGAGTCCACGTATAATATTTAAAAAAATAGTACATTACTTAACAAGGGCTGTAAAAGAAAGAAAGCCCGAAATCGCAGGTATTTGAGACCCGAGCCGTAGGCGAGGGTTGTAAATATGCGATAGAGGGCTTTCTTTTTTACTGCCCGTGATGAGTACACAATTTTACGTCTTCACCTGGCCACAATGCGAGTTTTACCGTGCGCGCAGCGTGCGATAAAACTCACATTATGGCCAGGTGTTACGTAAAAGCTATTACGCACTTAAGTAACGTAATGGTAAAAAAAAGGCCCGCGGGTATTATTTTGGATTTACGGTCGATTTTTCTAGCATGTTAGGACACTATTTACGAGCAAGTGTGATGAAAAATCAATTTCATACCTAGGCCACTATAGAACTATGTCAAAGTGATGCAATGAGTCAAATCGTATGAAGACTGTTACGATTTGATTTGATACGTCATTTTGATATAGTTCTGTAGTGGCACAGGATTCAAATTGGTTGACTGTGCATTTGGCACTACCACGCTATACTAAAAGATATAGAACTTATAATAAAATTAACGTATTCGGTGACATAGGTATGGTTTTTTTTTTAAATAAATTTTGGGTACGTAGGCAAATTTTCCCGCCATCCTTAAGCACTTTGCATAAAAATCAATTATCGTACTAGATTTTACCACTAAATTTCTGATTTTTTTACACGATATTTCCTCCTAAAGTCGGACTGTACGGATATATATTTCCTTGTGGGAAATCGATTATAGTTTTGTATGTAGGTACTACGCATGCTCATATCACGCTAATTATGGAAGGAAGCTATGGTTGTTAAAACTAGAAACGATCGAATTACCAGATAGATGCAAGGCTGAGTGCAATAATCTATCAGTATTTCGTAATGCATAATGCAAGCGTAAAACTAACATTAGTCATAGAAATTCAATCGTGTTGTAACCTACTACTTCTATTAGGTACAATCAGCATCAAAGGTAGCTAAGGCAAATAACATGCTCAAAATGATGTAAACAAGTATTTTCTTGACAATAGAGTCGAGTGCAGATCATTTCGACCACTTTGGTTGCGTAGGTACTTCTGCTGCTGACTGTACCTTGAGCCAATTTTTTTTTCCTCTATCTTGTAATTAAAGTAACGTTAATATAACGCCACGGACAAATCTATATGGCGATTGGAACAGCACCCTTGTGTTAAAATTTGCTAGCAGGTTTGTTTTTTGGCATTGAGTTAGCACACAGGCCACCTAGGAGAAATTGATGGTAGGTATGTGGGAGTTGTGACCCATAGACATTAATTTTGCATTCTTAAGTGTACAATGTTAAGACTGCAATTCTAAAACCACAATTGCGTTGCAGACCCTATGAGGACAGTGATGGAATGCCTCTATGCTAGTAATTTCACCGGTTGTGTTATCTCCATACCGGAGCTCTACAATGCGAACACTGCTGCTTGCTCGTAGGTTAAGGGAAATGATGGTGGTAGCCATGACGGTGGATGTAAGCGTTTGACTTTAAAGTTGGACTTTCGTATTGTCATAAAGTAATAAAATAGAAGTAATTTATGAAAAAATGAGAATGTTTTATGGGTTCAAGCTGTTTACGAATTGTTAAAGGAATTCAAAAATGTGACGAAGGATTTAAATATTCGTGCTAGAGCCACTGAAATGTCAACAGTCGATCATTATTATACTCGTAGGATACTTAGCGACTCGCTTCGCTTCGGTTTATGTGACTTTTTTGTAACACCCGCACATACACCAGAATCTAAAATACCTACATAAAACCTATCACCACCAATAAAAAACTGATGATTAGAAGCACAAAGAGTGGGGGTTTTCCCAAAAATGTACCCCAATGGGACAAATAGGGGTAGTAGCGGGAAACGAGCTCTACGGATACAAGGTCGCGGGAGTCTTCTGTTTATCTTATTACACGAGTCCTTTTATGCGAGCCTAGTATGGCTGTGTCTATATCGTGTCAAATGTGGGTAAAGCATCCGTCACTCTCGTACTTATTTACGTGTCAGAAGGTGACGGATGCCTTAACCAAACTTTGTCACGCGATAAACGCAGCCATATTAGGGCCCATAATTAGCTATATGCCAAATGAAAAACTCATCGTAGTCGAGTAAATCGTATGAGGTATAGAAATAAGAGTAACTAGAGCAGACTGGAACAAGCCAGCGTGACCGAGAAACATCGTCATCGGTTCATCAGTGAGGCAAGTGCATGCGGTCTGGCCCTCCGACCTTGGTTTACCACTTCGCAATGCTGCCCTGCTAAAGGATGCATAACGCAATTTGATAGTCAAAGTAAATTTAACCCTCCATCTTAAGAATTACGGTCACTAATACATACGCGGTTCTATGAGACATACTGCCTTTCTAAGGAGGGCAGAATGATGGTGCCGTAAACTGCTGGGGTCTTATTCTTTTAAAAACGGCGCTTGGTAGTTCGAAACAGTGAACAAGTGAACTGTCAGAGCGTACAAAACAGATTTTAGCGCGTGCATTCTCAGGCAGGAGGGCTTCGGTCGATAAGATCGAATGTATAAAACTGCCGAAAACTTAAACTTAAAATTTCGCAATAACATTTTGTAGTATTTGAATAAAATGCCTGTCACATATGGATGAACGCACGGACGGACATTACTAAACCCTAAAAAGTAATGCAAGAAAGACACATGTTCTAGAGCACTGCTTCATTTGGTTCAAATGCATTGTTTACAATTTATATGCAATGCAATTTAGTTGCAGGCAATCCGGCGCGAAACGAGATCGTAATAGCATGAGGTCTCAATATTTGTTCCATTCTTATTTGATGACATGAAAACCAACCCAAGCACAATATATGGGTACTTGCAATCTCAAACACTAATTCCTTACAAGTAGGTACAAAAAAAATAAAAAAAAAAATAAGTACCTACCATGTCCCAGCAGTGGGACACCCAAATAGGCTAGTGCCCAACCCAAAAACCTAAAATTAATATAAAATCCAAATTGACAAAATGGCTTTTACACAAATGTTTTTATAATTAATGAATTTATGAATTATAGTGACCTAAATAGATACTAAGGAAATATGACTATTTTACTTCTAAATGATTAATGATTGTGTTTTTACGGAATGTTATTGAATGTTAATATTTATTGAATTATAATTTGTATGTTTTTATTTGTAATTGATAATTAGATTTTAGATCTATTTTTTTTTAAGACTAACTACTAATATTTACACGCTTGCATGCAGGCTGAACACAATGGATTCTTAATTCTTGAACATCTGCTGTATGTAATACTGTGTTCTAGCAAACAAATATGATTTGATTTGATTTATAAAAAAAAAATAGTACCGAGATGACGACTAATAGAGAAGTATGTAAGAAAAAAAACCATGTTGCACCAACCCCACCAATAATTTATGCAAGTGCACGTTATGTCAATGAAATTTCCTTTCTAATGTAACCCGTCACCCCATCGTAATTAGATGAGGCAAGCCGTGCGGTCTGGCCTACGACCTTCACCCAGCATGGAACCGTACCTTTAGCATTTAGCAGAGAAACGGTAGTAAGAAGGTTTTTGGGAAAACATTACAATGTGCGGTAAAACGGGGTGAGGAGGGGATGAAATTCAAAATTCAAAATTCAAAATATTTATTCAGTAAATAGGCCACTGAGGGCTCTTTTACACGTCGGTAATATAGGGTGAATCTACCAGCGAATCGGACAAGACCGTCATTGCGGAGAAGAAGCGTCGTAAGTGAGTAGGGCCCTACCTAAAATAAAAGTCATAACTTTTTAGAAATAAGAACAAGTAGTCAAGTATAAAAGACGATAACGTTACGTCTATTGGAAATAATTTCAGTCTTATAATTAGTAAATTTGCTTCATTTTAGGTTGTGTCCCTACTCACCCCGTTTTACGGTAACTCGAAGGATTGTTTATTTTTGCAAGGTTTTGCCTATTTTGGGGCTCCGTAAAAAATTAAGTGGTTCAAATTGAGAACCGATGGGTAAGACCAACTTTTTTTCGACCATGGACCGGTTTGATTGTTCCGCTATGAGCATGAACTATAAGATTTAAAAAAAACTTTAATGGTAACCTTGTATGTACTATCAGCTCATTGGAACCCTGGCCAACCATTGACACTTCTTACGACTTGAATCACAACATGACTGTGAATGTTAAACTTGATAGCCTTTTTAAGAAGAAAATAAAAAATCCCATGTTCGCATTGGTTAGTTCCCCCCTTTCTCCCTTTTTAAGAACAGTAATATTAAAAATTATTTGCTTGCGCCACATCTGCGTGTTGATAAATATTACTGTAATATTTTTATGCGAAACAAAACGACGTCAACCCGTATATTTGCCGAATTTCACAGATGTGGTTTCAGCACCACAGCTTGATCCTGTTCTTTTATAGCCATCTTGTCAGAAGAATTCGCATTGCTGTTCCGGTGTGGAGATAAGGCAACTGGTGAAACCGGTGACCACCCATTCCACGATAATAGCCTTTAAAAGCCTTGCCTCTCGAAGTACAACCCACTAAAAGAAATATACAACTTAGTTGTTTGTTAAACAAGCCATCACATAAGGGAAACCTAAAGAGCAGCACTAAATTGATATCCCTCTTATTGCATAACCAAATATAAGGATAACCCTTAAAAATAGCGCTTAAAAGGCCAATAGAACGGCTTTTTATATGGGTAACCCTTATAAATAGCACCTTAAATAAATAAAATAAAATAAAATAAAGTTTATTTGTCTAAAGAAAATTACAACTTATGAGTTCCCGGTGGGACCCAAACTAGGCGGAGCCTGTATCTTGGGACCCGGTGAGACGGTTCACAGTATGATTAGACTTTAAAAAGCAAATCGAACGGCTTTCGAGCGATACGGCTTTTCTAAATAAATCCTTATAAAAACCCATTCGAAACCCCTTGAATGAGATAGCGGGCCGGCCCCTGGGTGAAATTACTAGCATAGAGACATTCCATCTTTGTTCACAGACTGCGCGCTCAGGTCGCTAGATAAAGTGAAGTGGGGCTACACCACCGAGGATTACTGCAGTTGCGGCGCTTCTCCACAGTCCATGGTGCATCTCCTGCACTGCTCCGTGTGCCCCGACACCTGCACGCGGCAAGACTTATATGACGCCACTAGCAATGCCAATATTGCTCAGCTCACCCGTCCGGATCGCTACCACCATCTTATCCATTAACCTACCGCCAAACAGCAGTGTTCGCATTGTTGTGTTCCGGTTGGGGATAAGACAGCCGGTGAAATGACTAGCATAGAGGCATTCCATCTTAGTCCTCAGGGTTGGCAACGCATTTGCAGGCTTAGGATTGCATTGCAGTCTTGTGAATGCGAATGTCTATGGGTCACAGTTTCCACTTACCATCAGGTGGCCTGTGTGCTCGTTTGTCTTCTCTATGCCATAAAAAAAAAACTCAAATATGACATGCCGTCGACACGCTAAGAAGAAAATCTTAGTTCTCAGGGTTGGCAACGCATTTGGAGTCTTAGGATTCTAGTGCTTAGTCTTAAGATTGTAGTGCTTAGAATTCAAATGTGCGCCTGCGACATGTGCCTTCCCCTTGACTTAAAAAAACTTCTCAACTTTGATAAAAACCTGAAAGTAACTTTCGTAACTCATATAAATAATTCAAGATTGTACAGATAGCATATATTTAATTAGGTAACGCTGCTTAATGATAAATAATTAATGTATTTGCTAATACACACGTTTCGCACCACATAATTGCGAGTTCATTGCTCTTTTGAGTGCTTTCCGCCAGTTTCATAATCGAATTACAGGCGTATTTTTTTTTATTTTTTTTTATGGCATAGGGAAGACAAACGAGCACACAGGCCGCCTGATGGTAAGTGGAAACTGTGACCCATAGACATTCGCATTCACAAGACTGCAATGCAATCCTAAGACTGCAAATGCGTTGCCAACCCTGAGGACTAAGATGGAATGCCTCTATGCTAGTCATTTCACCGGCTGTCTTATCCCCAAACCGGAACACAACAATGCGAACACTGCTGTTTGGCGGTAGGTTAATGGATAAGACGGTGGTAGCGATCCGGACGGACCCTGCACAAGGTCCTACCACCCGCCAAATAAAATATAAAGAAAATGGGTGAGGACCAAAAAGTTAGGCCACAGGTTAAGCGCAGTTAACCATACAAACGACGAAGACGAAAAAAGTTCCGTTGTGCGACGAAAAGTATCCCTACTGTATGGCTAATTTTCGTGTCACAACGGAAAAGTTTCATTGAAACTTTAATTGATTGAGTTAGCGTGGACAACTTTTTGGTCCTTACCCAAATCTCACTGTGTTGCTTAAAACCGTATGAGTGTATTAAAATCCCGTCCCTTCTTGTGTGGTTGCTGGGTTACAATAGTGCCACTCCATGTCTTCCCATGGACGTCGTAAGAGGCGAAGAAGGCTTGTAGTACTGTTAGTCGATGGGCTTGCAACCTGTCACTAATACGCTGGTATCTTAGCCTATTTATGTAAAATGTGGGTACAGAGTGATCAACAAGTTTTTAAGTTGTAGGTCATTCTGTAGCTCTGCCTACCCCACTCTGGGAATAAAGGTGTGAGCTTATTGTATGTATGTATGTATTTTACTATAACACACACTACACTACACACACACACTGGTGAACATCTTTAGCCTAATTGTGCAAAATGTGGTTACAGAGTTGTCAACAGGTTTTTGGAGTGGTTGGTAATTCTGTAGCTCTGCCTACCCCACTGAGAATAAACGCGTGAGTTTGTGTATCTATACTTATATCATAAAGCAGAAGAGTTTGTTTGTTTGTTGGTTAGCTTGAACGCGCTATTCTCAAGAACTATCGGTCCGATTTGAAAAATTCTTTCATTGTTAGATAGCCGTTTAGTATTTAGGCTACTATATCATACTCACATAAACCGAAGCGAAGCGAGGGCGGATAGCTAGTGTATGTATGTTTTACCATTTTTTTGTTAAAATAAAAACTCTTTGTATGTTCATTTTACTATATCTAGTGATCCGTTAAACATACGCCTTTTTATTTTGAGTGTTAGCGTAACGTTGGACAAAAAAATAACATGTCAAATGCAATATTGTTTTACAGAGTAGAATAGACAGCTTGTGGGTTAGCTTTATCTATGACATTTAAAAATATATACACTAAATTATATTTCATCAACTAATTGGCGTTGCAATAGCAACATATAAAATAACATACTATCAAGATGTGTACCAATTTCCAACTTATTTGCGTTATTTTAACACTTACAACGAATAGTGTATCTGTTTTGTGCCTTTTCTATGAACGAATAAGGGTGGTAAGTATTCGCACTGTAATGATATAGACTGTATGTCTACAGTCGTTAATATGATGTAACGAAGATTTAAACCGTATTATGTCTGAAATAGCTACTAAATATAGAAGTGCTTGATTTGTACATTCGTAGTACTTTTTACGAGTCGTGACACCATAATTATAGTAGGTATGGTAAGGATACAAAAAATCATTGTGACAATGCAAAACACATAAAATATCAACACTGATATACTTAACAATTTTTTTTTAAATTGTGAATTCAAAATAAACACGACATGTATATTAATATTGTGTAGACGACAATATAAAACGAGGTTTGTTTCAATAGAACTTGCCAACAACGTAAACAAGCTTTGTATTCAAAATGTCTTTAATTTCCATTCTACATCATCAAATACTGCTAAATCCATGTGTTATTTAATCAATTCTTTCCACATCATTATCCTAAACCATTAAAAGAATAAAATGGTGCTAGAATATGGATATCTCATTGAAAGTTTTGTTTACATTGTTGGCAAGTTCTAGTGAAACAAACCTTAGTGATGTTTTCATTCGTATTTTTTTTCCAAACATGAGCAAATGATTCCTTACCATTGTGCACATTTTCCATACACCATTGTGCAGCATTGCCACGTTGAAAAGCATACCAGGGGCTCTATTCAAGATGCTTTTAGCTAACTAGCGTTTCTATTCATTTCGTTTTTAAACCAATCGCGTCACTGGTGGATGACGTGATTATGAAGAGTCACGTGATCTACCAGTGACGTGATTGGTTTAAAAACGAAACGAATAGAAATGCTAATAAGCGTAATGCATCTTGGCTAGAACCTGAGGGCCTAGTTAAAATACATACCGCTAAGTTAGCCATTTTCGAAAATAAACAAAATGTAATGTGCTCCGTGTGGTTGCCGGGTTAGAATAGTGCCACTCCACTCCATGTCTTCCTGTGGATGTCGTAAGAGACGACTAAGGGAATAAAGGCTTGTCCTGTTAGGCGATGGGGTTGCACCTGTCATTAATACACAGGTAAACATCTTAGCCTAGCAAAATGTAGTTGAGCATTTCTAAAAAAGTTTGTACATTTCATTTACGACTCCGATTTGCGAAAAAAATTGCAGTTAGGTAGGGTAAATGATACTGAGCCTAAATAACATAGTCTCCCAAAATGTCCCAATTAATTTGTATGGAAACTTCCTTTTTTGTTATCACGAACGGAAGAATTTTGGTAACAAAAAAGGAAATTTCCATACAAATTAATTGGGACATTTTGGGCGACTATGTTATTTAGGCTCAGTATCATTTACCCTACCTACCTGCAATTTTTTTTCGCAAATCGGAGTCATAAATGAAATGTACCAACTTTTTTAGAAATGCTCAGTTACAGAATAATCAAAAAGTTTTTAGAGTTGTAGGTAATTCTGTAGCTCTGCCGACCCCAAGCAAAAGCAGGGAAAGCAGGCGGGGATGTGAGTACGTGTATGTAACAAAGTGTTAAGGATTGATTTAGGCTGATGACAGATCAAGTCGAACGCTTGAGTCAACTCAATAGATTTTGTCGATAGAAAACAGACACGTTAATAGCTCAACAATGTCCAAAAAAAAGCAGCTTGTCCGTAGTTCGCACAAAACGTGGTCACTTCACTGTCATTACTAGTGCGCGACGAGTTGCGTGTGCGCATGTTAGTGCTTTACTATTTTAACACTATCTACCGACACTTTCACATGAATTTTGAACCTTATTTTCATAAATTAAGACTCATTTTTCAAAACCACTTTCGGAGACTTCTGACTAATTAGAAAGGAAAAGTGTTTTGCTGATTTGTAGCTTGTTCTCTAACTGTTGATTTTAAAGTGTTGTCTAATAATTTGGCAACTTTTTGGGTAATAATGGCATAAATGAAGTTAAATAAATCAGTTTTTCTTTTCTTTTTCAGAACTCATGTTTATGAACTAACATAGTTTTCTTGTTATTGCTCGCATGAAGTCTGCTCCACCTACTCTGTAAAATATTTTAATTTGACACCTTATCCTTACTAAAGTTCTCTGGAGGAGATCGCTTATCAGCGATAAGATCGCATGCTGTTTACCTGTGTTCTTTTTAATTATCCTGTTTCTCTGTAGGTAATGTTTTTTTTGGTGTACAGTCACGAGATTAAATTTGGTACCCACCTTAGGTCCACAATAACGTTGAATTTCCTAAAAGTTACAAATGACTTGACATCTCTAATGACATTGCATAATTTTCCTTGAAATGGGTCCCAAATTAACGCTTGTAACCGTACAATAAAGTGTTTTGTATTGTATTGTTGTATTGTAATTCAAAACAGATTGAAGGCACAACTCATGCGCGTATCTTAGTAGTTAACGAGATAAAGAACCAGTTACAATTATCATATTTTAGTGGATAAAATCAAAGTGATTTATTTCATTAGCAAATTTTCATCTCTGCACGTATACATACATTAAGCAGCGACCAAACCAATGCTTAAAAAACGGTGTCGGTACGGAATCGCAGTGACGCGTCGTATTAGCACCGTTTTTGACGCACGCTCCCCACACCGCTGCTTAACGTTGCGAATATCACGGCACGTTAAAATTGACGCCATGTTATTACTATGACACATTCTTTTGTTTACGCTCCGTCTGTGAATTTTGAGCACCGGTGTGGAGAGCATGCGTCAAAAACGGCGCTAATACGACGCGTCACTGCGATTTCGTACCGTCACCGTTTTTTAAGCATTGGTGTGGTCGCTGCTTTAAACCACGCCTGTTTCCCAGAGGGGTAGGCAGAGACCACTTTTTTCCATTTGCTACGATCTTGACAAATTTCTTTCGCTTCTTCCACATTCATACATCGAGTCATGCACGCACGTCGGTTTCGGGTACTTAAGATTAGGCCCTTTTCCAGTATTTCTCCGATTCGAAAAAGTACGCCTAGGGCGGCCCCTTCCGACCCGTCCACTCACTTTCGATCTGTACATCTCTTAATTCGTAATTTTCCTCCCTAATCAGTATAAATTACCTGAATAGTGAATACCCGCTCATTCATATATAAATTTTGTTACCATTAAATGTTTTTTTAATCAGGTAAACATAATTAATTCCCAAAAGTATTACAAATCATTGTGGAAACCTGAAGGAAACGAACTTTTGAAACGCATTTTTTTAAATATAACTATCCAGATTATGCGCCAATGGAAAACAATTGCTACAGGTATGTTCCAACTTTTAAAATATGCGTGTTAACGTTAAAAGTAACAACATTGAAAAACGTAAATAATAAACGTTTTCTCTCGACTTTTCAATATCGCGATTAGAAAGCGCTCGGTCAGAGCGGATCAGCGCTCATTATCTCAAATTGTTACTTTTCCCGCGCAAATAATAATGATACAGTGGGACAGTTTCATTCGTTCATTCATTCATTTTCAATAGCCAAAGAGTTGCAATTTTTAAAGTCCTTTTATTTTGCTCTGCTGTGTATCTGTATTCCACTAGATACCAGTTTTTTAATAGCAATCGGCAAACTTCGGTATTATTTGCCGGATCGGATGCTTGACGTTGGCCGTAAACAATATACAGGACGCAACTATACGTTAGAGTGAGATCGTAATACATCGCGCTCACTCTGACATTATAGTTGCATTTTGTACGAATAAACTGTTAGTTGCGAGTAGCGACTTACAGAATTTTCGGTTCCAGCCTATTAAATTCGGCCAAAAAACGAGTTTCGGCCTAGTTTCGGTTTCGGCTGCAGGCCGGCCGAAACCAAAACTACGTTCGGTAGATTACAATTTGGCGGTGCAGAATAATGTAGGTTTCTAATGGTCCAAAAGTTTCGGAGCCTTTTCAATTCAAACAAACAATCAAATCTTTCCTCTTTATAATATTAGTGTAGAAGTGTCGAAGTGTAGATTGAAAAGTGTATCCACTGTAACCATATACGCTGCGCATCCGCACTCTGCAGATTTAGTCTCAGGCGCCTTACACTTTCAGACTCGGAGTATTTCGAGATAGCATCAACTTGCCACTTAGGTGTCAGCCGGGTAATTGGACAAGTTTCTGAAGTTTCCGTTAAGATACGAACGCTATCAAGCGTAGACGTTGAGAGAGTTTGATTTGGAAGCTTGAGTTTTGCGAGGGGCAGAACTGCAGCAAGGATAAAGGAGGATGGGTTAGTAGTCGAATTTCCAAGTTGGTTGCGTATTTTTTTTTTTTATTGCCGAGGCATGGAGTGCTCTCCCTGCGTCTGTATTTCTGAAATCGTATAACCTTGGTGTTTTCAAGGCAAGAGTGAATAGGCATTTTCAGGGTGAGCATTAACCACCCTCGACCTCGTCATTATTTAACATCAGGTGACACTGGGGTAATACAGACCCAATTTTTTTTATGGTATAGAGAAGACAAACGAGCACACGGGCCACCTGATGGATGGTAAGTGGAAACTGTGACCCATAGACAGTCGCATTCACAAAACTGCAATGCAATCCTAAGACTGCAAATGCGTTGCCAACCCTGACCACTAAGATGGAATACCTCTATGCTAGTCATTTCGCCAGCTGTCTTATCTCCAAACCGGAACACAATAATGCGAACACTGCTGTTTGGCGGTAGGTTAATGGATAAGATTGGAGTTCAATGGAATAAATTTAATAAATTTCTAATAATAATAATATTTCAGAAAAAGTAGTTTTGCCGCTTTTTCTAACTAAAAAGTAATTTCTCGGCCGGCAGGCGAGTCACGACATGATCTGTGCACACATTCGCATTCGCTAAATATTCGCATCAATTATTGCGAATGCGAATGTTCGTGACATCCCTAATCATACTCACATAAACCGAAGCAAAGCGAGGACGGGTCGCTAGTATACTATATGACTGTTAGTGATTCAAGGGTAAACCACATCAAAACCAATATAGTTTTACCGTGTTAAATAGAAGCCCTCTGTTAGTCCTGATGCTCAGGTGTTTTCTCAACTGTTTGCTGTCTTCAACTAAAACTTGGAGCAAAGATGTAAACTCCAAATCCTTAGAGCTATACAAGCGTTTAACTTTCGACAAACTTTGTTTCAACGCGGTTCAGCTATGAATAATTCACTACGTAAATTACTGGCTATGAAACACTTCGTGAAAGTATGTAAAGGTACACAGGTGCTTATACTAACAGACTTTAGGCGCTTATGTTTTGTTTGATCCCGGTTTTGCGTAGTTTGCGTTTGTGTTGCAAAATAAGCCGCTTCTGATATTTTTAGATAATAAAGAATACATACATACATAAACTCACGCCTTCATTCCCAGAGTGGGGTAGGCAGTGCTAAAGAATTACCAATAACTCTAAAAACTTGTTGATAATTCTGTAACCACATTTTGCACAATTAGGCTAAGATGTCCAGTGTATTAGTGACAGGTTGCCCATCGCCTAACAGTACTACAAGGCTTAGTCGCCTCTTACGACATCCACGGGAAGGCACAAAAAATATATTTATTCAGTGAATAGGCCCCACAGGCACTTTTACACGTCAAAAAAACTACCGTCGCTTCCCAAGAGGAGGCCACTACTGAGAAGAAATGCCGCAAGAAACACGACAGTCTTTTTTTTATATTGCTTGGGGTAATGATAATCCCATCAAAAACATACATGTGAAAATGCAAGCCAAGTTCAATGTTAAGAATATGCAATGCGTGTTTATCGACTTCACTGACAAAAAAAATGAGATCTAGATGGGTGCCAAGTTCCGTAGATAATCCTGATATTTATTTATTAAGAACATACCTACAACATTCTAAAATAAATTAAAAACACAATTTTTTATTTTTTCTGCTACAACAATATTTGCTATTAAGTATAACTTCTTATATTTCAACACCCAAATTATTTACACAAAGCAAATAACTTAGGATAAACTGAAGCTCAAAATCTGACTTGGCTAGTTTTTTACCAGCAAGTAAATTATTTCGAAGAGTAAAATATGACCATACAATATAAAAATACAGTAACTTGCGTATAACAAATATGAAAACTAGCCAAGTCAGATTTTAAGCTTCAGTTTATCCTAAGTTATTTGCTTTGTGTAAATAATTTGGGTGTTGAAATATAAGAAGTTATACTTAATAGCAAATATTGTTGTAGCAGAAAAAATAAGAAATTGTGTTTTTAATTTATTTTAGAATGTTGTAGGTATGTTCTTAATAAATAAATATCAGGATTATCTACGGAACTTGGCACCCATCTAGATCTAATTTTTTTTGTCAGTGAAGTCGATAAACACGCATTGCATATTCTTAACATTGAACTTGGCTTGCATTTTCACATGTATGTTTTTGATGGGATATCATTTATTTTTGTCAATTAAGTTGGCATGCGTTTCAATAAACAAACATTAATTACCTTACTGAGTAGTTCCGGTGAATCTGTGATCTTCATTCATCATCATCAGTTTTACTTCACCAAATAGTTTTCAAAAGCATATATGCACGAGTTAATAAATGTATGTATGCTATATACTCGTATATATATACAAAATACCCAAATCGATATAGCTATACCCAAATTATTTGAAGAGTTCCCTCAATTTCTCCAGGACCCCATCATCAGATTCTGACCTGGTGACATTGGGACCAATCAGACAGTGTGCCCTTTTAAACAAAAAAAGAATTTTTCAAATCGGTTAATAAATGACGGAGTTCTGAGGTAACTAGCATAAATAATAAAATAAAATAATAATAATAATAAAACTTATAAAATCACTGTTTTCAGATTTTTTTATTTGTATACGCAAAATTACCCTTCTGTATGCCAAATTTCAACCTTCTAGGTCACCTGGAAGTGGGTTAGGTTTTTGATGATTAGTCAGTCAGTCAGTCAGTCAGTCAGTGGTAAAAAAGCCGATTTTTAGACGTTTATATCTCAATAACCGTTTCATTTTTATTTATGAAATTTAGGGTTCTAGTTGATCTAAAGGGTTTTAATACATATATACCAAATTTCATGTTTTTACGTTAAGTAGATTTGGAGTTATTGAGGGGTCAAAAGTGGCTCCAAACGGTTCGTGTAAATAACACGGCTGCGCTCGCCAGTTCCTTTTTCTTGAACTTGTCTGGACACGCTGCCGCGTGTCTAGATATTTAACCAAGAATTATATAAAACAATGAATATAAAATATAAATATCTTGCGCCGCTGAGCAGGAAAACGTGTCAAAACTAAGAATACCAAATAAAAAAAAATACGTATGACGGTGCAAGACAGCCTACATTAAATAAAGTTTTGATAAGTTTTCCTACAGAAACCTTCTTTAAAATAAAGTAGGTATGCTAGTTTACTATGGACATTTTGTAATCAACGTTGTTAATGCACTATAATCTGCCTTATCGTCATTACAGATGTAGTGAATAATGTTTTCCCACCGTTTTTGGTCGGATAACTTCGTATTTATCTTGCTTTCTCAGTTGGCATATTGATGGTTACTGAAGCTAATTGAGAAAGCTAGATAAATACGTACATATCCGACAAAAAACGATGGGAAAGGATTATTCACTACATCTGTACACACATGTGCTTGTCAATGCGACCTACTTAAACTAAAACTTTACAATGACAATAACATTCATAATGACAAGGTCCTTAATTTGGCAATGTCCGTCACAGCGAACATACCATAATGTCCACTTTTTTTGTTTGGATTGTGTTTTTATTTTCTTTCCGCTTCAAAATCAAAAACGGTGTAAATTCCCGTTCTTTTTTTTTGGCAAATTTAGGGCTAAGTATGATCAACATTTTTATAGGGTGACTGTTCAAACCTTGCATTTTATAATGTCTACAACATATTCAAAAATCATGGAAATTGGACTTTATTTAGGGGGTGAAAAACGTTTGCGGCCGGGTGTTAAATTATTATAGTTTTTTCGGCAGCTACGGATTTTAATCTCGTCTCTTCAAGAAAGTGTTAGTTTTTGCTTCTATAAATCAAACCTGGCCTTCTTAATATATTTTTCACTTCTTATTATTATTACTACTAAAACTCTTTATTAATCTCTAGGGACTAAAGTTATATTTTTTTATTTTTTTTTGGAAACTCCTAAACAGCCAAACACAATGTTTGTGAATAGAGGATTATAGCCATTTTCAGTGATGGACCATTTTTTGAGCGTGGAAATAACCTCAAAATGACAACTGTGTAAAAATATAAAAATAACGATTTAATATCGTGAAACACGATTAATGATTACGAGCATGAATCTATTTAATTATATTAAGGATAATTCATTTTATTATGCATGGTCCAATTAGTTATAAAATATTTTTCAAGTTTGAATCTGTTGGCTAAATAAGCAAGCATTTAAAGCGTCACTTTACAACAACAACAAAAAACGCGGATTAATTTTGTAAGAAACTTTCTTATAATCAAAACTGTTTTTTTTTCTCGCATTCAAAGTGGAAAGTAACGTGTTTAACGCGAGACTAAACAACCATAGTGACACTCGAACTTTAGCCACCCGCGCCGTGGCTAAACATCTCGTGTCATTTTGGCTCTACGGTTTCACCGACGTATAAATTATGACTACCAATAATTATGTCAATAAAGTAATGATGACAAAATCCCCCCCCTTTTTAAAACCACTTGCAATAATTAAACGTGAGGTGATTGAAGCATGAGACACCACGTCACGTATAAACGGCTTGCTCTCAGACCTTTCGGAGCTGCGCTCCTCCACTCGACGCCTTTCATTCGTAGTGCTGCATGCGTATTGCATTTTATTCCTGTAATAGTGCACTTTTCTCGTTCAGTGACTTTGGAGAAGCGTCTATATTTTCAATGGGAGGATTTTTACCGTTTTTAACGATGTAGTTAGCGGAGTTGCTAGAAGTTTCTGCTTATGAAAATAGAGAATTGATTCGTTTGGCAATTTTGCTCATACACTTTCAACAGGAGGTAATTCCTTCCAGACCCACCGTAACCCTAAACCGTACCACTGGTGGTACTACGACCAATTATTTATATTAAAATAGAATTTAATAGAGTCGACGGAGCTCTGCTGTCGCAGAGCTCCTATTTCTGGGTAGTTTGGCCCTCCGGGCCTGCTGAAGAACTAACAAAACCTAAACCTACCTCATATTTATGATACTAATTTTGGTCAGTGGTACGGTTTAGTGGTACGGTGGGTCTGCACCCGAGGTAATTCGGCCCGTGCTCTATTTTAGAATTAAAAAGAAATCAAAGATCTTGTGTGCGTCTTAACTATTGATTGTTTCCCTATATAAGTAATCCTACTAATATAATAAAAGCGAAAGTTTATGTGTGTGTGTTCGTTGGTTACTCCTTCGTGCTGCAACAGTGGACGGATTTAGATTTAGATGAAATTTGAAATGGAAATAGCTCATACTCTGGATTAACACAGGCATACTTTTCATCCTGGAAAATATAATATAAATAATGTAAATCTTCACGATCGAAGTCGATAGATATCATATTATTATTATTTTCGTTATTTCAGATCTTATTCATTAGACAAAAACCGGGCAAGACCAATGTCTGACCATGCTTAGTACCTATAGGGTTCCGAATCTGTTACTACACAATAACTATCTCAAAAAATTACTTAATCAAAATCATTACCCTTTGCTTCGCCTTAGTCAGGTAAAAACAGAGTTACCTAGTATGTCTCTATACCTAATAATGTCACTTAGGATAGAAATATTTATTTTTGTAATTTAACTACCGAACTACATCAATGTACCTCCGAATGTACCTCTTGTTGTTTGCGAGTAAAATGCCCGTGGCATTAGATACTGACGGATGGACGGACATGACAAAACTTTGAGGGTTCGCTTTCGCTACGAATCGTTTCTCTAAACTGCAGAATTGAACACCGTAAACAACAGTATTCTACAAAAGCTGTTCACGCTTGCGTTTTGTCTTACTTGCAATGAATCTTCCTCTATACACTATGTTATACCTTACCGGCGCCGCTCCCAGGTTCTCTGTGACAAGGACAAATTATCCCCAGGAACATTCATTAGTTGTCCCGGACTCAGGGATTCTACCTCGTTGAGCGGACATATTGTTCGAATTTGTAACACTAGTTTCTGCCGCAACTTCGTCCGTGTAGGATTTTATTATTGAGGACTTCGACCATGGCTAACTTTTGCGGCAGCCATTTTTATGTAGAGCTCACCGTAAAGGTTGGTTGCGTCCAGGAATTTCCAGATGCTTTGCTTCCAGTTGTATCCCTTGTGGGTCCATGATATGTCGCCTTAGGTTTCTCATAAGCTATTTTATAGTAGTTAATGAATGACTGGAAGTCATATAGCCCTATAAGATACCTAGCCTCCTGAGAAATATCGTTAATTCAAACTATGAATCTTGTGTCAATCAATTAAAGCTCAAAATATTTTTTTCTAATGTCATTTATATATGACACTAGGCCCCAGGAGGCTAGAGAAAAAAAGAAAACAAAATTACGTTCGTAGCAAAATGATGTATAATAGGATGTATGGAAACAGTTCTAAATATTCAAAATTTATTACTAACTTAATTTAACAGATCATGACAACACTATTCATAAAATCGAGTCTTAAAAGGATTTTAAAAATAAAATTCATATAGCTGATTAAAAAAACTCTTAAAGTAAGTTTGAGACACGTTCTAGGGTTCCGTACCCAAAGGGTTTTACCGTCTGTCCGTGTGTCTTTGTATCTATTCGTATGTTAAAAGTTAAAACTTTCAAAGGCTATTTCTATAAAATTTCAGTCTGTTTTTTCGTTCCTTAATTTGGCTGGCAGACGTCAATTAACTGTACGGAACCCTATGTGCACGTGTCCGACTCAACTATCTTAAATTAAAGTAACCTATATGTCATTATTTTATTCTTCTCACATGTTTTTATCTTGCTCCCAACTACAGCATTCTCAATATAAACCCGCTACAGATGTAGTGAATAATCCTTTCCCATCGTTTTTTGTCGGATTAGTTCATATTTATCTAGCTTTCTCAAAGCTTCAGTACCCATCAATAAGCCAACTGAGAAAGTAAGACAAATACGAAGTTATCCGACCAAAAACGATGGGAAAGGGTTATTCACTACATCTGTACACATTAAACAACGAAATCTTTGCCATTCCTAACCATGAGGGTCTTGTAGGCCCTATGGGTCCGCTTGTCAAGGTCAAGGACACGAATACGTGCGTTTGAGCATATCGTAGGACACTATCTACATGACATTTGAACTCGGAAAAACCTTTAATCAAATCGTTATGGTTTTTTTTTTACTCCTTAACTAGGCATTCAGTAAATTGCGGCGGCCATTTTTTAATTATTGGGAATTTGGTAGCGTTTACTTATTATACTCACTCCTAGTGGATTTTCACATTGTTTTTTTACTTTTTACAACTGCAAATTATTATAGTAAAATGAAGATAAGAAATCAATTCTCACTGCAGTCATTGCCGTATACTTTAAAATCTATTCATGGGTTTGAGGTTAGAGTTGACTTCTTAAGACTACATCATTCTTATTTAAAATTAACTCCAAAATCAAACGTCAAAATCTTTCCCAGGCCTAATTCTAAGGGTCCTATATGCCCCATGGGTCCCCTCGTCAACGTCATCGTGCCTATGCAACGAGCGACATGAGTGCGTGCGTGTGAGCATGTCATAGGACCCTATGCCCCCGCGCATGCGGACCGCGCTCCGGTGCCGCGACCTCGCCTGCGGCTCGGGCTTCAACACTGTCTCGTAGTATTTCCTCTCTTGAGACTGCAGCCATTTTGAATTTGAGAGCAGTTTTTTGGTCCATTCGTCTGTAAATTAAATAAGTACAATGCATTTATTATGATGTTAAAGAAATAAAGTGAGGAGTCATACCAGTATGTAAGTAAGTATGGTAGTGGTTTTTTAATACAAACGCAAAAACTTGAATCAACAACAAAAAAAGGCTGGTTTAGTTATACCCAGGAGGATAACATAGTTTAGTGGTATAAGGCTGCGTTTCCACTAGAGCTGTGCATATGCAGCTAAGACGCGTTGCGAGGAAAAATCCACCAATAGATTAAGTATAGTGAAGCTAGTAAAACAAAATAATCCTATTGGTCGATTTTTCCTCGCCACGAGGCTTAGCTGCCTCGCACAGCTCTGGTGGAAACGCAGCCTTAAGAACTGGTGCAAGGTCAGTCCAAACCACTGCCAGGTTTTCCGTTACCCTGCTGCCAAATAGTTCCAAGTTCAAAACAACAATTAAATTACTAGCATAGGAGGCATTCTATCTTAGTTATTTGGGTTGTCAACGCAAGCCATTTCTAACCTTAAAATAGCAAAAAATTTTAATAGACCCTGGAGCTTACATAACTATATCTAGGTCATTATTTGTGCGTTTGTTCCGAATCACTTTCGTGGTCACATTTTGGTAGAAGTGGCTGCAGGTTTCGATTTCGTTTCTGGTTAAGTATCTAGGTTTAAACTGGACATCTAACAAATATCCAAAAACGGCATCAAAATATACGCTCAACTCTTCAAAAATATGTTCACTAATGCCCGGTTCCCATATTCAAGAAACGAATCGTTTTCCTTACGTCCCGTTAAAATTTGACACATTTTGTACGTAGCAAATATCAAATTTTAACGAGACGTAAGGAAAACGATTCGTTTCTTGAATATAGGAACCGAGCATCAAATGAGGCGGTGAAAACGCTCGAATAAGACCCATCTAGCACTTTGACACAGTCCAAATCCAAAATGGTCAAGGTATCATTTTCCTTTGCCATCTTTCAGTCACATTTTTTTTAAATTAATGCCGATGATACATATTCTCTAGGCTTTAACATGAACCTAAACCATAAACCATATCTCACCATTCAAATCCTTCATGGCTCCCGCCTTCCCGCCATATTCATAAGGCAGACCTTCGACGGGGAAGTAGTCCACACCCATAGCTGTGTTGATCTGTTCATCCCCTGAATGAATCTGGACCACCTTGCGTCTCCAAGGGTACAGGCCAAGATGGAGGAGCAGGAGTGACATGGTCTTCAGACGCTGAGTGTTGATCACGTGGACTTCGGAGAATCGGAGTGGGTAGGCTGACTAGAAAATAAAATACACATGGTTACGAGTATCCAACATTGGGTATATTGTCGGGTACGTTCCTTAGAAAAGGCCATAATATTGTGTTTTCTGCGCTGTGGGTTTTTGTGTGGTGGAAAAAAAATACCCTCTATCCCAAAAAACTTTACGAGAGGACGATTTGTCGAAGTAATAGAAAAGTTGGTAAATTCTGTCAACTTACAGTAAACTTGTGTAATTTAGTAGAATGGCGTGTTCTCAAGTGCCAAAGTGATGTGATGTGATGGAGTTTTTTAAAACATAGAGTAACTACTTTATCATAAAAGGGTTTTGAGGACCCATTGGGATTATCAATTTCAAAATGCATTGCTAACTTTCTAAACATGCTACTTGCTATTTGCGTATTACAAGTATTACAAATTAAATGATTAGCAAATAAACGTATTTGTTTCCATAAATGCTAGTAAAGGCTCAGTTTTAGCAATCCATTGACGGTTTGTTTTAACATTTTTGAGGCGAGAGCTGTTGCAAGGACGCAATGTATGACGAAAAGCATTCGTGCTATCGCGCAATAAAACTAGGCCTTTATAATTATTGACTAATAACAGCCACAATAAATACAGTTTTACCAATAACACGACATTTAATTTATACAATTAACCATTTGCTCTAATTGGTCATATAAAAATACCCATTAAAATTCAGAATCTGTCCCAAGCTGCGCACGAGTGCACGAGAGCCGCTCTCTAGTGCATGACAAAGCTGTGATACTGCAATACAACGTAAGTAACACATTAAATGAGATGCAAAATAAACCTTAGCAAGCAACAGTAAGGTACATTTTGCAACTTATTGAATTTGTTAGTAACGCGTTATTGCAGATCACCGACGAAAGAGTATTCGAGCAAATAATGCCGCGTCGTGTGGAAACGACATACCTAATTGGGCTAAATTGGTCGTGGGAATGAAAAATACTTTTGCCATTAGGCAATTTTTTTTTTAATTTTGATTTTTGATTTTGATCATCTGAATTATCCGATGATCAAAATCAAAATCAAAATTAAAATATTTTACTGTTTAACTGTAGTACATATGAAAGATGTAAAAAAATATTATGTAAGATAGTTCCGCTACAGTTTACCATAAAATGGTGTATAATATTTGCCTTAAGTACTGTAAGAAAGGCTGGTCACACCGACGCAGCCTCACGCACACAAGGATGGCGCGGCGTCGTGGTGGGAGCTGCACCGCATCGAAATACTCGGCCATTTGCCCGGCGGCCGCCTCACAAACTACCCTCGCGACTCGCATACTGTTGAGCTCCTTATATTGCTTTTATAGAACGAAATTAAACGTCGTTAGCTTTCAAATTTTGGTGTTATTTCACAGTTCAGAAGTTGGATCGAGTATTTCACTACCAGAATTCTATCCTACAAAGGATAACCCGCTCACTGCAAGTTTATTGACACCTACAAGGTGCACTATGGGGAAACATTCTCGTACCCGTTCTCGATCGAGAGAACGGAATAAGTCACGAGAACGTTCATCAAAAAGAAAGAAATCAAATAATGATACTTCGATAGTAGCAAGACTTAATAATTTAGAAAATTTGATAGAAAAATTAATAACTGTTACGAATCCGAGCTCAACAGTAGTGCAAACACCGCCACAGCAATCGACCACAGCTATAGATAATCCTGTTTCAGAGGTATTGTGCGACACCCCGTCTACGTGTCCCTCACTGCCGGAGGCGCCTCGCGAGGCTGCCAGCAACGGCCCCGCGCAGGCGCTGGAGCAGTCGCCCGGGCCGGCGCAGGCGCAGTCGCCCGCGCCGTCACTCATCGTGTCGGCGCCAGCCTGTCGGCGGGGCGCCGCGGTCGACGTGGTGTTGGCGGACACCATTGGCCCGAGCACCAGCACCAGCACGAGTGCCAGTTGCAGTTCTGCTGTGGTTTGTGCGGCAAATCAAGGTCAGATGAACAAATTGCTATCTGGATCTGACAATATACCTGTTTTTACTGGGAATACTACAAATGACAACATGTCGGCACAAGTTTGGTTAAAGCGATTAGAATCGCTAGCTAAGATATTTAATTGGAACGAACGGTTCCTGATACATCAAATGACAACGAAGTTATCAGGCAATGCTAGACTGTGGTTCGATTCTCAACAAGAAATTGATTTTACGTGGGAACAATGGAAGGTTAAAATGTTATGTGATTTTCCGGAAGGCCGGGGCATAGCTTCAAAATTATATGATTTTGTTACCGTTAAGCGTGAAAATAATGAAAACGTGTTAGATTTTTACTATAATAAACTTTCCTTAGGAAAAAAATGCGATCAACCAGACCATGTTATTACTGATGTGATTATTTTCACGCTAAACGATCCTCTGCTGCGAGCAGGCGCCCGAGGTGCTGCTTGTCGTGATTCTCGAAGTTTGTTGCAATATTTAACAGATGCAGCTTCCGATTGTAACTTAATGAGCAAAAGCAAAACCAGTTCAGTAAAAATAGATGCGGGTAGGCCGAGAGTAATTCGTAAACCAGGACTGCGTGACGACATCACCTGCTATAACTGTAGCACTAGAGGTCATTATGCCTCGCAGTGCACCAAACCAAGTAATAAGCGTTGCGACCGGTGTAATAAATTTGGTCACATGACTAACGAGTGTAAAGAAGACAAACATTGCAACGGTTGTGGCAGGTGGGGTCATGACGCAGAACACTGTCGCATAAAAAAAGATTCTAATTCAAAACCACCTAAATTATTTAGACTCTCAGATATTGATGTAAATGACAGAAAATATCACAAAGACGTTACTGTGAACAACATAAAATTGTCAGCCTATGTGGATTTTGGCAGCGCGTGCAACACCATCACCGCGAGCGCGGTTGCGCGAGCTGGTTTGGAATACGCTCGCGGGAGTTCGCGCTGTATTCGTGCTTACGGCGGTACTCTTATTAGCCCAGTCGGTGAACTAACCACACACGTAGCGTTAGATCAAGCCTCAGCTAAAGTCCCAATTTTGGTAGTAGAAGACGGGTTACAAGATACCGACATGATCATAGGCAGAACGTTTACGGAGTTACCTAACATAATGGTAACTAAAACGTGCAACAATTTGTCGATTTTAAATATGCAAGGCACCGATCCTAATTATATGGATCACTTACCCCACAACCCAGGTTCGGTGGATAAAATACTAAAGTTAACGGTTGTTAATGACACGATTTTATACAAAGGTTTAAACAAAGTTTTAGTGTCTTTATCTAACGACGACAAAACATTTAAGTCAGACACAATTATTGTCAAACGTTCTGAGCACCGCGCGCCTGGCAGAGAGTTAGATGTGTTAGGATGTCCAGTTCATTTTCACGAAAGTTTTGGTGAAGTTAAGCTTATAAGCCATAGTAACACACCTATAAAGGTATATGCCACTAAATGTTTAGCTAGAGCATACGCAATGACCGGGGACAATTTGAACACGGATTTGGTAGGAGAGGACCGCGAACGGTTAGACCAGCTGTTAAGCCGATATAAGGATTGTTTTTCGGGAGAGGAAGGAAGAATAGGCGCCTCGGATATAGAAATGTCTATTGAACTCACCAATAACACCCCATTCTACTATCGTCCGTACAGAATGTCGTCTCAAGAGCAAGAAAAGGTCAAGAAGATAGTTGATGACTTGTTAGAACAGGGTGTTATTGAGCCGAGTAATTCGCCCTATGCTAGTCGCATTATTCTCGTATCAAAAAAAAATGGAGACACTCGAATGTGCGTAGATTATAGGCACCTTAATAGTCTCACTCGAAAGGATAGGTATCCTTTGCCTTTAATACAGGACCAAATTGATCAATTAAAGGGCCAAAAATATTTTAGTACCCTAGATTTGTGTTCCGGTTACCATCAACTATGGATACACCCTGACAGTAGGAAATATACTGCGTTCGTGACGCCCTTTGGTCAATACCAGTACAAACGGATGCCATTTGGTCTAGCCAATGCTCCGGCTGTATTCCAAAGGGCAATTCATCAGATGCTGGGAAATCTTAGATTTGAATTTGCAGGGGCATATTTAGACGATATTATCTGCTTCTCTAGCTCAGTTGCCGAAGGTTTGAATAGACTAGAGGATATACTCAAATTGATAGTTTCAGCTGGTATGACGTTGCGAAAAGAGAAATGTGCATTTCTCAAAACTCATATAGAGTACCTAGGATTCGACATAAGAGAAGGAGAAGTTCGACCTTCTCCGAGGAAACTGGAATCGGTTGAGAATTTTCCCAAGCCATGCACCGTCCATCAATTAAGACAGTTCATCGGACTGGCGAGCTATTTTAGAAAGTTCATCTCTTCTTTTGCATTAAGAGCTCAGCCGTTGACGACTCTTTTAAAGAAAAACGTGCCATGGGGTTGGGAAAAAGCTCAAAACGACGCGTTTAATGATATAAAAGTTGCTTTAATTTCACAGCCTGTGTTAGCAATTTATGATGAAGAGCTAGAAACACAAGTGCATACAGATGCGTCATCTATAGGGTTAGCTGGAGTTCTTCTTCAGAAGCAATTGGATGGTAATTTTAAGCCTGTTGCATATGCCAGTCGTCAGACCACGAGTGCAGAAAGTAAATACCACTCCTACGAACTCGAGGCCCTAGCCGTAGTCATGAGTCTGAAAAAGTTCCGCGTATACCTTTTGGGGAAGCCATTTACGGTGGTCACAGATTGTAATGCGCTAAGTGCTACATGGACTAAACGAGATATGGTTCCTCGTATAGGCCGATGGTGGCTTGAGTTGTTAGAGTATGATTTTAAAGTCGTGTATCGTAATTGTATTTCATGTCAATTCGCTAAAAAGCCTACAGGCACGCAACGTGGTAAACTAAATCCTATTGACAAAGGGAATACGCCGTTCGAAACGATACACGTCGACCATTTGGGTCCATTTTGTGAGTCAAAAGACGGTAACACTTATCTGTTGCTAGCAGTCGACGGGTTTACTAAATACACTTGGTTGCAACCAGTACCGAATACAAAAACCGATCATGTTCTAGCGACTTTATCAATGTGGGAGAAAATATTTGGTACGCCTGCTCGTATAATCAGCGACAGGGGTAAGTGTTTCGCTAGTCAGCAGATGGCAAACTTCTGCGCCAGTCGACATATAAAACACATTATGAACGCTGTCGCCTGCCCACGGGCAAATGGGCAGGTCGAACGCATCAATCGAACCGTTTTACAGTCTCTTAAGGCATGCATCGGGGATAAGCACGACACATGGGAGGAGTTTGTTCCACAGGTGCAGCGCGGTATGAATTCAACTGTCAATAATTCCACAGGGAAAAGTCCCTTTGAGTTGACATTTGGATTTATGCCTCGTTTTCCCTTGGATATTGCAAATCCTAATCAAACTAATACAGACGTTGACGAAACCCGTCGTCAGGCTGCTGAGCGATTAAAGTTGAATGCAACGCGAATGAAAATTTATTACGATCGCCATCGAATACCGGCGTTGCAATTCAAAGTTAATGATTTAGTTCAAATTGAACGTAGGATTTTAAAAAAAGGCATTACTAGCGGGAAATTAGTGGATAAGTATGCCGGGCCTTATAAAGTGACGGCGGTTTTCCCAAATGATCGGTACAGGGTTGAATCATTAAACTCTCGCGGTCGCAAGTATCGCAATGTCATAGCTGCTGATAAAATGAAACCGTTTCGAATACAAGAAAACTCTGATACGGATAGTGATAGTGAATTGGATGGTAATTTGTGATACCTTCTGTCATACGTAGGGAGCCACTGTTATCATGTTTGAATTGATTTGAATCATTAGTGTAAGGTAACATTCATTTAATGTACAGTATAATTAAATTTAGGAAAACTAAAATGTAAAATTATCGAATCAAATGTGCTCAGTAGTAATTTTTCGTTAAGATTATTGTTCAGTGGTAATTTAAAACAGAATTTATTCATTATGATTATACTTTAAATGATCGTATATCAGGCTGTATCATTTATTAAAAAAGGGGTAGTTCCACAATATCCCGATAGTCTCAATTAAATGATGACTTAAGGATGGGATCAATCATTTAAAAGGTCAGTATGTTTTGACAGTTTATAGCATGTTCTACTTCTATCTATAAATTGTGACACATAAAGGATATTGTTATTATTTTTGTAAAAGTTGCCGATTACCTCGATCTCGTAGGCTTGCATCAGTTAGATCAAGTCTATGGCCAGTTCGGCTAAGACCAGTTCGGTTTGAGATCGGGCGACAGTTTGACCAAGTCGGCCTCGTAAACAGAGTCAGTTAGATTCTGTTTATGACCAGTTAGGTTAAGACCAGTTAGGTTTGAGGCTGGCAGGTTAAAATGTCGGTTTGAATTAGTTACAGGCCAGTCTCGTAAGCAGAGTCAGTTTTGATTCTGTTTATGACCAGTTAGGTTAAGACCAGTTCGGTTTGAGGCTGGCCCAGTTTGTCCTTGATTGGTCGTAGATAGACAAATATTGTCGAAATGATTTCATCGTTAATACGCTAGTCTCGTAAACGGAATCAGTTAGATTTTGTTTATGACCAGTGAGGTTAAGACCAGTGAGGTTTGAGACTAGCCAGACGGTTTGAAGTCTACGGTTATGTGTAATAAAACTAATCGCTGTGTGGTTTTCAGATAATACGAGGTCGTATTAAGTCATCAGGATGGGCGACTGTAAGAAAGGCTGGTCACACCGACGCAGCCTCACGCACACAAGGATGGCGCGGCGTCGTGGTGGGAGCTGCACCGCATCGAAATACTCGGCCATTTGCCCGGCGGCCGCCTCACAAACTACCCTCGCGACTCGCATACTGTTGAGCTCCTTATATTGCTTTTATAGAACGAAATTAAACGTCGTTAGCTTTCAAATTTTGGTGTTATTTCACAGTACATAATTAAAATAGTAACATGTTTAATTACTTATACCTTTATAATTAAAAAAAAATATCAAGCGTGAATCGAAATTGTGTGGAAGTGTTCCTGTTTTTTTAAAGATAAATCTATTAATAGCCATTGTATTATGGTTTTATTACTTAATTATTGTGTTTTTTTTCTATCTTAGATGGGGCAAACGAGCTGCCGGGTCACCTTAGTAAAGTGATCTTCGCTGCCCACACGCAACACCAGCCCCCTATTTCACAATCTTGACAATGACAGGTGTAGATGTACATGGCGCACCTTGTATGAAACACAGTGATGCATCAGTGAGTTGACTTTGCAATGTATACCGAATAGCGACCTGTCACATGTCAGGTATTGCAGCTGCGTTGCCGGCCTTCGCGGAAAGAGTAATTTACCTTCATGCAGCCGATAAAATCCTTCCAATAGCTGCCTTTGAAATGGTTTTTGATGTGTGCTGGCTGCAAGTCGCTCACGTCGATGAAGACCACTTCCTCGCCAGGAGTCGGGTCTTCACGTAACCTGGAATACAATAACAACAACATTATATGTTCTACTTACTTAACATTAATATGTATGAACGAGTATGGATGCATTATGTACTTTTTCATGTCTCATACTCTGAAAGTAGGCAATTGTTTATCTTAGGCCGCCTTTACACCTGTAAGTTTTACTTACGTAAGTGACTTACGTAAGCAACTTACGATAAATTTTCAAGTGTAAACACTCGTTGTAAGTGACTTACTGTAAGTTCTTACAACTTACGTAAATTGGAAAATTGCAAGTCTAAACGCGTTCGAGTTTGTTTACGGAAGCGACTTACAACTTATCGAACTAAATTGATAAGTTGAGAACTTACAAAAAAAAATGTTCTCCTCTACTCTAAACAAAAACAAAATAAAGCCTGGTCTCCAGACGAGGTAGAAACTTTAATTACTGCTTTTGAGGCACGTCCCATATATACTATGGGACATAAAAGTAAGGAGTATAAAAACCGCGTAAAAACAAATTTGTTGCATGTTGAACTTAGTGAAATATTTAGTACCACTCCAGAGGAAACTGCTAGAAAATAGCATAATTTAAAAGGACAATATAGCCAAGAAGTGTCAAAATTAAAGAAAAAGAAGAGCGGCAGCAGTACTAATGAAATTTATGTGTCAAATTGGCGGTATTTTAATGCCCTATCGTTATCGTTTTTCTTTTGCTTTAGTTTGGATAAAATTATATATGCAGCAGCTGCTTGAACGTGGCGACTTTGAGAAGGCATTTTATTTACTGATTTAGTAAGCAATGTAAATGGGCGTGTAATAACTTACGCAAGTTTAAATTCACAAAATTTACATAAGCATTATTTACTGTAAGTTTATATCAAGTGTAAATAAAATGCCTTCTCAAAGTCGCCACGTTCAAGCAGCTGCTGCATATATAATTTTATCCAAACTAAAGAAAAAGAAAAGACAATGCTGGGTAAAATCTTGGCTAGAAAAAAGAATAGCACGAGGTGCGTTTGAAAATCTTTTAAAGGAGTTGAGAATGGAAGACCGAGACCAATTTTTAAATTTTATAAGAATGAATTCGACAAGTTTTGAATATCTTTTGGAAAAAGTTGCACCAATCATTAAAAAAAAGATACATATTTTCGACCAGCAATTTCACCACTTTTTCAACATTTTTTTTTTGTAAGTTCTCAACTTATCAATTTAGTTCGATAAGTTGTAAGTCGCTTCCGTAAACAAACTCGAACGCGTTTAGACTTGCAATTTTCCAATTTACGTAAGTTGTAAGAACTTACAGTAAGTCACTTACAACGAGTGTTTACACTTGAAAATTTATCGTAAGTTGCTTACGTAAGTCACTTACGTAAGTAAAACTCACAGGTGTAAAGGCGGCCTAAGATGCGGGTTGGAAGTGATACATGTCCACCCTAGGTAAGAAAAAAAATTGCATATTTGAATAAAGTACCAGGAATCTAGCGGTAATTAGGAGGTGCGTAGAGCAACTTAGATCGCAGGCGATGCGGCGCATGGTGGGCGAACGGGCGCACACGACACAGCGCATATGTCTCCCACACGTCACAGCAATGTACTTTGATGTTTATGCACTCCTAGTATTTAACGTTTTACTTTCCTCATAATCGAAATGGAAAGTAGAGTGTTTAACTCGGGTGAAAGTATCAATTGCTCCCTCGAACTATAGGCGCGCTCGCGGTCGCTCGTGCAGTCTAAATATCTCGGGCTGCAATTAATCGTTCATCCCTTGGCTAACAATCTATTATACATGTCAAATATGAAATAAGGCCATCGCTGATCTTAAAAGCGGGTTAAAAGCGATGCATGTCAACTCTAGGGAAGAAAAGTACCTAATTTAAAAAATAACTATGTCAATTATTATTGACTTGTGAAGTAACAGAAAGCTATACAGCCTCTATGTATAATTAGTAACGTATATTAGTATTATTTCTACCTATTTTTTTTTATCTAGTTTAAATAAAGTGAATATATTCATTGGCCATACTTTATTTTTGTTTTAAGTAGATTAAATATAACATATTTATTGAGATTGAATAAAAAAATCACCACTAAAATGTTTTAATTATTTCAGGTTACAAAAGAGAGACAATTCTAGCTAAAACAAAAACACATTTCCAAGTAACTTCCAAATGACTTTTCTAAAGGCCAAATTCAACCCACGAATGATAATATCCGTAAACATCTTATTGTACTACAAGTATTATTGTTGTGGAACAACTGAAGCGGCTATGCAAACAGTCTGCGATAGACAATAATGGACTATTTTGCGTCTTTTGTTTAGAAAATGTTATTTCAATATTATTAGGAAGACAAAATTGCATTGGAATTTTCAGAGGGAGCAAAACAATAAGATATTTGTAGGTAAAAAACACTCACTCACGCTGAAAATCAGCGCTGCAGGTGTTTAACACCTTCAGCATTATGTTGAGCCAGTGTCGCGAGGACACAACTTACTACGCGTTTATTGCTGTTTTCTGTTTTTACTTTTTTCTATGTGTCTTGTGTCTGTAGTGAATAAATGTTTTTTTTAATAAGTAAATAAATAAGAAATATCAAGAGACAATAAATAAATAAATATAAATATCAGGGGACAATGTCACACCAATTGACCTAGTCCCAAACTAAGCTTAAGGCTTGTACAGTCACCGTCATAAATAAGTGATGATATCTGTACCTTGTCGCTTTTAATCGTTTGACGATTTCGTATGACATTTCAAACACGACGTTAAAGTGACAAGGTTCATAAATGATAACTTATTTATGCCGGTGGCTGTACTATCGGTACTAGACAACGATATAAATACTTATATAGAGAAAAATATACTCAAATACATAGAAAACATTAATGAGTCAGGAACAAATATTTGCGCTTATCACACTTAAATTTACGCACGTGTCTCCAAAGGAACTTGTTACTGCTTTCAATACACTTATGGTGAAAAAAACCGAAGATCTTTGGGGCCTTTCGGTTAAGGCATTGAAAGCAATAATAGTAGCCATAGCACCATATCTTGCTTATATATTTAATAGTTGCATAGACGTCGGAATTTTCCCAGACCTAATGAAACAAAGTAAAATAATACCAGTGTACAAAACGGGCACCAAAACAGACCCTACTAATTTTCGACCTATTTCTATACTCCCTGCAATAAGTAAAATTTTTGAAAAGATTATCTTGAACCAAATGTTATCACACTTCAAATTAAATAATCTTCTACATGCAAATCAGTTTGGATTCACTAAAGGCCGATCAACAACCGATGCTGGTGTTGCACTGCTACGAACCATTTTTGATGCTTGGGAAGAGTCTATGGATGCAATAGGCGTTTTTTGCGATCTGTCAAAGGCCTTTGACTGCGTAAACCATGACACTCTTATCTTAAAGCTTAGCCACTACGGGGTAAAACATCGTGCACTAGATCTTATAAAATCTTACCTATCCAATAGAACCCAACACGTGGAAATAAATAGGATACAATCGAAGGGGTCTAATATTTCCATCGGAGTCCCACAAGGCTCAATACTTGGCCCGTTTCTGTTCTTGGCCTACATTAACGATTTGCCCTATCACGTGCAGAGCAAACACGATATTGTGCTGTTTGCGGATGACACATCGTTAATATTTAAACTTGGCAGAAAGGAAACCAACTTGGATAAAGTGAATACAGCACTAGACTCAGTTGCAGGATGGTTCACCACTAACAATCTACTTTTAAATAGTAAGAAAACAAAATGTATTAAATTCAGTCTTACCAAAGTCAATACCAGTCAAAGCCAACAGGTTAAACTTAATGATGAGTTCATTGAATTTGCTCATAGCACTGTTTTTCTAGGTATTACACTGGATCATAAACTACAATGGGGACCACATATTTCTTCGTTAGGTAACAGGCTTAGTTCGGCAGCATATCGATACCTTGGGGATCACTTGGCGTAAACGCCATTTTGGGCAAAATGAGTTTTGAACGCAGTTTTACTCAGTTTTTTTTTCTCTATCGATCTGTATATTTGAAATTTCTGAATTCGCAAAAAAAATACAAATACAGCCCTCAAGTTTTGTACGAAAAACCTGTTTAAAAAAGAAAAATTGTCGTAACCGCGACGAGTTTGATTTCATGAGATTGCATACGTAGTATAAGATAATTATTGCTAAAACAACAAGTGCGTAAACGTTGTTCCTAATTTAAAATAAAATCATGAAGGGCGTAAAAGTTACAAGTTTAATCTTGTTAAAATTTCTAGGACGTATACGAAACTACCAAAAAATTACCAGTAGCTTATACGTCCCAATCACATTATTTTCCTCTTACGACCTTAGATTATTCTGAATTTGGAATATAAATGTGTGATACGATCTTAACTAATTATATTTTTGAAATAACTATGCAGTTACCACATTTTTAATATCACGACTAATTTAAATTGAAGCATTATACGACTCATTTCTATTACATACTTAGATAAATGTAAGTATAGCACGAAGCGCCTGAGCGTAAACGTTTCAATGCGTGTTGACAAATACATATTTTCTCTTTCTAACGCGCAACGGCATACAGTGTTAATAAGAGATAGTGTAGTTAAGGGAATAGGGAATATTTTTTTCTCGTGGCGCCCGCGCTCATTGCGTTTGGCCTTCATGAGCCGGACAGGTTGTGGCGGGTGTTTGTAAACAAATAACAAATAGTGCGCGTGTCTCTCGGTTTAAACATTAACTTAAATTGTTGTAAAAAATGAACATTTAATTAGTACGAAGATGGATAGTGAAAATCGTTTGAATGCACTTTTGAGACGGCGTGGACAGTTGATCTCTTTAGCTGAACGCAGACGGAACATGTTGCGGTAAGTACTTATTCTGATTTATCGCTCTATAGGATTTACCTACTTACCCTATTGTTGTACCAACGATGTCTGATCTATTAGGTCTAGTTTCTAAATAGAATTACGTATAAATTGCATGCCGTCGGTGATAGTTATACAAACCAAAATACACCTTAACACGTAAGTCGGTAAGGTGCACGATGCAACTTCTTGAATAATTTAGTTACGCGGTATTGAACTATCACCGATGATAGAAAACAATTAACGACCTAGGATTTTTATTAAAAGTGTAATCTAATGAGACGTTTACGGCCTTGAATCCTTTTTTTATATAAATTAACGATGTTTAAGCCCTAATGTTTTGCGTAAATTAAAGCCCTTAAAGAGATAAGTTCGCTTTGGTACTACTTGGTAGTTTTAATATTAAGTAATGTAATAGTGTTGCATACATATACCTACATACATACAAACCAGGAAAGTTTTCGTAAATTCATGTTACCCACCCACACACTGTGAGCTTACTGTTGGCTTTAATTTAAGTTAAATAAGTTGAATTTACTTTAGGTACATTGATCAAATCTTAGGTCTCCGATTACCGTTGATTCTTTATTTTTAAAAATGATAGGTCGTAACCGCCCTCTGAAATATCATATGGCGTTAACGACCTAAGATTTTTTTATAAATCTTAGGTCGTAACCGCCACCTGAAATATCATATGGCGTTAACGACCTAAGATTTTTTTATAAATCTTAGGTCGTAACCGCCACCTCAAATATCATATGGCGGTTACAACCCAAGATTTTTGAAAACAAAAAATCAACTTTGTTTACCATCTTAAATATTAAAGCATGTTTACAATCTAAAACATTTTATTTAAGAACAAATTAATAAACTCTTCATCTTTATGACATAGATAATAAGGACGTGACATGCCTTGATAATGAGATCTTAACGGATGGTTGGCTAGTAGGCAGTGACCCTGCCCACTGCATACTGCTTAGGGTATACTTACACAAATGTATTAAAAAATAAATTGTTTACAGACCGTCGTCGTCTCAACCGCACGTAATAAATACTGAAAGCCTAACTGATGAAATAATAGAGAATTTGGAACATGATAATCAAACTGAATCAACCTTCAGAAATAACAGTTGTAACATAATAGAGAACAGCACCAATGACATAATAAACACATCTACGGTATCATTACCCCTAACCCACGACTACTTCAACAGTCCAAAGAAGGTACCTTGTATTATTTCCAACATTTTGATTCCACAAGTTAAAACTCCACAACCACATCACAGCGCTCATCATGATCCTAACCATCTCCCTCCGCAGTGGCAACCAACTGAAACAGCAAAAAACGACGTGGATATTTCCCTCAAAAATGGCAAGAAAAGTGGTACCCATGCTTGCTACGGTTCTTACTTACCTGGAGACTCGGCTAGCACTATTTACATTAGTATAAATAGAAATGAACCGTCTGAAAATCAAGAAAATAATGCCGCATTGCCCCCACCGGATACAACTACTTCATCTAATAATGAAAAGCTGATGACACCAATCTTCGAAGGAGACATTTCTAAAATGCACGACCTACCTGCAAGAGCGCCAACACCTGCCATTCCTGAATATGACGTCACCCCTGAAAGAGATTTAAAGCTGCCAACTCCTGCCATTGGCGATGGTACACCTGGATATGACCATACTTCTGAAATGATGAAACCAGCATTAAACGGGGATCTTGCTGAAATACAGAACCTGCCTGCAAGAGCGCTAACACCTGCCATCGACGACCATATTCTTGAATATGACGTCGCTCCTGAAAGATATGACGTCACCCCTGAAAAATATTTAAAGATGCCAACTCCTGCCAGTGGCGACGGTATACCTGGATATGACCATACTGCTGAAATAATGAAACCAGCATTAAACGGGGATCTTGCTGAAATACACCACCTACCTGCAAGAGCGCCAACACCTGCCATTGACGACCATATTTTTGAATATGACGTCGCTCCTGAAAGAAATGTAAAACTGTCAACTCCCACTATTGACGACGTTACTGAATACGACCATACTTCTGAAAAAAAAGTCAAACCGATTACACCAATCTTCGATGAAAACATTTCTGAAATGCATCACCTTCTTGCAAGAGCACCAACACCTGCCACTTCTGACAGATATTTAAATATAATTACACCAGTCCTTGACGAAGGCACTCCAGAAACACTACCTGAAAGTGCACCGATATCTCTCATCGACAACAATACTGATAAAACGCATTACTTAAACCCAAAGCCTACGACATCTTCTACCAACGACGACGTTTTTAATACACAACAAAATATAGCTGACAGCCCAAAGCCAAGAAAAAGGCATAGAGCAGTAAAACGACCATTTATCGACTATAGAACCTCATCCGATTACGATTTTTCAACTGGAAGTTCTGATTTATGGTCCAATGATGAAGAAGATGTATCCAGCGATAACATGAAAATAATAAAAAAGAAGAAAACGAAGAAAACAAATAAAAATAACAGTAAGGAAAGCAATGAGCAAAGTTTGATACAAAAAAAAGAAAAACGCATCAATCGGAAAAAAATGCGTACTAAGCTTAAAAATGAAGGGAAATCTTATGAGTTAAAAAATGGAAACGTCATAAAAGAAAAAGAAATAAAAGAAAATCCTTGCACGGAAGGGAAATGTGTAAAAAAATGTTTCGAAATATCAGAAGAGAGACGGATATCACTATTCAACCACTTCTGGAGCTTAGATACTCAGCGCAGACGGGACTGGATTGTTAGGTGCACACGAACTATATCTGTAAAGAGGAAAAGGATAAGTACGCCAACAAGCCGTCGAAATGTCACCAATGAATATTTAATCAATGAGGGCGAGAGTTACAGACAAGTTTGCCAAAAGTTTTTACTTGCAACTTTAGACATTACTCAAAAGTATTTGTTATACACAATACAAAATTCAACAGAGGATATGGCCAGCACTGAAAAAAGGAAACGAAATGCCTCACGGAAATATACAGAGGAAGGATTAAGTTACATCAAAACATTTATAGAAAAACTACCTGTAATGCCGTCACACTATAGCCGAAAAAGGAGCAAAAAAATGTATTTACCAGAATCTTTTAAAAACATAGCACATATTTATCGAATTTATTGTGATGATTGCGCAAAAAACAAACAAGAAATAGTAAGTGAATACATTTTCAGGCAGATATTTAATGAATATAACTTATCTGTGCACGTACCTAAGAAAGACAAATGTGTTATTTGTACAAGGGTCGAAAATAACAAACAAAATAACATCACAAACAGTGCAAAAGACGAAGAAGTCTTAGAATCTCACCTGGAAGAAAAAAAAGCATCTTACAAAAGATTTCAATTTCACCAGAATCTTAAATCACTAAATAATGATACAATCACGACATCTTTTGATTTACAAAAGGTTCTAGGTACTCCTTACGGTGACAGTATGTTGCTTTACTACTCTCGAAAATACTCAGTGTTCGATTTTACATTGTACGAAAGCACTACTCAAGATGCGTTCTGTTTCGTTTGGGGAGAGGCCGATGGCAAGCGAGGTAGTAATGAGATTGCGACTTGTTTACTCAAGTACCTTGAGAATATAGATAAAAGAGGAATTAGGAATTTGTTACTTTATTGCGACTCATGCAGTGGTCAGAATCGAAATCGAACCGTGTTGGCTACGTTTAATCATTTTTTGAAATCAGCAGTAAACCTAGAAGTTATACAAATTAATTACTTGCTCCCGGGGCATACTTATATGCCCGTTGATTCCGTCCATGCTATAATAGAGAGGGAGGTAAAACGTGTAACCGTATGGGGCCCATCACAATGGGCCACGTATATTACGTCGTCTCGTAAAAACCCAAGACCGTATAATGTGGAAGTGCTTGACCACACAGATTTTTTAAATCTAGAGGATTTGACAACTAAAACATTCTCTCCGATGACAGCGAAAAAGATCAAGATTCAAAGCCTAAGGATAGCAACGTTTAAAAAGAAGACGCCTGACCGTTACTGTAAAGTATTCAATGAAAGAAGGTGCAGAAGAAATAAAGCTTCAATTATTTGAAAAGACAGGGAAAGAAACAGGCAAGGGCAAGGGCAAGGGAAAAGGAAAGGGCAAGGGACAAGGAAAAGGAAAGAGAAACAGTGTGGCTGAAGTTAACGCAAAAGAACAATCACTGATTAAAGAGGTGCAACCAGAACACTACTTAGTAAAATCATTATACAACGCTAAGTTACCTATCTCAACAGCAAAATATAATGACCTTAAGAGACTTTGCAAAAATGGAACGATTCCAAGAACCTACCATTCAGAGTATCTCCAACTCCCTACAACTGAAAATAAGCCAGATATCTTGCCAGAAACGGACGAAGAAGATGTAGAAGTGGAACAAGAAGAAGAAGCAAGCCAAGACTGAGATCATTAAGTTTTATTTTAGTAATTAAAGCATTTTTTAAGGCAGCCTAGCGCAATTTAAAACTTGTACTTAATTAGATCCTACTGTTTATAAATAGTCATGTTAGGGCCTATTCGGTCGACGTTTTTATTCAGGTATAACGCTTATTCTCGAACTTTTATATAAATTGCCATATTAACAATAATCCGAGAAAAGGCGCTTTACCCGAAGCATGTTTTATTATTACTAGAGGCGTTTAATGTAATGCCGTAAGATCCAAATGTTCTTATACTAATTATTTAAAATATTATGTAAGTTGCGAAGACAGCAAAAATACCTTCATTCAACTATTCTTGTTTAATAATATTCAAAAATTAGTTAATTACTCAAAGCAGCGATAAGCAGCATCGAAGAAATAATATTTCTAGTTTTCACAGGGAAAATTGTTTTTTTTTATTAAGTTTAATCGGTATTATTATGTGGGGTGATGTTACCATGACGTACTTACGTTAACACATTGTAACGTACTGTCCTTTTTTTGTAATTCATTAAAAAACCAAATAAAACTTGTTTTTTATTCAAACCTTAACTTTCATCATTGATAAAAAAAGGAGTAAGGACAATTTTTTCAGAGCACACGATCAATAGCAATAGAAAAGAAGAAAACAAGCTTAGACTCTTAATTGAATATAACAGAGATTTGGGTTATTTTAAATGTACAGATTCATTATCTTTAGTTCCAAATACATAAATAAATATCAGGCGTATATGCATTAAGTATGTTGAAAACAAATTTATTACTCGAATACTACCTATTGCAATTTAAAAACTGTCTTTGACATCCTTTTGATCTCAGAAATTCTATTTGACTTAGCAGATACTACCAATCCTTCAAGAACAGCAGTCTTTTTTTTGGATGTACACGCCATAAAGTTTTTTTTTTTCGGGCGTATTCGCCAGCTATCTTCTGTTCCTTAAAGATATTGTATATAATGTTTAAACCTCGTTAAGCAACGAAGAATTCTACGAACTTTTGTCTTACACGATTTTTTATAGCTTTAGAAACCAAAAAAATATGTTTTTTTTTCTAGATTTTATTTAGTTTTTCGGCTCTACTGAAAAATCTAGTTTTGGCGTTTACGCCAAGTGATCCCCAAGGTATCGATATGCAGTAAAAAGGATAAGGCAACTCACCGATATTGAGACAGCTAGGCTTGTTTACTTTGCTTACTTTCACAGCATTATGACCTATGGTATTTTGCTCTGGGGTAAAGCCGCTGATATTCAGACGATTTTTGTATTACAAAAAAGAGCGATTCGCGCTATTTATCAGTTAGGATCTCGCATTTCATTAAGAGAAAAATTCAAGCAAATCAACATTCTCACATTTGCTTCTCAATATATTTTTGAAATTGTTATGTATGTAAAACGAAATCTATATTTATTTAAACTAAATAGTGACTGTCACTCGCGTAATACTAGAAATAAGGATAAACTGGCCGTGCCTCGTTATCGTCTGCAAAAAGTGAGTTCATCTTTTATGGGTAATTTTGTGCGTTTTTATAACAAAATTCCCAAAAATGTACAAGCATTGTCATTAAATAAATTTAAGTTATTTATAAAAAACCATTTAGTTCGCAAGGCCTACTACACGATTAACGATTTTATAAATGACAAAGACGCCTTTAAATGATTTTTTTATATATACATTTTTTTTTTCTCTGTGTACTGACATACTACTCTGATTTTGAATTTGTTTTATATAATCCTGACATATCTTTGTATTTTTTTTAGTTCTAGATAATATTATTATTTTTTTTTGACTTAGTGGAAACAGCATTTATGTTTGTAAGTTAACATGTGCCTAATTGTAAATTGTAATTTGTAATTGATATTTGACATTCAAAAAGTGTTCTTTATGAATCTATATTGAATAAAAAATTTGACTTTGACTTTGACTTTGACACAAATATCTGCCCTTACCGGGATTTGAACCCAGGACCTCTAGCTTCGTAGGCAGGGTCACTACCAACTAGGCTATCGCGTCGTTCGATTTCTTATGAGAAACAGCTGTTAACTAACCGTAAGTCCAAGACCATGAGCCAGCGCGCCAGCAGCGCCCGCGCAGACAGCGGCCGGTCGAGGGCCATCGGCGCCGGGAGACGCACCAGCGTCATCCGCCGACCGCCGACGCTGCGGGCTCGGAGGGACACTATGTACCTGAAAAAATGGAATAAAGCTTTTTTTTCTCAAAAATGACAGGAAAAGTTGACATTACTATCTATATAATTGGGATGCGAAGTACATAGTTTACTGACAGATCTCAAATTAAAAAAAAAAACATTGCGTGCTCGCTACACAAGCACGCAATGTTGCATACAAATTTCATTACTATCTAGTATCTAACTTTTTAAAAAGTGAAAACGGCCTTAATAAAATGAGGGCACAAGTCTTATACATCCAAATTTTGTTCGGAACATAACTTTTTTATCTGTGTCTCGAATAGCTTGAGTAGTATTAAAAAAAAGCTTGCGTTTCTCCTTGTCATAAACATAAAGGCGGTAAAGAGTAATAGTTTTTTGTTATGTGAAGCTTGCTTGTTTACTTTACTCCAACACAATTTTTTTCTTGCGATTTTTGAGAAAAGCACTATATATGCCTCGGCAGGTACGGCAATTGCGGGCCTCGTATACTCGTATACTCGCAAGCTCGTCCGTTTAAACCAATCCTCGGCCCGCAATTGCCTGCTTCACTGCCTAGGCAATAATGTACTATTACACCACAGGCTCGAAATAAACCAATCATGCAAACCTCACCTTAAGTAAGTCATTAATTTATAACCCGCTGGTTAATAATGAGATTTTAATTCCCATGAAAAATTGTTCCCTAGAAACCTACAGCAAAAGATAACTTATTTAAAAATCGAACTAGCCAATACAAGCCGTATACTCAAAACAAAGAAAAGGTGAGCAAGGTAGAGTATTCTCTTTGGGATAAAGCAGTTTTCGTCTTGGGCGAGCGTGAATCCCTCGCTGCATTCAGGACTCCGTTTTAATTCCCTCGCTTCGCTCAATAATTAACTCGTAACACCCTCGCTGCGCTCGGGGGTTCAATCTGGAGTCCCTCATTTGCTCAGGATTCAATATCGCGCTCGTGACATAAAACAGTGCTTTATCTCCTCTGTGTATAATCTTCTATTATTACATTGTATAGGGTTCATTTAATGGTGCACTAATACTGTTTTTACTACGCAAAAAAGAAGAGTGTTGTGTGTTTAACTTAAACCAGAGTGGGGTAGGCAGAGCTACAGAATTACTAACTCTAACAACTTGTTAATAATTCTGTAAGCACATTTTGCATAATTAGGCTAAGATGTTTACCAGTGTATTATTAGTGACAGGTTGCAAGCCCATCGCCTAACAGTACTACAGGCCTTTATTCCCTTAGTCGTCTCTTACGACATCCACGGGAGGACATGGAGTGGCACTATTCTTACCCGGGGGGTATAACTACACGAGGGATACTATATTAGGCCAATTAATAATAAATAATAATAAGAATAGCTAGACGTAGGTACTAATTGGTTTAGAGATCCCATTTAAGGATAAGTTCGCCTTTGCACATTACTTTAATAACAATATTGTAATATTTATTTTTTTGTGCAACAAAGAGTTTGCATACCTACTTACTTTTATTTATATGTTATTGTATTGTTTAAACATAATCATAGTTGGTCGTTTACCTTTTTCATTAGTGTGTATTATAAAAGATTCAACTAAATAAGGTTTCTTTTCATCATACACCTATATTTATACAACAATGTCACAATGTGATCACATAAAATAAATGCGACGTTCTTTATTGAACACATAAATATGACAAATCGAGCAATTTCCCTTGATATTTCCCGTGTACAGTGCAATAACAGACACAAAAAGGCAATATTGCTTCAATATGCCTTGAAGCGGGCAGGGACAGGCTATTTGGATTCTGTTCAGACATATGCTCGGTCCATCTTTATAGTAGAGAGCCATATTGTGTTTCAAGAGGTAAGTACGGCGACCATGATGTCTGTTTTATTTTGGTTTAAAGCATAAGGAACATAAGCCGCCCTGAGGCCCTAATATACTAAGTTAGTGATCCCCAAAGTGGTCTATATCGACGACGACCTGCAAGGGATCCATGGTGAGCGGAAAAATTAAGGTCCACGATAGATTTTGGCTATTCATTAATCGAATAATCTATATTCATACACAGATCGCTACCACCATCTTATCCATTAACCTACCGCCAAACAGCAGTGTACGCATTGTTGTGTTCCGGTTTGGGGATAAGACAGCCGGTGAAATGACTAGCATAGAGGCATTCCATCTTAGTACTCAGGGTTGGCAACGCATTTGCAGTCTTAGGATTGCATTGCAGTCTTATGAATGCGAATGTCTATGGGTCACAGTTTCTACTTTCTATCAGGTGGCCTGTGTGCTAGTTTGTCTTCTCCATGTCATAAAAAAAAAAAGATAGAGGTACCTACTTAATTTTTTTTAATGAAAATGGAGGCATCTGCCCATATTAATACACTTACAGAAAACTCACATAAACCGAAGCGATGCGTGGGCGGGTCGATAGTTTAGAGTATTAGTAAGATTGAAGAAACATTTCCTTCCCAGTCACTGCTATTAATACTAGATCTTACGTGACTTTTCCACTGTCCTAGTATTTCAAAAGGATTTGGTCACCCAAGCCGTACCCAACAATAAAGTGTACTGGAAAATTCATAGCGGAAAATGCTATATTTCAGAAGCGAGCGAAATAAAACCACTTGACTTGAAGCATCCTCGATTTTAAACGAAATATCGGCTGATAAAACTTGATATAAGTAGTTTTGTTGAAAGAGCATTTTAGTTGCCTTCATCATTTTATATGAGACTTTCTAAGTCTTTTAAGTAAATAAATAAATACTTGGGGATAATGTCACACCACTTGACCTAGTCCCAAACTAAGCTCTAAGGGGGCTCTATGGGGACTAGACAACGATATTCAAACCAAACAAACAAAGCAGCCAAACTGCAGTCAAACTGTTCCAACAGTTTTGCAGGGCCTGTTATATTATTGTACCATGTTGTTAGTTTTAATAAATAAATGAATAATAATAATAATAATTAATACTTATAAAGAGAAACATATCTTATCTTATCTTATCTTACACACGGGCCCTTTCGGATACACTTCGACACTTTAAGATATTTTGTACAATTACCCTCTTACACACTCAGCTGTTCGAATGTGCAGGTTTCCTCACGATGTTTTTCCTTCACCGTAAGAGCATCGGATAATGCACTTAAGTTAAAAAAACTCATTGGTACATGGTGACCGCAGGGGTTCGAACTCGGTCCTTTACGATCACGAGTCGACCCCTAAGCCATTAGGCCACCGGCGCTCTTAAGAGAAACATATACTTACATAGACAACCTCCATGACTGAGGCACAAATATTCGCGCTTATCAAACAAATATCTGCCTTTACCGGGATTTGAACCCAGTACCGCTAGATTCGTAGGGTCACTACCATACCAACTAGGCCAAAGCGTCGTCCAAGTGTTGTTATTTAAGTTTTGATACGATACGACGGTTACTTTTTAAGCATTTTGTAGGGCAACGTTGAAGGACAAAGAGGAAGACCTAGGCTTACTTACTTCAGCCAAATAAAACAGAAGAAAATGTTCTTTCGTTTCAAGTACTCTTTAAGTTAAATGATGACATGTCTTTCTTTAGATTTTTAAAGGTTATTTAAGTTCTATATAGTATTTTTGCGACATTTATTGATAAAAAATTATGAAATATACATTCATTCATATTTTCACTCCTATCTCCCAATGAGGTAGACAGAGACTAACGCCATGGTGCTCCGGTCTAAACATACAACTTTCGCTTCCTCTACATTCAAACTCTTCACGCACGTACGTCAGTTTCGGGTGCTTTTGAGTAAGAAATATTCTGTTTTTAAAATGAAAATTGGAATGAGGGTTGGAATCAAAAATTACTGACCCGAAAAAATGCCAAATCTAAAAAAACATCCATGTAGAACACGTCATAATGTTTGAAGTTCACGTAAGTGGAAAATGTAGCAATGTCTTTGTGATTCAAGATTAGTTGATTCGTGGATAAAAGCGGTGAAATATCAGCAGTGACCTTTGCCTTTTAATTCTGGAGTCATCGATCAAAAACTCAAGTTCTATCATTAATCATTTACCATTCAAATATTATTCATTCAAAATCAAATCTAATCGAAAAAAAGTGTTACTCAGTGTTCAATCTCAATTGTATACTTACGCATCCTGACAACTGGAGAGTATATCCTCATCATCAGGATGCCGCTTCTGCCACAGTTCCGTCAGCCCTCCAGGTCCTCTCGCCGTGTAGTAACGCCTGGCTCTCTTGGAGGCCTCTCCCTCATCACCGTTGCAGGTGGTGAGGAACAGATCCAGGATAGCCAGCTCATCATCCGACACCTCGCGGCTGAGGTTGTCACGAGCCCATCGTTGGGAGAACGAAGCTGCTGGAGACATGGCTGCTCTAAAAAAAAATACGTTAGTTGTTTTTTTTTATAGCATACAGGAAGCAAACGAGTACACATGCCACCTGATGGTAAGTGAGATCTGTGACCCATAGACATTTGTATTCTCAAAACTGTAATCTTAAGACTGCAATCCTAAGACTGCAAATGAGTTACCAACCCTGAGGGCCCGGACAATATGCATTACGCTGACTATCGTTTCTATTCGTTTAGTTTTTAAACCAATCGCGTCACTGGCACATCACGTGACTTTTCGTATCACGTCATCTACCAGTGACGCGATTGGTTTAAAAACTAAACGAAGAGGAACGCTAGCTAGCGTAGTGCATCTTGTCTGGGCCCTCAGAGGATTAAGATGGAATGCCTTTATGCTAGTTTCATGGGTGGTTTTATCCCCACGCCGGAACACAACAATGCGTACACTGCTGCTTGGTTGATAAGATTTAAATTGGTTAACAGTTTCAAGTGACCTGGTATCAAGCATCTATCCAAACATGCATATCACTCTTTATCATAAATAAGTAGGTAATTTTTCCTAATTTAAAACTAACCGCTTCACACAGAGAAAAACTGGTTCTTTTTTCAAATTTAAACGCGTATGTAAAGCGTATGTAAGTAACGTATGCGGCCCTTCATAGTTTGTCTGTTTTTAAAGACAAGCGCCTACCAACAACTTACTAAGTTTCATATACGTTATTTCTTGCCTAGCATTTTAGTAAAGGATTTGCTTTTTAACCTCAGACGAACTAAAAAGGGGAGTTTTAAGTTACCTTTTTGAACGCCACAGACGGCTTTGGCCGTCAACTGAAAGTCGTGTCACTGACGTCACGACGGCTATAGCCGTCACAAGTTCAAGATGAAAAGAAACTTTGTTTCGTATGAATTGAGTTGTAATTTGCATAGCATAGCAAACATGTTTAGCGTGTGAGTGATGCATTTTATAATCGACGTAAGGCGTTCAAAAGATAACCGTATGTATTTGTGTATACGTCTGTGTATCCAGTGGCATTGCAGCTACCGTAGACCGTTTATATTTTAAAAAAAGTTAGTGTAGTTAGTACCTAGCTAGTTTTTATAATCGGACGATTTTCAAAAAGTGTACATAATTAAGAACAAAAATTGAGAAAATGTAACTTTTCCGTTGCGTCACAACAATTAGTCATACTAGTATAGATAATTTTCGTGACGCAACGGAAAAGTTAAATTTTATTAATGTTTGTCCTTAACAATGTATAATTTTTTTGAAAAACGCTCAAATATTGTTTGGGCTGTTAAAGAGATAACTCTGGAAAAGGGGTCGCGCAGCTCATAAGCTATCGATTTAACCCCTATGTATGTTCAGCAATTGTTATTAGTTTCCGAGATATTGATCATTTTAATCGGAATTTTTGTCATTTTTCCTTATGTCCGTGATACGATAAACCCCTAAATTCATGTATTAATTCTTATTTTTTCAGTATTTTCGTGCATGATTAGAATTACTATGAAATAAGGAAGTTAAATTGCAATAAAACGGGGCAAAAACGCAACCATATTAGCCGTGCCCTCGCTTCGCTGCGGTTTAAACAATTGAAAAATAGCGTAGTACGTCCATCCAGAATAATGCCAACCATACTACCCTCGTATTATTGTAACATTTCAGATATCTATAGCACTATCGCAATTCCAAGACGCATTCCAATATTGAAGTGAATATTCTCCCCTTCTCAAATTGTGTAGGTACGGTCAGCTCCATAAGTGCATGGACACCTTAACGACGATAATCGTGTGCGCCGTTGAGATCACGTTCTCAAAAATTGAACTAGATGGCGCTGTTAACGACCCTAGTTTAGTTATTGTTTAAAGGTGTAGCAATGTAATTATTTACTTCTTACTATCTGAATCGATAATTCGACCGTTCGTCTGAATGAGTTGCTGGCTTAACAGGTCGGCGCCTCGCCTGAATCGCGATATGATTCCACGGGACGGGAGTTCAAATATGACTGGGGCAAGAAAGTATTTTTTATTACAATTTAATATTACGGGATAAAATTATTGATTCTAGTTTGATTTAACGATTTATTTATTTAAAAAATAATTATTTTTAACCAGAAATGATGAAACTTGATTTTCAAGATAAACATATATTTATTTATTTTACAATAAACCAGTAATCGCATTGAATAATGGTTGGTGGTTATAGAAATAATTGTGGTTCACTTACTTTACATTTAATACATTTTTAATTGACAACAATATGCAAGAAGGAAAAAAAAGTTAAGACGAATTGTCAAAATCAATATTCTGTTAACGATATTAACGGTGTTAACTATCACTTATTACAAAAAAGTTAGACACTTCAGACACGTCTTAAATGACAGATTTCTATGAACTGACATTTGATAAACACATGTTCAACGACATGTTTGTTAACACCGTAAGTTTTTAACAATAAAACAACCACCAACCGTATTGAGGTAATAGCTTAAGTATTCGTTTCCGAAATCGGAAAGTGGATTGAAGCTTTACCAAAGTAACATATAGTGGTAAGTATAATGTGAAACTGGAGACCGGGTTGCCATAAAGGTTATACGCTTAGGTGCTGGTATGTTTTACATTGCAGTTTTTATCACTTAAGTACCTTAGTTATCAATTATTGAAAGTACGAATAGCTAAGAGTACGCTAGTGTATTTGGTTTGACCTTAAGTATATAAAATAAGGTAAAAATTAATAATCACAAAGATATAGAAAAAAAATGGGTTTAGGTTTTGTTTTAAATATTGAGTTAAATTAGGTGTAACCCGGTCTCCATTTTCAAATCATAAATCATTTATTTGTTTGTCCAGCATAGGTTTATACATATAGATCTTTAATACAGTTATGAAATTATGTCCCTTTATGCTTCTCGGCATACAAACATGCTGTGCAGCGTGCTTAAACTAAAATAACGTAAACATATTCACTAACATTCAATTCTATTACACATATTGCGTTTTATCAAAAATTACATATCGCTCATTGAATACAAAACGGACACATTCCAAAATAATTTGCTCTTGCATTGAAAATCTTATATGAACCGCTTCTAATTTTAAAATCCAACACTGACTCATTTTGGAATGTGTCTGTCTTGTATTCAATGAACGATATTTAAACCTCAAACTCAATTTAGTAACGAGTATAACCTCCGTTCTGGTCGATGACAGCTTGCAAGCGGAAGCGCATTGAGTCGACGAGATTCTTGCACAGATTTGAACCCCGGATACTGTCCCATATTTTTAAACAGTGAGCCTCCAACGCTTCTGGAGTTCGCTCATTCTGGTTTTCCCAGCGTTGGACAATAATCCCCCATAAATTTTCTATGGGATTCAAATCCGGCGATCTGCTAGGCCAAGGAATAACGCTGATGTTGTTGTGCTGGCCAAACCACTCCCGCACGATACGCGAACGATGCACCGGACAGTTATCCTGCACGAATGTAATCAGCGGCGTTTCTTCTTCCGGATATACGGTTCGTACTGTAGGCAACATGGTCTGTTCCAGCACTTCCACATAGTTTGCGCTATTCGCTCGACTAGGTATCCTGACTAGCTCACCTGGATCGGCTGAACTCATCCACCCCCACATGTTCACTGTTATACGACCAGATTCCATATTGGGCACTACGTGTCCGCTATCGTATTGCGTATTATTCCGACGCCACAAACTTAAACGACCATGTTGGCTTGATTTAAAAGTTTTTTCATCGGTAAAGATTGCACCATTCCAGTCGAAATTCAAGTACTGTGTAGCGAACTCCAACCGTGCTCTTTTATGATTCTCCGTAAGTAAAGGTTTGACGGCATGCCTCCGATAATGCAAACCCTCGCCATGAAGAGCACGACGAACAGTGCCCGCACTCGTACCGAATAAGCCGGCGTAATGGTTCGTCGGTATGAAACCATTTTCCTCATACTCGCGTACCAGGGCTTGACGCTGCGGTGTGTCTATGAGACGTGGTCGACCCGATCTTTGACGTTGGAGTAAAGTTCCCTCCTCTTGGTATCTTCGTACCCATAAAACAACCGTTTTCCGCTGTAGCAAAAATCAAACATTTGAATACATAATAGTAAGTAATTTATTAGAAATTAGTCATTTTTATTATACAAGACATATTATTAAACACATCATTATGGCTTCTGCTGGGTGTATAAATATAAAAAGAGGAAAAAAAATATTTTTCAAAATTATTCTTGTCTCACCCGGGAATCGAACCAGTTAAAAAATCACTCGCTATAATTAATGTAAAATTTTACGATCTTTTTTATTTCTAAGACCAAATGTTTATTAGGGAGATTTTATCCTGAACAATAATCCTATCGATAAACCAAAGAATGAACAAAGTTTAGTGTAACTGGCCTCTACTCCTAAAGATAACAATATTGTTTTCTAAGGAAGTGATTTTGTAAATCTTTTGAGAAATAAACATGACAATACAAAAAAAACTAGTTACTTACGTTTACACCGGTATCTCGAGCAATATCCGACACATTTTTGCCTTCATTGTAGAAAGCAATTATTTATTTGTGCTCTCTTGACCATGTCAATATTACAACGAGAACTCATTATAATCGAATGATCTAACAACAGTGAATATTTACCAAAGAGGAAACAAAGAAGCAGCGAACGAAAGAACGAGCAGGAGTCTTTGTGAAATCCTAACAGGTATTTATTAATCTTCAGACTACCCTAAGTGTTAATATAAATATATTTGTTGGGAAATAAGCCGTATAAGTAAACAAAGATATACTTAATTTCGAAGATATCATTAAACGTTCGACGGTCGAGTGGCATAAGGGATCACTCGCAGTCCCCGTGTTCGCGGGTTCGAACCCAATCGATACAATTACATCTGTGATGAATGTTTTTGTATTTGAAATTTGTAATAAAATAAATAAATAAATAAAAATAAATATTAGGGGGACAATGTCACACCAAATTGACTAGTCCCAAACTATGCTCTAGGCTTGTACTATGGGTACTGGACAACGATATAAATACTTATATAGAGAAATATATACTTAAATACATAGAAAACATCCATGACTCAGGGACAAATATTCGCGCTCATCACACAAATATCTGCCCTTACCGAGATTTGAACCCAGAACCGCTAGCTTCGTAGGCAGGGTCACTACCAACTAGACCAGCGCGATTTAAGATTGGATTGGAGATTCGAAACAATCGGAACATTCGGAACATTGGCTGTCACTAAATAATAATAAAGTATAGGAACGTGTCGTCCTTAGGCTGGGTTTTACGAGTATAAAGATCCGTTTGATCAAATTTCGGTCAGGAATGTCAAAACTTGTATGAAGTTACTAAAATTTGATCTGACATATTTACTAACGGGCCTTTATAAAACCGGGCCTTACTTAATCTGCGGTAAGCGGAAATTAAGTTTTTCATATTTAAGGTAATTCAACGCCATCTAGTAGAATATTACTGAACTAGTGTAAATTATAGATAACTCAGCTTACAGTATGACCAGATAGATGGCGTAATGTTTTGCCTCATAGGAATTTGTTTGCAATCTGTCCATGCACTTATGAAGCTTACTGTACCTACTGTTTTTGTGAAAAAAATAGTATTGCACTGACATAGCTTGTAGATTGTAAACCTTGAAGTCTGTTTGGTATTTGAGTTATAAGCAGCAGCGTAATTGTGTTTTTTTTTTAGTATACAATCATTTTTAATAAAGATAAAGAGACATTTATTCGCAACAATACAAAACAACATTAGGTACTTAGATACAAAAAATAAGACACAGAAACAGTTGCGAAACGGTCCCAACTCAGCATTCGCTAGCCGTAAAGCCAGCACTGGTCTTCCGTTGGAACCGCTTGGTGAAGAGACAGAAAGTCATGTCAAGTCGTGTTCATGATTGCAAATGGATATGGTGGGTGCTTGTTACAGTGAAAAGAAGTAAGGATTCAACTATACCCGTTTTAATACATGTTATGGCATCTGCGATAAAGGTTCAAAAAGTTTAATTAAACCACATTTTAAAAACAGATTGCATGTGCTCGGCATTTTTTTTGAAATCCACCATTTTCATATTATAATAATATGATACAATTATAGATAGCGTGGCACCTTCCAGAAGGACGCAGGTGGTTTATCGCTGGTTTTTTAGTGGGTATTCGGGTCGCTCTCGGTTGGTCAGTCCCACATAAGCATCCCGGGTCCCCCTAGACTTGGGTGGTACTCGTAATAGTACATTACTACAGAGGCCGGAAAGTAGGGGGTTGCCGGCCGAGCGATATAGACGGCCAAGCGTAGCGAGGCTGCAACCCCTTTTCACGGCGAGGTACTATAGTGCTTTTCTCAAACATATGCAATAAAATAAAAAAAATACATCACTCAAAAAAAGTTAATTTATATATTGTCCACCCTAGGAAAGAAAAGTAATTGCATGTTAAAATAAAGTACCAGGAGCGCAGCGGTAATTCGGAGGCATATCAAGCATAGCGCAACTTACAATTAGATCGCAGGCGGTGCGTGTAACCGGCACGCGGGCGGCGGGCGCACACGACACAGCGCGGATGTCCTCCAAACGTATGCACTCCTAGTATTTGACATTATAACTTTTTCTCAAAAACGTTATAGTAGTTTATGCAATAGTTGTATAAGAGAGGTCAAAAAATATGAGTGGCGTGTGATCGTAAAGGTAAGCGCCACGAGTGTTTTTTGACTTAGTTATACACCGTTGCATACAATACTTTTTCTACGACTAGGTTTCAAATGAAATGCAAAACTAAGCGAAAAAACTTACAAACGAACGAACGAAGTAAAGAACAACAAACGAGCGGGAAACAAGAAAATGACAACATATGTGTCTATGGTTTACTTTGTTTTTAAATTGACGGAATGTAAAATAGAATTATTTGCAATTCCAAAACATTTTAATTTGACCAATCAGAATACTTCACCAAATTAAATCCACCAATCACAATACACATCGACTGTCAAACGGAACGATTGGTTCTTTTAGGTACGTGTTTCTCTTTAACTAATTTAAATCTTTTAAAAAAACTTTGTATTTCGTATCAACCAACCAGAATACAGCTATTTTAAAATCGACCAATCAGGTAACTGAAATCATTTCTCAAAACATTAGGTGATTTATAGTCCCTATTTCACAATCGTTAAAATATGTTTAAATCGATTGTGCAACGCTAAGCTTTGGCAGCTGGCCGTATCGTTTTATCTCAAAAACGCATATGTGCTGTTTTGGGGCATAGACAAGATAGACTTTTCTCTGGATTATTCTGCGGACATATTATGTATGTTCTTATATTAGTGTTCGTGACTATATAAATGACAGATAAAAGTACAGGAGTAGGAAAAAAATATAATTTACCTGTTCAGCCTGTTTATAAACACAGCCATGTCAACATTTAAATTAAAAAAAAATACTTCCCGGCCTAGGCCTTCAATTTTGTATGAAATTCCTTTACAGTTCTCTCGAGTGGTTCCGCCCGCAACGTGACACTTTGAAGCCAAAAATAACTAATGTAACGCCAACATTTCATTGCATGTTTGAGAGAATGCATTTACTCAGCATTAAAATAAAGTCTACAAATAACCAAGTTCTTGTGGCTTGTGGCTTGTGCGGCTAGGGTCTGTTTTTACGAGTCTACGCATTTTTCACGGATTGTGCCTCCATCGCCCTTGTGTTCAGGTTCACTGGATTAACGTGTTCAATCTTAGCTTTTGTGAACTTTTTTCTTTCACGATAGAGTGGCCAAACCATGATTTACATGAATCCTAATTTCTGAATTATTTGGCGCTCCAGGCCTGCTGCCAAATTAACAATACCTAAACCTACCTACAATGACCTACATTAAGATGATACTTTTGGGAAATAAGTCGAACGTGAACAGAAGCAACGGTAAAAAATCAATCGGGGAAAAATTAAATTGGGAAAAACTAAGCAAGGAAAAAAAATGTAAACGAAATATCACTTCACAGAAATAATGATTTCGTGAAATTTATCTAACAAATACCTGCCCTTACCGGGATTGGAGTTGTCTTTACCCTTACCATGAGACAATTACCGTTCTCGCTAGTGAGTCGAATGCTCTACTTATCCCTCGCAGACCTCGCAATATTCTTATAGAGGGCGAAGGACAGAGCATTCGACTCGCTAGCAGTACGGTAATTGTAATTCATGGTAAGCGTAGTGTAACTAATATTCAAATCAAAAACTTATCGTGTCACTACTGGATTTAATGGGTACATACATACATACATTAAATCACGCCTGTTTCCCAGAGGGGTAGGCAGAGACACTTCTTTCCACTTGCTACGATCTTGACAAATTTCTTTTGCTTCTTCCACATTCATACACGCACGTCGGTTTCGGGTACTTAAGATTCGGCCCTTTTCCAGTATTTCTCCGATTTGACTCGAAAAAGTACGCCTATAATGGGTATATTATTTATTATCATTAAGTCTGTAACAAAGTGCGTTTTCGTAGCTGACCTCATTGTTACTCTGTTAACAGCTCGTGATTATTTCTTGTCGAATGTTTTTGTTCGTTTATTTACGTTTTTTTGTGCGAATGATTCATTTACGGCAAAAACCGTTCTTCTTTTTTTAGTTGATTCGGTAACAATAGAATAATAAACCAGTTTAACAAAAAACCAGCTTTAACAACACCACTACGTTTGAAAAATACAAATGTTGACCTCTGCATCATCAGGAATAACTTATTTCAAACTTAGTGAGCCTTTGAATGATAATTATTTTTAAATAACTATATGTCACGGGATAATCTTACACAAATTGATCTAGTCCCAAACTAAGCTCTAGGCTTGTACAATGAGTACTAGGCAACGATAAATCCATACTAATATTATAAATGCGAAATTGTGTCTGTCTGTTACCTGTTCACGCTTAAACCGCTGAACCAATTTAGGTGAAATTTGGTGCAAAGATAGTTTGAAACCTGGGAAAGGACATAGGGGGTGAAATAGAGGGTGAAAATTTGTATGGAGCTACGATATAAACGAGTTCCACGCGGACGGAGTCGCGGGCAGCAGCTAGTATACTTATTATAAGTCTATACCTGTTAGGTCTTTCTTTAAAACAGCCTAAGTAGTCCTAACATCAGAGCATTGTCAACTTTTTACTTCCCGTATATAAAAAAATACATACTTAAATATATAAAAAAAATATCCAATCCTTGGATACCTCTCATCTAATAACGTACAATAGAAAAAAAAAAGCCTTTTGACTCGGTCTAACCTTTCCTTGGTTCATTCTAATATCTGTTTTATTCTAGTTCTAATGGCGTATACGACAAGGTACTTGCATGTTGTGAAGTATCTATTTGATTATGTTTATCGCACACAGTTACAAATGCAACGTTAAGTGTACCAACCTAAACTACCCTTTCCCTGGTTCATTCTAATATCCGTTTTATTCTAGTTCTAATGGCGTATTACGACAAGGTACTTGTATGTGTGAAGTATCTATTTGATCATATGTCTATCGCACACAGTTCCAAATGCAACGCTAAGTGTACCAACCTAACCTAACCTTTCCCTAGTTCATTCTAATATCTGTTTTAATCTAGTTCTAATGGCGTATACGACAAGGTACTTGTATGTGTGAAGTATCTATTTGATCATGTCTGTCGCACACAGTTCCAAATGCAACGCTAAGTGTACCAACCTAACCTAACCTTTCCCTGGTTCATTCTAATATCTGTTTTATTCCAGTTCTAGTGGCGATGTATACGACAAGGCTTGCATGTGTGAAGTATTTGATCATGTCTATCGCACACAGTTCTAAATGCACCGCTAAAGTGATTGTGCCAACAATATAACTACAGAATGACAATTTTATTGTTCCAGAAACGTAACAAAAGCCATATATTTATAATAATAGCCGCACAGACCGTTAGTTCACCTCACTTTAGGATTTGCATGACAGTGAGACTGTTGTTTGTACTGCTGGTACAATGAACCGTGATTCACTGTGAGTGTCCTGAGCATTGTGTGGCACTTACAACACGTCTACATACTCGTTACTGCCATTAAAAGAACGATTTGTAGTATGTAGACTAATCCCGCGTAAAACTTATGGCTAGTAGAGCATGCTTGTGCAAATGTATTTTTTTGTTACGGAAAAAATGGTAACACAAAAGGAACTTTTCACCCAGTTTTAAAGGAACACATTGGATTTTTTTTTAAATATTAATTGTTCTTTTTAACTTATTATAGTCGAGTAACAAAAAGGGACAAAAAATACAAGCGTTTTTAAAGAGCATTTTCAGAGTCGAATTCGGACGTCATCTAAAAAATGCCTTTATAGGCACGAAAATAAATGCATAATTATTATACTTAATGTGATTAAAACCTACCAAGAGAGCGCACCGAGGAATCTGTATTTAAGATAATATGGTTGGAAAACCAAATTAACAAAACCTAAACTTCCTACATTAAGATGTTACTTTTGGGAAAAAATGAGACTGGGATAGAAATCGATCGGGGACAAATGCGACTGGGAAATAAGTCGAACGTGAACAGAAGCAACGGTAGAAAAAACGACCGGGGAAAAATTTAATTGGGAAAAACTAAGAAAGGAAAATAAAAAAATACGAAGTATCATTTCACAGGACCCGCGCACCGAGGGTTCTGTATCTAAGATATTATGGTTGGAAAACGGAAAAGAAAATACTAATTTTGTAAGAACTTTATTCTCTATGCAATAAAGTGCATTTTGAGTAGCCAAAATTTGAATACAGATCTAAACTTTTTTGATAATAAAGTGCACAATCTTGAATCTTGAAAAAAATCGGTACGAAAATAGAAACTTAATTATAATAATTTAGTTACTTAAGCCGCCTAACAGAGTTTCGCAATCAACCTAAATCCGCTATAAGAAGGGCATCGAAAGAGCACAGAGCAATCTAACGAGAACCTTTACCGTTATCCTATCACGTATTTTCCTTGACATTACACGAATAGGCCTAAACCTGGATTTAAGATAATTCGTTGCATATTTCATTTGATTCTTAACTCAATTGTTTGAATAAAATTATATTGTAATGTAAGTATATCATTATATATTTAAGAACAAAATAAATAAATAAATAAAAATGAAATGAAGCATAATATGTTACTAATTATAAGACTGGAATTATTTCCGATGGACGTAACGTTACTCTCCATTTAATACTTGTTCTTATTTATAACAAGTTATGACTTATTTTAGATTGTATTTAAATATTTTAGTTAAAAGCGCAGCATACACATACAATAAAAATTGCAAAAGTTGACTACTGTCTTACTCCAAGACAGCAAAATTGTGCTTCTAGCTCTAGAACTAAAGTTAAAGTCTATTTCGCCCAAGGACTAAATACTTCAAAATACTGTACTTTTTCCTCTGTCAACATTACCAATATTACGAAACTCCCTGGTTGTGCAATGTGTCCGGATTGACATTTTCTCTACCGGACACTAAAGTGATACTTAACGCATTAATTAACCTATCAATTAAAAGTGTAATGGCCGCACTCAGTGCCGGTTAATGACGATTAAGATGTTCCTTAGTAACGATTTGTACACATTTGAAAAAAGAACGGAATTTTTTAATTCTAATTTTTCAACAAAATATACTTGGGGCAAAGAAATCGAGCCACTTTCTTTGGAAATTCAGTAGTAAGCGGGTCGATTTATTTGCTCCCAAGTGTATGAAAAAATGGTAAAAGAAATCACTAAAAGTGAAATTAAAATTCAAATCGGCTTGGTATCGAGTAGTCAGATATATTTATCCAATGTGCACTGCGACGTCATGGAACATCGGCCATATAAACTACATGTTACATTCTGTTTTGCTAGAACGAGAACAAATCATTTTTGGCCTAAATCTTGGTTATTTTTATAGCTATTCAACCTTTTTTCTTAACTGTTTGGAACATGAATCAGCTATCATGCAAGCTGTAATAAAATGACACGACTATTCCCTATTGTCGCTAAAATGTCTTTGGGTCCTTTTACCGATAATAAAACGATATTAAGACTTTTTTTATGTCATAGAGAAGTCAAACGAGCACACATGCCACCTGATAGTAAGTGGAAACTGTGACCCATAGACATTCGCGTTCACAAGACTGCAATGCAATCCTAAGACTGCAAATGCGTTGCCAACCCTGAGGACTAAGATGGAATGCCTCTATGCTAGTTATTTCACCGGCTGTCTTATCCCTAAACCGGAACACAATAATGCAAACACTGCTGTTTGACGGTAGGTTAATGGATAAGATGGTGTTAGCGATCCGGACGGACCCTGCACAAGGTCCTACCACCCGCGATTGTCGTATATTTAGGTAACCTACAAAATAGAAGGGTATTAAATCAGATAACAATGTCGTCTAATACCGACTTATCCTATCACGTCTGTCCTTGGCATTACACGTCTAAACTTAGATTGCTGCAATAACGTAAAAGGTCACATTTTGAATCACGAAGTGATAGTCAAGTGACATGTGACACATTCTGCAACTATACTTCGGTCAATTTTGGGATGGTCCCTGTGACAGCCGCGCTTCGTAATTTCAAACACATAATACTCACAAAGCAAGGTAATTAAAAACAGTTGATGAGTTATTTGAATTACTGAATGGCATTGTAATGTTTATATTATGTACTCGTATGATGAAAAGTCAAGGAAACAAGTGTAATACGTGTTTATATGCTTAGCTGTCATAAAGGTCACCCTAGATTAAACTTACTATAGTAAGTTATTATTGAATTGAAGAGGCGTTGACGATACTCGCAAGTGTTAGATTCTACAAACACATGCCTGTTTCCAAGAGGGGTAGGCAGAGACCACTTCTTTCCTCTTGCTAAGATCTTGTCAAATTTCTTTCTCTTCTTCCACATTCATAAATCGGGTCATGCACGAACGTCGGTTTCGAGTACTTAAGATTTGACCCTTTTCTAGTATTTCTCAGATTTGATTCGAAAAAGTACGCCTAGGGAGGCCCCCTTCGACCCTTCCACTCACTGTTGGATTCTGTTGTATTTTAATTGATTATTATCTTTAAAATAAAGCAAATTTTAAAACACCTCAGAAACCACACGGGCTGATGCGAGGATGAAATGAATCTAGGTATCTATTCTTCAGTAAAACAATATTAGTTTTGACGTGTTATGGTATTTCGTGGTTTAAATAACTGTCAAGTAAGAAAGAAAGAAAAACGTTAATTAAGCGCAAAACAAAAAACTTATTCTAATATACTTAAAGATACGCATCAACAAACAAAACATGCAAGCACGCGACCAGCTCAGCAAGATGCTGTGTCTTATAGTCACAGCGCTGATTTTTAGCAGTAAATTAGAGCTATGACGATACGATAACACGTCAAGAACAATATTGTTTTACCGTGTGGAATATAATCCCTGTCTCAGTTCATTTAACATATTTGTAATCAAACTGAATTTACTTACAGATAATATAAAATTGATGAACAATTTCTTCCTTTTTGCTTTTTTGTACTAATGCCTTGGTGAAACGAAGAAACTATATTGCAGAAAAACGCTGATTGCCGATTAAATTGATTATTTTCACTTATCTTAACTAATTTCTTCCGATTTGTCACAGTGTACATTAATAATTTGATGAAGAACGCTATGACGGGCCTACCTTAACTCGCCGCTGCGATTTCGCTCGTTCGTCCGCCCATCCGTTATTTGTAAAAAATAAACCGACATACGCGGCACGGGGCTTGGATGATATTTAATGTAATTCGCGATTGTCACTTAGGTATTTGTGTTTCTAAATGCAAAATTAATTTATTTTTCTTGAAGTACAGGTTTTTTGACATTTGTTATTTACTATTAGGTAACATGTTTTTGACGATATGACTGCTGATTCAAATACTTGACTCACAATAAGCGTTGTTATAACATCAACAGTGTAATTAGGTTTTTTTTTTGTATTTTTTTTGCGATTGTCACTTATTTGTGTTTCTAAATGCAAAATTGTTTTATTTTTCTTGAAGTAGGTACAGTTTTTTTGAGATTTGTTATTTACTATTAACATGTTTTTGACGATATGACTGCTCTTATTCAAATACTTGACTCGACAATAAGCGTTGTTATAACATCAACAGTGTAATTAGGATTTTTATTTTTATGTATGAATGCAGTTTTTGTTTTCATTAAAATCAATGACACGGTCGTATATCTCATAGTTGCAGACTTTTGGATACTGACCGATCTAAATGAGCCACCCTGTAAGTATAGTTTTGATTCTAAAAAAATACTTCCCAATGACGCAAAGATATTTCCCCACAAACAAAACTAACAATTACTTGCGATTTCCTAACGTAATCGACGTTTTTGTAATCGATCGATTCATTGTGGAGCCGACATTGACGGGTGCAGACCGAGACTTCCTATTGTTAGAAAGGTCAAATTTTCGAGCAAAAACATTGTATACATGATTTAAAATTAGAATCATTGTTTATGAATCAGACCGGATCTTAAATTGTATAATATAGCCATGAGGATGAATATTATAGTTATTTACGTATACAGTGTGTTTACCAGCACCCTAGTTTTATTAAAGTAGGTTAAAATAACGTACCTATATCTGTAACGTAACTATGACATTATTTTAATTAATAAACAACTTTTCAGGTTTTGTTAGCTTTCTAACAAAATGGTAATTGCCAGCAATGTAAAGCACAGCAATTTGACAAGTGTAAATGACAGTCGACGGCTACTTTGATTATTATGAACTGCCCCCCCCCCCCGTACCACGACATGCCTTGTACCAAGCAACAGCGATACTGATAATGAACACGCAGCACATGCACTACATTAAAAATGGACATAATTGCTAAAACAACGTATTATCGGCAGTTTTAATAAATGCCCGCATGCCGGCTACACACTGTATATTAACGCTCCTTTTTATGTAATTTCGAGTATCATAGAACCGGTTCTGCATAAACACTCATTAAACGTTCCTCAATACTACCCCTCTATTCATCTTTATTCCTCCGATGCACTTAAGACACACATATTACATAACAAAATATGTTTATTTTAAATAGATCTCCCATAATTTACAACTTTTACAAATGGCCGCTCCCCTAGAAATTATGACTTTTACAAGCGACACCACTTTGACTAAACCCCTTTTCACTTTATTCAAAAAAAATAATTTTGATTGCTTAAATTGCAATAGTAAGACGGACCCGACAAAACTCGAACGAAAATCATACATACATTAAATCACGCCAGTTTCCCAGAGGGGTAGGTAGGAGGGGTAGAGACCACTTCTTTCCATTTGCTAAAATCAAGTCATCAAAAATGGAACGACAGCCCGTACTTAAGTAACCTTCAGAAAACTCTGCTTGATCCTCACATGTCCCAATTTCGCAGCGGGCACTTTGTACAAGTTTTACTATGATGGCCGGATTATCCGATATCATAGGCTCGAGTCATAAAACAGCTTATGAAGTTTCATACATACGTAGTTTGGTGCAAATATACTGAGAGTACACTGGTTACGACACGTATATTGGGTTTATTGTTGATTTAATAGTGGTTATGTGTAACTTATTATGACTTGTAGACTAGGCTAGAGTTTGAAAAAGTAATGGTCTAGATAAACAAATAAATTAATTAATAAATAAATAAATAAGTAAATATAACAAACTAAGCTCTAGGCTTGTACTATGGGTACTAGACAACGATATTAATACTTATATGGAGAAATTTATACTTAAATACATAGAAAACATACATGACTCAGGAACAAATATTCGCGCTCATCACACAAATATCTGCCCTTATCGGGATTCGAACCCAGGACCACTAGCTTCGTAGGCAGGGTCACTACCCACTAGGCCAGCGCGTCGTCAAAAACCAAAACTAGAAGCAAATTGTATAACTTTTTGGTAAACGGTGTTTTCTTACTAATTGGAACTCGCTGAATTAAAAAATGCCGGTTGCCAACTTCCCTCCCCCTTTCCCTCTTTTTGTCCCTTGCCGTGCTATTTTTTATTTTGCAGAAAAACTGTTACAGATAGGAGTAAATTATTAAAAAGGAGTTAATGTATATTAAATTACCTAAGTATCAATGCAAATTTTATATCGATACGGTGAGTAGTTTTTGAAATAACGCCTTCGACATTGCATTGTTTATTTATCTCTCTTCTCAAGTTGTTAAGATCGAGCGTCCATTGGCACCCTCAATACTAATATTGTGTTTTCTAATAAACAAAAATACTGTCTTGAAATCGTAAGGAGATTGACGAAAGAGATATACACAGCGAAAGTGTCTCACTTTAAGGAAGGGTCGGAAGGGGTCGCCCTAGGCGTACTTTTTCAAATCAAATCGGAGTAAACCGACGTGCGTGCATGACTCGATGTATGAATATTGGAGAAGCGAAAAAGATTTGTAAGGATCGTACCAAGTAGAAAAAAGTGGTCTCTGGTTACCCCTCTGGGAAACAGGTGTTATTGTAAATATGTATGTATGTATATTGTAGGATGATTTTTGTTGTGAATCAGAACTCTTCCCACCATAAACGTTTATTTTCAATGAACCTAGCAGTATACTCCCACATTAATCGCTTAGCAGGATTGTCATTCAATCGATCACACCACAATGGCGTCCCATCAACGTCATCCATCTCATACATAATCGCAGGTCACAAGGGTTCATAGTGTGCGCGAACTGGTGCATTATCATTACGGATACATTATGATTTATAATTAATTATGATGATGGTCTTGAGGAATATTTTACTGTAAGATATAGAGCTGGGTTTCTTATCACGCTTAGATCCTCGTATTAATGTATTGGTTCTTGAAAATAGCTGTTGGTGAAATTTTTACCCATAGTCCTTTCAAATATAGAATGTCGACCGGTCTATACATGAGTTACAACTAGATGCAATATGTCATTTACTTAAGTTTTTCACCTATAACACCTTTTGCCACAATGCAAAACCAATAATAATAGAAATATCTGACTTAAAATACTTCTATAGCACAGGAAACAACAAACTAACTCATTCAGTGCCCAATAAACCATTCTTATCATACAAAATAGACCCGACATGGACCTCTTAGCGTTCAATGTTGCAGGAAGTCACCTCGAACCGACCTCCAACTGCAAACTTGCTCGACGGTAATCTGCTTATCGAGAAATGCTCGATCGATACTCGTTAACGATTGTTTATTATATAAATCAATCGATAATAATGTAGGTATTTCATTTATCATAACATTTTGCTAGTAACACTATACGAGACGAGTATTATAAAGGCGAAAGTTTGTGAGTGTGTGTGTGTGAGTGTGTATGTTTGTTACTCCTTCACGCTGCAACGGCTGAACGGATTTGGATGAAATTTGGAATGGAGATAACTTATACACCGGATTAACACATAGGCTACTTTTTATCCCGGAAAATTTTAAAGTTTCCGAGGGAATAACGATAATCGAAATCTACGCGGACGAAGTCGCGGGCAGAAACTAGTAAGTTCTATTTCATCCTATTCTTAGAATTACTACGAGTATTGTTTGTTAATCAAACACACAAGTATGGCTGAACGGATCTGAATGTAATTTGACACGGAGATAGATTATAATTTAGGATACCACATGGGCTATCTTTGATCTCGAAATAAATCACTTTTTTCGTGGATGGAGTCACGGGAGAAGATAAATTAGTAATAATTATTATAAATGTGAAAGTAATTGTCTGTATGTTACGCTTTCGCCGCTAAAACTGCTGAACCGATTTGGATGAAAGGGCATTGGGTAAATTTGTTTGAAGAATATTGTAATTTTTTTTCCAGCGGCAGCGGGTGATTTTTGCATAGTTATTTAGAGGACCTTAAAATACACATAGATATATATTTATGGTGTTTAATAATATCGGAGCCGAGATATTTATGATTTAAGTGTTCAGTTTTTGGTACTAAAAGTACGCTCAGGTAAGAATATTAAATATATCGGCTCCGATGCACTTATAGTACATTGTGTATTAAGGGTGGTAAAGAAAGAATTACAAACGAGAGTCTGTTAGAAGCCCGAAGCCGAAGGCTGAGGGCTTTAATGACTCGAGCTTTGTATTTCCTTTACCACCCGTGTAACATACAATGTTTTTCATCACAAATGCGAGGAACTGAAATAAAATCAGACAAAAGATCATATTTTTAACTTATTAGCGGCAGACTACATCATTGTCTGTGACTTACCACAGATAATGTCAAACGTGTTCGGAGTCCGATTCTAGTGACATTATGAGATCAATAGTTTATTATTCGAGATTGTTAGGAAATAGTATTCAACTGACATTTCATCTCGAATGAAATTTCATATCGAATGGCACAAGAATTGGGGTCCTGACGTATTGTGATAGTTTGAGTCCACGTATAATATTAAAAAAAAAAGCTATTACGCACTTTAGTTACGTAATGGTAAAAAAAGGCCCGCGGGTATTATTTTGGATTTACGGTCGATTTTTCTAGCTTGTTAGGACACTATTTACGAGCAAGTGTGATGAAAAGAGTAATTACATTACGTAGCAAAACATTTTTATTTTTAATTATGCTATCATAATTTACCACTTTTACTAATGGCCGCTCACCTTGAAAATGTTTGACTTTTACAAATGACAACACTTTTACCCAAACCCCTTTGGTGTAAATATAGTTTGAACCCCGAGAAAGGACACAGGGTACTTTTTATCTTGGAAAATTATCAAGTTCCATTTTGCTCCGCAGTCCATCCGGGCAGTACCTAAGTCGGTGCGAATGGTTCACTAATGTTTTACCAAATCATTATTTGACCAACTTAATCATTTTACAAAGTTTCCATTCGCAAGAACGTACTTCCCGCGACATAGTTTTATATTTTTTTGTAGTCTTAAGTCTAACCTAACCTAGCTTATTTAACAAGCCCAATGTAGCCTAAGTAATATATGTAATAGTTTAAGCACAATTCGATTTTTGCGTATGAAATTGTTTGTAGGCTTGTAGTGCTGTTAGGCGATGGGCTTGCAACCTGTCACTAATACGGTGGTAAATATCTTAGCCTAAATGTGCAAAATGTGGTTACAGAATTATCAAAAAGTTTTCAAGTATTCGCATTGTTGTATTCCAGTTTGGGGATAAGACAGCCGGTGAAATGACGAGCATAATTAGAGGCATTCCATCTTAGTCCTCAGTCTTAGGATTGCATTGCAGTCTTGTGAATGCGAATGCCCTATGGGTCACAGTTTCCACTTACCATTAGGTGGCCTGTGTGCTTGTTTGTCTTTCCTATGCCATAAAAAAAAAGTTGTAAGTAATTGTAGCTCTGCCTACACCACTCTAGGATTATAGGCGTGAAGGTATGTGTGTATGTATGAAAATGAGTAAATATTATTAAAAGATTTGGTAAAAAGCCAGGATGCGATCGATCGCACCTTTCGTGTGCGAGTTCGATTTGCACTTGGCTGGATTTTTAAATACTTTTACCATTAACTCTGATGATTAGTCTACATCTAGCTAGGAAGTTAGCAGTACTATACTTATGCAGTATATTCCAAACATAGGCACCAATTTGGCTCCATTATCAAGCCTCAAGGTGTTACCATATCGATCAATGGAAGCCCCCATTTGGTTATGCTAATGATCCACGCTAATTCTGCGCCGGAGTTGCCGACGCTGCCTTTTTGTACTAAACTCTATTTAACACTCAAATGAAATGAAACGAGGCAAGAGCCCTTAAAAACTAATTAAAACAAAGTCATTGTTTTGGAATAGAACACATGATTTTCTTACTACTGTGTTTACTACAATTTGGAAGAAGAATTTTATTAGATAAATTAAAACTCCCAATAATAGTGACTCATTCTTTCAGAGCTGACATCTCTAAAACGGCTCAATCGATTTTCATAAAATTTACCAAAAAACCACCGCTAAAAAATCTGCTTTCAAATAAAAAAAACCGCATTCAAATCGGGTCGCGTCTCTCCCTCCTAAACCTCTTTGTGTGGGGGTTAAAAAAGTACTACGGAAAAAAGTCTGACTATATTATGTGTTAAGGAGCACCCACACCGGAGCTTAACGGTGCGTATATTACGGTGTCGTTGCGTAAACAAAAGACGGGGCCATAGTAACAACATGGCGCCGTTTTTGACGCACCGTAATATACGCACCGTTAAGTAGCGGTGTGGGCGCAGCCTTAATCAGGATCAGGATATAAGCTATTTAAATTTCTTTATCCATTCATCCTGCTTAAAGAAGTAACCAAGAAACAAACATTATTACAAATTTTCGCGGGTGTCGAAATCCCTAACAATGTTTGTCCTAAAACATCGTTTAGCTGGTTTTCAGCGAAGTCAGGTAACTTTTTAAGTTTTCCAATTATAGGTATCTGCGGGTTGGTTAGGTTAGGGTTGAACTACAACAACACCAAAATGTTTTAAACATTAATCGGAAATGGCTTTAGGATAGACGAAAATTCGGACAAACGATGCATTAGGACAAATGACGATTAGGGATTCCATAGGGGAACTAACTTTTGCATTTGTTATTAGTACACATCGCTAACTCGTGGCATTTAGGTAGCACTTGACAGATTAGTGATGAGACACGTTTTTTAAATGTCTTTTCTGATAAGATAAAATAATAAAATTAATATTACCTACATGGTCTTAACATAATAACGAAGTAGGTTTGATCACTAGTTTAAAAACATCTATGTCAATGTCAATGATATTGTCATTAATTTACTTACTCGTAATAATTATTACGAGACGTGTCGCGAAACATAGATTTGTTTCCAAATAATGGAGGAAATCATTAGAGAACATCCAGAACTCCTACTACAAGGTAAAATTTTCTTACACAAAGTGGATTTTCTCAAGTAGAAGACGTGGCTGACTAGGAAACATTTTTAACAAATATTAATTGTTTATGAAAGTCATAATATTAAATGATTGAAAATACTTTTACACTAATTGGTTTGCTTTTCTCGACTCGTACAGGAAGAACATTGTCACATCCCTAGCCTGTTAGAAAATGTCAAGTGCTACCTAAAGTCGAGTCCAGAATTAGGCGAACTAACTAACTAAACTAAACTAAACTTGACAGTTAATTGTACACAAATGTTGCCATAGTATGGCTAGTGCTGTTAATATCGATAGCTAATCGAACACAACGGATTTGGAATTATCATCGACGATACATAGCGTTGTTCTCTATCACACTGTCATATTTACCGTAAAGAAAGGGATGGTTGCTATAGGTATGGTACATGAAATGTACCGTACTAACCCGACAGAAGTCATCTAAAAGGATCACAATGGCCTGTTGTAATAAGAGTATTATTTTTGTATTTTATTCCTAATTTGAGGAGTAAGTATCGTAAATATCCGCTTTAAACCGTACATCCTTTAGATCATAGTATATCAAAAAATGGTAGTAGGTCATCCCTATTTGGCAACTACGAGTATGTATGAGTGTGAAAGTTTCGACGACAATTACTTGATAAAATATAAATAGAATCAGAATTATAGAAGGCACAAGGTTATATCGACATATTTTGTGTCGACATAAACCTATCACTACCTATTTATTTTTTCCTATGTCTGGCAACATTTTCGGCTGTCAAGTTAGTTCGCCTAATTCTGGACTCGACTGTAAATGCCACGAGTTAGCGATGTGTAGTTGTTAGTGTATGTAAGAAGCTCGTGCCACGCTCTTACCCGAGATTCATTCCCATTTTGTAAACAATTAGAAACAATGATTTCCTAGAATAATAAATTAATATTAAATGACTCAAACGTGGTTCTAAGGATTTGTATTAGCTAGGTGCAGCTTGGAATTCATAACACGACTGACCTTGGTTTTACCAGCAATCATATATCGTTACTACTTTGGAAAAAACTCGTATCAGAATTTCGAGATGTATGTGTTTGAACTTAATTCTCTTCACGTTTAAGTTTAAAATCGGACGTCACGAAATATCAAATACGAGGTTTTTTCAAAGCAATGGCTATATACATATAGATAGTATACAACATATGCAGTTCCGCGTCACGAAATATAATTAAAGCGTTTATAATTTTTAGTGGCGTTAAGGCAAACGAACACATACACTAATAGTAATTGGAATCAATTTTAAGACTTTCATCTGAAGATTGCAATGCTAATACTGTAAACCTTGCGTTGACAACGCTAAGGACTAAAATAAAATGCCGCATCTTTAGTCCGATTTTTTTCCTGTCTCATTTTGTAAGTCGGGAAATTCATAAATTAGAAATACTCACGTGTTTTTCCGAAGCCGTATTATTTTTCAGAATTGTTATAAAATAAACCTAACTTAACCTTTCCTACTCATTTATGCGTATACATCTTAAAAAATAAATAAACTAATGAAAATTCAAAAAGTAAAAGAAAGATTTGTGATCGTTATCCAAAAATTTACGATCGACGTTAGCTGTCAAACGGTCGCGTCGAGCGCCTACGTCAATTCCATACATTTTGACAGTTTTCGATAATCGTTTATGTTATCGTTAAGTAATTTATCTAGCCCACGTACGCAGAGATTTTAGGGGGTAAAAACCTATCGCTTTTGACCAGGTTAGTGATTCTGTAAACAACGCCGGTCGTGCGGACTGTCGAGTGAATCCAAGCGGCGAGATTAAGTAGTCGCGTCAGTGCGAACAAAACACATTGTAGCGCGTGCATTTTCAATTTAGCAGCACGATGGGTCGAACGTATAAGGCTGCTTAATTGAAAATACACGCGCTACAATGTGTTTTGTTCGCACTGACGGGACTACTTAATCTCGCCGCTTGGATATCACTCGACAGTCCGCACGACCGGCGTTGTTTACAGAATCACTACCCTGTTACGTGACAGTAATGGCGGCCGAGTTAATAACCATACCATAATAGTTCAATAACGATATGGTTTTTAATCGCCTAGAATCGAGGCCCTGGAATACGAGTATACTAGATATTACTAGTATAGTAATGTAAATAAACTTAGTATAGGCTGAAAACTTTAACCCCCTTACTTTTAAACGTGGAATAAGCTTGGAATAGTTTAAGCCATGCTTTGTCACTTTCTGTCAGATGCAAATGTCACAAATACAGATGTCACAGATACAAATCACCTGTATCTATCCTATACTATCTATACTAATATTATAAAGCTGAAGATTTTTTTTGTTTGTTTGCTTGAACGCGCTAATCTCAGGAACTACTGGTCCGATTTGAAAAATTCTTTCAGTGTTAGATAGCCCATTTATCGAGGACGGCTATAAGCTTTATATCATGCTCACATAAACCGAAGCGAAGCGAGGGCGGGTCGCTAGTTTTCTATATAACAGATTATGATACACTGTCATTTATTTAAAAAAAGATAATAAAATATTGCAATAAATTAATTTCGTATAAAATACTTATCATCCCGATAATCAAAATAATTCATTTGTTTGCAGCTTAACCACACATAGTAGCAATTCTCATAAAGAAGTAAACAATACGAGGTAAAATAATAATATTGTTTTGTGGTTTGGTAGTTTGTTTATCTTTGTTTATTAAACACGAAATGGTACCACCGAGGAATTTGCAAGTTGTAAAACATTTCCAGTAATATAATATTCTAAAAATTGCTGGAAACATTCTCAGAAACTTTTAAAGCGTCCAGTGTGTTCTCTTTTCAACTAAAAATAAACAATAAAATTAAAAGTAACCAAGAATTTGTCAGTATTTTTTTATTTATTTTATTACGTTTAGTTTTAGTTTTTATTCAATATTGTATTGTAATTTTTTATTTTTTATTGTTGTATCTATATTTATCCATGTCAGATGTTGAGATTGATTAAATCGTAAGTTATTTACTTTGTTTAAATGATTCGACTATTCAAATACCTAAATATAACGTGACGTTACTAATGATCGTTCAATTAATCAAGCATCAAAACATAATACAAACACAACATTCACTCTCCACTCCAATTATAAACAGAACACCACAAAAAACCTGTTAAAACTAATTCAAAAAACACGAACAACGGAAAAGAACACCGAATTCCAATTTCAAAACTTCATTCACCATTCGCGGCGCATATTAAAACAAAAGAACGTACCGAGACGTGCGCACAGGCTCCCGCGCAGCGAGCACTGATCTACGGTGAATGGTTCAAATACTGACTCACTCTACTATCCTTGACCTTAAGATAGATTAGGTGCAGTGTTATTTAGGAAATAAGCGGAAGACTAACATACAGCAATAAAGCGTGTTATGGTAGTATTAGTGTCGTTTTTACGAGTTTTTAAATGATTTTGTAACATCGTCTATGAATTCATAAACGCACGATAGCTAAAGTGTGCTTTAAGTATGTTTATTGTGACATTTGAATGTGACAGAATGAGAAAAATCAAATTAGTACAATAACGTAAAAATTGAAAAAAAAATCTGTCAATATTGTAATTCTTATGAAATTCTTATTAAATTGTATCCAATTTATAATTTTGACTTTGTTTAGCGTTGAAACGTGTACAAAATAACGGTATATTATTTCCAAACCAAAAAAAAATGCGACAAAAACAGAATTTCCCTGTACATTTTTAAAGCTACAAAGAACCTTACAAAGAAAACCAACCCGTCAAAAAAAAAATGATTTTTTTTAGGAATGGATTTTTTACTCCAAGTGATATCTACGTAAAGCGGTTAAAGCGGCGTTACGTAAAGCGGAGATCCTGCCACCTTCCGACTTAATCATCACATCAGCTATCTTCACTATATAGTATAAAACAAAGTCGCCTCCCGCTGTCTGTCTGTCCCTATGTATGCTTAGATCTTTAAAACTACTTCACGAATTTTGTTGTGGGTTTTTCAATAGAAAGGTTTTTATGTATAATAAATATATTTTTTATAAACGGGTGGTACAGAAAACTCATATAAACCGAAGCGCGCTTCGCTTCGGGACGCTAGTCTTACACATATTATAATAATACATTTCAAATTCCAGCCCACTAAGGTAGCGGGAACTTATTCAAATTGATTTGCAAGATTCATATTGAAAATCTAAAAATTAATAGATTTTGATGTCCTCTATCAACCAGCTTCGTTTGATCCTTGACCGAAGTTACATCCTGTATACGAAATGGGTAAACATGAAAAACTTTATCTAAAACTATAGCGACCCGCCCTCGCTTCGCTTCGGTTTATGTGAGTTTTCTGTAACACCCGTACATAAACCAGAATTTATTATACACATTTCACACTATTAAAAAAACAGCATCAAAATCCGTTGCGTAATTTTAAAGATCTAAGTAAACATACCTACAGACAGACAGCGGAAAGCGACTTTGTTTTATACTTGTGGTGCTATATCCTGGGGCCCTAATATGGCTGCATTTGGCGCATGACAAAGTTTAGATAAGGCATCCGTCACTTTCTGACACGTAAATAAATACGAGATGCGAAAGTGACGGATGGTTTATCCACATTTGACACGTGATATAGACGCAGCCATATTGACGACGCGCTAGCCTAATAGGTAGGCTATGAAGCTAGTGGTCCTGGGTTCGAATCCCGGTATATTTGTTCCTGAGTCATGGATGTTTTCTATGTATTAAGTACACATATATTTATCTATATAAGTATTTATATCGTTGTCTAGTATCCATAGTACAAGCCTAGATAAGAGCTTAGTTTGGGACTAGTTCAATTGGTGTGAGATTGTCCCCTTATATTTATTTATTATTTATATTAGACCCGCAGGGCTTTAAAGCTTTCTTTTTGTTTATCTTTTCAACTTGCAAGGGTAAGAGCACGAGGCGTGCCAATATTGTGTCAAAACACCCCTGGGAGAGCCCTGCCTTGCTCTTCTCCCTCAAATCGTACCCAAGAGAGTTCTAAATTTAATCAGCGCAAAGAAATTACTATCTTCCCCTCCGGAAATACCGAGTTAAAGTTCCGCTTTGATTGCCTTACGGGAAAATTAGTTGGAGTTTTCTGAAGGTTGATTGTGCAAGGGCTTTATTTTACTTCGTATTTAAGTGGACATACTGTAATGTTAAGCGGTCATACATACATACATAGATACATTAATCACGCCCGTTTCCCAGAGGCAGAGACCACTTCTTTCCATTTGCTATGATCTTGACATATTTCTTTCGCTTCTTCCACATTCATACATCGAGTCATGCACGTCGGTTTCGGGTACTTAAGATTCGGCCCTTTTCCAGTATTTCTCCGATTTGACTCGAAAAAGTATGTAGTAAGTAGGAGTAAGTAAGTAAGTTAAGCGGTCTCAGGTTCAAATCCCGGTATGCGACAATATTTTTTTTAAAATGCGTGTATTTGTTCCAGAATCTTGGATGTCTTCTGTGTAGGTATTTGAGTTTGTAATCTATACTAATATTATAAAGCTGAAGAGTTTGTTTGTTTGTTTGCTTGAACGCGCTAATCTCAGGAGCTACTGGTCCGATTTGAAAAATTCTTTCAGTGTTAGATAGCCCATTTATCGAGGAATATAGGCTATATTATCATATTCACATAAACCGAAACGAAGCGAGGGCGGGTTGCTAGTTATCTATAATAAGCATGTGTATTGTTGTATGGTACCTATAGTACAAGCCTTGAGCATAGTTTAGGACTAGTGGCCATATTGCTTAACGCACTCGCAATCGCAATCGACATTTCGCACATTGAATACAAAACGGACACATTCCAAAATAATTTGCTCTTGCATTGAAAATCTTACACGAACAGCTTCTAATTTTAAAATGCAACACTGACTCATTTTGGAATGTATCTGAACGATTTATTTACTTCGATATTTTATAATTTTGATGAATAAGTCAGAAACAATAGAAAATCGAAGGCTGTTATTAATCGTACAGTGTTCTTAGGTCATGCCACTACTCCACTTAAAAGTATAACCAAATCCCTCGTGGAGGCCACTCTTGTTAGCTTAGCCTGCAAAACCCTTTACACACAACTATATGCAAGAACACCGTGAAGTATTAAAGTTTTTACCTATAACTTGTGACTAATAGTTTATTTTTCTGGATCTGAAACTCAACTTAACCATCTCCTTTGTTGTAATACAACTAAGAAACAAAGCAAACAAAAAATTGCAATGGGTGTTCTAAAATTAGAGTGAAACCCCAGACTAAGGTCACTCTTCCTGTCACTATTAAGGTCGCCGTCCACAGATCAATAAAAGTGCCAAAAACTCGAACAGCTGGCTGCGGCCCGGGAACCCTGCGCGCCTGCGCGGTTCTGGGTTGCCAGGGCAGGAAAGCGGAATTTCTGAAAAATTTATTCCTAGACACGTTAAGTGATGATAGAACGTTGTGCAGGGTCCGTTTGGGTCATCATCTTATCCTTGAAGCTATCAAAGTTCGCATTCCTCTCTTTTATATTATTATAGCTTGTGCCCAGGACTTCGTCCGCTTAGTTTTTGATTATCGTTATTCCCTCGGAAACGTTAAAAATTTCCGGTAAATGTAGTCTATGTGTTAACTCAGGGTATAAAGCTATCTCCATTTCAAATTTCATCCAAATCCGTCTTGCTGTTGGTGCGTGAAGGAGTAAGAAACTAACACACACACACACACACAAACTCTCGGATTTATAACTAGCTTAATTCTTCCCGTGACTTCGTCCGCGTAGATTTTAATTATCTTTCTTCCTTCGGGAACTTTAAAATTGTCCGCGATGAAATGCAGTCTATGTGTTAAGATTGCACCGAGCAAACGTCGAGCGTCCAGTGGCGCCCTCATTACTATTATTGTGTTTTCTAATTAACTTAAAAAATCCTTGCAATTAGACGATACGTTTTTGTAGCGCAAGTAAAAACTTATGGAAATTTATGGAATACGTAACAAACTTTAATAACAATTACCCTTTGAGTAGTCAGCTTATCGGGAAAAGATGGCCACTTTCTTCTGTTAAGTTGATAACTGGAAGGTGAATTATTATTAAACTAAATGATATACCCTATAAGTTGTGTTGTTATTTGTAGTACAACAACTTACCGACCAATTGCAAGAAAATACTTTAGTTAATTAGAAAACACAATAATAGTAATAAGGGCGCCACTGTACATCCGGCGTATGCTCGGCGCAGTCTTAATACCCACCCTACATTATCGGGACTTGCTCACGTTGTACGAAGAGCAGATTTAAGATTTTCTCGGTCCCGGACATGGCCACATTGCGACGAAATGTCAAAGACGCGAAATATGGAGCGAATTTCCTCCAAATTATTTTGTATTTCTATTTATTCATGAATGAAAACGATTCATTCGTGACTTAAAACCTTGTTAAAACTTGTAGTTGTTTCATATAATTCATTTACAACTATAATCAAAACTGTGTTAAGTGGTTATATCTGAACATTTAAATATAAACTTAGGTACTGTCGTTGTTGTTAATAGAAACTGTTGTTGTGTTAGATTGTTGTGAAACTGTTGTTAAATAATAGTCTTCCTTATTAGAATTTACTAAATATTTTCACGTTAATATTGTGGCAAAGAGTTGTGCTTCAGGTTGTGTATTAAAATAGACGATATCAGTGTTATTCTTAAAGGTGAGTATCTATTCTATTTATAGAACAAGTGACATATAACCTTTGGCATTATCAATGGCATTATTAAAGGTTACCTAAGCCTCTATTTCACTTTTTTTATGGCTCTATTCTGCTGGGTAACACCATATTACCAATGACATGTTATCGTATTGTTATTAACTCTGCCATTAGTGCTATTACTGTCAAGTTACTAAGAGCTATGTAACGTTGACAATACGATAACATGTCGAAAGCAATATGGGATCACGTTTACCATCAAGAGTCAAGAGCTCATCTGAGCTGATCTTAAGTCTGAAGGTAGGAACAGGATTTTCACTGTACACTTGATGTAGACCCATGATATGACAGTGTCAACCAACCCTTTTTTTTCTTAATTAATCACTCTCACTCCTCGTTTTAGCAGGGTGTATTTCGCCAATTTCGATTAAGACAATCACCACGAACTTATTACCAGTGATCGTATTTTCTCTAGCATGTAGTGCCCAATAATTGTTTGAACCAAAAATCTAATAAAATCAAAAATAAAAATAAAATAGCGTTTTAAACGAATCGGAAATACAGAAAATATTCTTAGAACATGTAAAGCCCAACACAATATTATTATGTTTATTGAAATGAAGGGTTAATTTACTATATGAGAAAATGTAACACAGTTGCAATAAATGTTGCTGTTGTTCGACAGGGCAATCAAAATTACGAAAATAAATCGTCCGCATACCCTCCGAAAAATTTGAGGAACTTTGGGTTACAGTAGGTACCTAATAAATGTTATACACAATTATAATAACTGATTGACCCCACACAGACTTTTTAAGTCTAAAGGGAGGCCTCAGCAACTGTAATTTTATAAACTGGCTAAGTGATAATAAATAAATTTTGATATTTTTTTGATTAAGTAACAAGACTGTGTTAGGTTTTCAACGACAACACAATATTAGATACATAATTTTAAACAGGAAAATAAAGTTGTGGTCTTGTAACCAGGCCATAAAATCCAAAAAAAAAAAAAAAATTTTAAACGTCAGTCGTATTATACACGTCAACACCTAATTTGCAACGTTAAAAGATGGCGGATGTGTAATTTGTTAAACTTGGACTTATTTCGCGTATCTGGCATCTTTCTTCTCGTTACAAGTGGACTCGAAGTGGTACATAGGTTAAAACTATCTTGACCTCTGTCCTACAAACTACCGAACAACGTTGCCCCCAATCTTCCCAGAGAAGATTGGATTGTATTTTATTGCTATATTGATTTATACTTATATACACTTGACACTGGCGAAATCACTGATTCGTGGAAACGCCATAGCCTGGCAGTAGTAGCTGTTGAAGTCGCCGCGGGGCAAAAAAAAAAAAAAAAAAAAAAAAAAAAAAAAAAAGGTCGTAGGTCGCTGTCGTGTGTCATTTGACGTCATCGCACCAAAAATGCTTGAAAAAGTACGATCACTGTACATTACAGAAACAAGTGCATAAATATCACATGCAAGGACAAAAAAAATGTTACGGTTAATAAGTATTTTCTCTTCACTACATAGTACAAAAAAAAGTCGCTTCCCGCTGTCTGTCTGTCCCTATGTATGCTTAGATATTTTTAAACACGCAACGGATTCTGATGCAGTTTTTTTTAATAGACAGAGTGATTCAAGAGAAACGTTTTTGTGTATATTAAATTGTTTTATGTACGGGTGTTACAGAAAACTTACATAAACCAAAGCGAAGCGAGGGCGGGTCGCTAGTTTGGACTTAACAGAAGCACATGGTACCACCACTAATCCCTGTCACCTATCATTGTCATGCTGGTTAAATAAAATGGTGGCCTGTATTTTTTAGCCTCCTCCATACCAATGAAAAAACGTGAATGAACTATTAAGGAAAGAGACGAGGTCGGAGGAACTTGAACTCGCTTCCTCTTTCGTTTTCCTACCTTCAGTTAAGGTATCGGAGTTAATATTCTGCCATTGATTTTGTAATTTTCCTCATCTGTGATCAATTGACGACAAAAAAATGTATTTTAACTGTCTGTCTGTAACACCTTAGCCCCAAAACGGTTAGACTTTCTTGCAACAGCCAATTTTCATGAAATCTAGGTAACAATCGTCACGATAAAATTTGCTTTCCTTAAACAAATAAGGATTTCCCATTTTTACTATTTTGCTATGGAACCCTTAAACCCCGTCCAAATCGATCCGTCCGTTTGGAAGCTACGATGCAGACATACTTACAGACACAACTACACCGACATATAGGCACACATACACAGATAATTATACGAGTATTTTTTGTCACCTCTCTTTTTTGTAAGGAAGTCTCGTCTCAAAGTTTTATATTGGCCTTTTTCATGGCATATTATATAACATAAAAAACAGGGGACCATGTCATACTGATTGACCTAGTTCCAAATGAAGCTCTACGCTTGAAGGTACTAGACAATGCTAAATTTACTTGTGTAGAGAAATACATACTTAAATGTAAAACATCCAAAACTCAAGCCCTCGCGTTCTGCTTGGTTTACACGGGCTTAGTGTTTGTCATTAGTACTAATCATTAAGTCCTAACCGCATCGTGAAAAGTGAGAAGTAACCGTTTACACATTGGAATAAGTAGAAAGGTATTTATTGACCATACATTCGAACAACAACTTGTCACTAAGCAAGTCGTAGCGGGTTACACACGGTTAAAACGACCATCAAGCGACAAGTGTTTAAAAAATTGAGAAAAACTTGTCCTTAAGTAAAAAGGATCGAGTTCTATTCACTTGCACTGTACACAAACACTAATACTAAGCACTAATCGGCATGTTTACACATTGGGTATTAGTGAAAGTGACAAGTAGTAAGCATTAGCTACTGAGCCCGAGTAATTTTTTTTTTTGAACTTACCTTTTTTTTATGGCATAGATTAGACGAACGAGCACACAGGCCACCTGATGGTAAGTGGAAACTGTGACCCATAGACATTCGCATTCACAAGACTGCAATGCAATCCTAAGACTGCAAATGCGTTGCCAACCCTGAGGACTAAGATGGAATGCCTCTATGCTAGTCATTTCACCGGCTGTCTTATCCCCAAACCGGAACACAACAATGCGAACACTGCTGTTTGGCGGTAGGTTAATGGATAAGATGGTGGTAGCGATCCGGACGGACCCTGCACAAGGTCCTACCACCCGCAAAAACCTGTAAACCTAGCATTCGTCACTCGAATATCTGCCGCTAATGGATTTGAATCCGGGAATGCTAGCTTCGAAGGATCACGACCAACTAGGCTAAAATTCGTCCTTAAAACAACGAGGAATTTACCACCAAATGAATCAACACTGTTACCAACAGGCTTAAACTAATCTACATCGCAGTTGGCAACTATCGCGGCTCTACCCAGCTGACGGGATAATCCTGTCTGTCCGTCCGTTAATCCACCCCGAGCTCGCTAACCCTAATCTAGCTCAATCAATGTTTGAATTAGACAGGCTTGATTCCACATTGGCCTTAGTGAAGACAACTGATATCCACCCGACTCTAACAAAGAAAAACCTTCGATATTATAGTGACCTCTAAACAGCTGATTCTTCGTAACAAATTAAAAAAAAAAATTTAACCGTTTCCATTAAATCAGCTTTCTTTGAAGGATGTTGCATCCGAATCTGTTCATCCATTTAGCAGCTACACAGCTAAAGAACTCTGACGATATCACGCAATTGGGCTAAAAAGTTAGTTCCTTTAGTACCTTTTAGTATGAAAAATATGAAAATAATAAGTTGTTTTGAAATTGAAAAATTATAATTGTATTGCCTTATTAGGTATATCTTTATATATTGACATCGGGTAAGTAACCATTTATCATTTATCAGTTGTTGCTTTAATTATTGTGTATTTTTTTTGTATTCTTTGATTATTATTAGTACCTATTTATGATAACGATATCAGTGTAATTTCATAAATTTTGACATGCAATACAATTTATATTGTAATATTACGTTTATAAGTAAACAAACAAAATTAAACTAATCCGAAGAAATTGTTTTTTTTTCGACGGTTGCATAATGACTCCTTATAACACCCGATACTCAATAAGCTTGTTTTCAACCAATAAAAGTCGATGACGGTGAATAAGTGACATTACGGGTGAGCGCAGGTTAAGTGAAAGAATTGGATTAAGTAGATAGGATAGAGATAGGTCGTTAGAGGGGCCGGCGTGAGCCAATTAGAGCATAATCAATGATAGGGTGACCGACACGATAGGAGGCTGAGAAATATACCGTATACAAGGTTTAATCTTTTACCTGACTACGCAAAGCCAAAAGGATGGTATTGTGGTTGATAGTATGATTCATTCATACCTTTACACCTGTCTCTCAATGGGGTAGGCCAGATACTATGGAAAGCCAGGTGCATCGGTCTCAACATACAACATCCGCTTCTTCTACATTCATTAACCTCTTCATGCGCGTACGTCGGTTTCGAGTGCTTTTGATTAGGCCCTACATCGCGAATCTGATCACCGTACGTCCGTCTAGGACGTTACCTACCGACATCTCCACTCATTCTCGCTCGCCATATCTCTTTCGTAACTCTTCTTTCATCCTTTCTAAGTTACTAAACTATCTCAGCATAATCCTTCTGCAGTTATATGTTTTATAAGTTACTAGCAACCCGCCCTCGCTTCGCTTCGGTTTATGTGAATATGACATACCTATAGCCTTCTTCGACAACTGTTTTTTTTTTCAAATCGGGCCTGTATGTCCTGAGATTAGCTTGTTCAAGCAAACAAACAAACAAAGTCTTCAGATTTATAATATTAGTATAGATTACATACAACAAGCAACAAGTTTAGATCGCTTCTTTACATAGTATAAAATGAAGTCGCTTCCCGCTGTCTGTCCCTGTGTATCTACGCTTAGATCTTTCAAACTACAAACGGATTTTAACGCAGTTTTCAGCAGTATCGCGATAATCAAATTAGGAACCAAATTAATCTCACCTTCTACGTAAATAATCACTGAAATAGTTAATATTTAGTATAAAACTGCCTAAAGAAATAGCATTTCTGCATACACTTAGGGCGGGCCCATAACCTAATTAACCTCCCACTTTAACTCAAGTTAAGCCCTCCCGCTTTGAACCTCGGCAAACGACAAACAAAAACACTGACAATGCAGAGGTTATTGTTGTTGGGTTTATCGATGCGGATAAACGTGGATAAAACAACTGTGACTTTCTAAACAGTAAGTGTGAGGTTTTCGAATTGTAACGGTTTTTCGACGTGACATACGATTGACATATATATCCATGCTAGTGCTACAAAGGCTCTAGCCAAGATGCGAACGCTACTAACGTGTTTCTTTTGTATCGCACAAAATATCGCACCGTGAGAACGAAAGTGGCCTAATACGAAAATAACGCTTTTTTGAAATCAACAAAATGTGTTTACGTGTTACGGCCCTTTCTAACTATCCATCATAATCTCCACACCTGGTAGAATCCAGATAGCCCAAAACTAAGTTAAATACAGACCCAAAACACCTTTATATAAGTCGACACGTTGTCATAACAACTAGTGTTTCGCTAGGAACTGCTCTGTCTCGTTAGTGAAGTTAAGCCAGGCGTAAATTGTGTAAGTTTCCGGACTCGTCTAACGACATGAAACTTCATCGAAATTGGAACTGTGAAGTTTGGATTCGAAGTTATAATTTAGACTGGCATATAGTTTGAGTTAGTTATTTGCAAAGTCAACGTCAATCCCAATTTGCTATCGCGTTACACTTAATACAGACTAGAGGGCGCTGATATCAATTATCACACGTGTTTTTTGTTTAATTTATCTACTCGATTAAAGATAAAAGTTCATGGTGCAATCGATTAAATGGACTGTTTACCTAATAATCTGCCTTTTTAAAAGTTCTGTAGCAACTAGGAACTCTTATAGAATATAATAGAATTGAATAGAATAGTTTATTCGTAAATTTTTCAACAATTACATTTAAGATTCGCCACGTCCGTCTGTCCGTCTGTCCGCGATTTGACTCCGAGTCTTTTGGCACCACAAATCTGTATACATATGTATATCAAATCAACTCTGTGTGTAGTATATAGAGGTAAACATTGAAATTATGCCGAAGTTGTAATATAAAATCTGGAAAAAAAATAGCGTGCCTGCCATAAAAGTAAAGCCAAGTTTTTTTTCATTATGAGATTATGACATCGAATTAAGTGTCTTTAATTTTTAGATACCCATAGGACAAGCCTAGAGCTTAGTTTGGGAGGAGATCAATTTATGTAAGATAGTCCTATATTGATTTACTTACTTTAATTTACAGCAAAGACGCTGTGCCTCTGAATCTGTGCAATTATGACGTATCTGTGCAATTTATTCTACGCTGAGAGAAATGGACCGAGTTATGTAACTGCCGTAGCTCCGTCCTTTACGCTGAGTGTAAAATGAACTGCATAGCTATGTCATAATATTTAACTCCCCTGAATGATGAAGCAATTGTTTTTATTTAATTAATTCATTCAGATATTGAACCTTGTTCTCTATTTTAGAATCCATAATGCGCTACAAACGGCGATCATCCCAGAGCACCAGAAACACGCGCCATTGTGACAAGAAATATACCATCCGTGAGTAATATTTATTAAGGTTTAAAGTACAGTACAGTACAGTACAGTACAGTACAGTACAGTACAGTATATCGCTGCTTAAATACTAAAGCGGCACAAAACAAAAACAGAAAGATATAGTTTGATTTAAAACTTAAAGTATATAGCATTCCGCATTTAAATGCAGCACAAACACATTTTGATTTGTGGCCCTTTTACATTTAAGCAATGATATATCAAAGAAAGCCACTAACTCCATAGTAATAGTACAAGCATTTTAAAGGATGATGGTCAGTTTTGTATGGACACTGGCCTAAAAACCAATAATGACAAGCCATAATGTCCTTTGAAAGATTTTTTCATATTCTACAACTTTTTGTATGGCGGGAAATCTTAAATCGCTGTGTGAAATATTTAAAATCTGGAACATCGGGACGCCTACATAGACGACGTTAGAATAATTACTTGGAAAAACCGCGGTCTTTGCATGGCAATAACTTTTTTCACACAAAGATTTCGAACCACCTGCCATAGTAATAGTTTTACAACTTAGAATTACCTATTCGGGGACATATCGCTTGTCCTTATTGGTCATTAGGCCAATTAGCCCACCCTCCTTTAATATGGTTATCAATTGGGATTGACCAAAAAAAATAACTCACGAATTTTACTTTCTAATTCGAAAGAATAGAAAATTTTAAGACACCTATTTCATTAATTTTGTATTTGACCCAATAGTTTTGTTTTAATATCTTTATTTATTTAGCAGATATTTTATGGATGACATGATTATTTTAAATTTGGGATGGCATTTTCTAATAAATTACAACAATTAAATGATATCTAATGAAAAAAAGTGATTGTAATAGTGTATTAAAACAAACTATTTCAAGCTGTTTTCGCCTAACCCGTAAGATACACCTAGGAGGGCTTCAAGCCGAAAACGAAACCACTTCTTTCCATTTGCTACGATCTTGACAAATTTCTTTAATTTAAATACTGGAAAAGGGCCGAATCTTAAGTACCCGAAACCGACGTGCGTGCATGACTCGATGTATGAATGTGGAAGAAACGAAAGTCAAACAAAGGTTAAATAGGTATACTTTTGCCGAAATATCCAAAATAAATAAATATTTCAAAAACTTAATAATGCAAAACGGCTTTCAAACCGTATTCCTTGGAGTCATTGTAAAAATATGTCAATCGCAATTGAGTACCTATAGAATGGTTCGACTACTACATTGCAGTCAGCTAATTTCTTTGGTAGGACGGCAGATTATTATATAGTTTTGCTTTGTCAAGTTGAGGACCGCTGCAACCCTGGGAACTAATATGGAATGCCTCTATGCTAGTAATTTCAGTGTTTGTCGAATTCCCACAACAATATATAGTAATGCATCGAAATTACGTGTCAATAACACACGCCTAGAACAATTTATGTTTACTACCATCATTTGAAAAAATGGCGTAGGTCTCAGAGAATCGCTAATGTATTAGTGACCTTATTTCTTAAGTTAGGGGTTCAATTTGCTTTGACTATCAAATTGCATATACGTCCTTAAATATTTAAACGTGAGTGAGTATAGTGCGCCTCAATGGAATTCTGGCTTCTGGCTTACAATTTGCGGCCATTGTCCACAAGCCGACGGCATACTGCAAATCGGTGAGTAATCGATGTGATACTAAAAGGAAACTGCTGACTGTAGCTGAGTAAGTTCTGTGGCCCTAATGATAAAGGTATTGAGTTTAGTAAAAAGGGTGTAAGGTCCAGTTTACTCTGTATATTTTAAGTCTATTTTGCCTTCATCTTATTGCGTTTGCGATCTAAAAATTATTTTCCAGTTTTGTAAGGCCGCCTTGTTTTATAATTTTTTAAGACTGCGCCGAGCAAACGCCGAGGGTCCAGTAGCGCCCTCATTACTATTATTGTGTTTACTAATTAACTAAAGAATTTCCTTGGAATCAGACGACATGTTTTTGTAGTGCAAGTAAAAACACAATTTATGGGATACGTAACAAACTTTAATAACAATTACTCTTTGAGTAGTCAGCTTAACGGGAAAAGGTGGCCACCTTTATCCGTTAATAACTCGAAGGTGAGTTGTTATTAAACTATATGATATACCCTATAAGTTGTGTTTTCATTTGTAGTACAAAAACATTTCGTCCAATTTCAAGAAAATACTTTCGTTTATTAGAAAATACAATAAAAGTAAAGAGAGCGCCACTGTACATCCGGCGTACGCTCGGCGCAGTCTTAAACGGGATAAAATAAAACATAAGACTGCTTTTTTAGGCATTTTATACAAAAATATTTTTCAATAATTATAAATTCGTTATGTAAAAGAAACAAGTCACGTAACATTTCTTAACTCGTGTTGCCAGACTAAACAGGCAGTGCCAAAAAAATAACGGATTAAGTTCTATATTTTACGTCGCCTCCTTTTTTAAACGTTTTAGTTTGGTACTTACTTACGTATTTTGATTAAGACATAATGAAGGTAAAAAAAACTTTTACAGAAATAAATAATTCTTACTCTTCTTTTTTTATGGTGGTTCACGCGGTTTCACAGTGACTTCACCAACAATGTCAGTGAGACTAAGTGAGTGAGACTAAAGTCGGTAAACATACATACATACATACATACATAAGCTTACGCCTTTATTCCCAGAGTGGGGTAGGCAGAGCTACAGAATTACTAACAACTCTAAAAACTTGTTAATAATTCTGTAACTAAATTTTGCACAATTAGGCTAAGATGTTTACCAGTGTATTAGTGACAGGTTGCAAGCCCAGTCAGTAAACAAAATAAATATATTAAAGTAAAAGCTGGTTAACCGGTCATCTTTAAGACTGCGCCGAGCAAACGCCGAGCGTCCAGTGGCGCCATCATTACTATTATTGTGTTTTCTAATTAACTAAAGAATTTCCTTGGAATCAGACGAAATGTTTTTGTAGTGCAAGTAAAAACACAATTTATGGGATACGTAACAAACTTTAATAACAATTACCCTTTGGGTAGTCAGCTTAACGGGAAAAGGTGGCCACTTTTTTCCGTTAAGTTAATAACTCGAAGGTGAATTGTTATTAAAGTATATGATATACCTTATAAGTTGTGTTTTCATTTGTAGTACAAAAACATTTCGTCCAATTTCAAGAAAATACTTTAGTTTATTAGAAAACACAATAAAAGTAATGAGGGCGCCACTGCACATCCGGCGTACGCTCGGCGTAGTCTTAATCCCCGAAGGTAGCCGGAATTTCACTTTGAAAATTCGTTATGTGAGCGTCAAAATGGCCAAAGTAAAAGACCCGTATAAAAAGGCAGTTTATTTAATCACGGTAAACTTATCCGAGAATTCGTCAATAGAATAAAGAGACTAGAAACGAATACTTTTACTCGCTTATTCCACGTACATTTCCTTTGAAACGGTTCTTTCAACATAACAGGTTAAGCGTTCATAACCGTGTTTACGTTTACGGCTCGCTTTAACGTAAGGAAGTAACGTTGGTATGAAACCATAGAGGTAGGAAAGCATAGACGGTGTATAAAAACGGCTAATAGAATAGTCTCTTCGTACTTGTTACAAATGCCTTTCGTTAAAAAAAGTCGTCTATATTATGAGCGCTTTCGATTGAATTTCAAAAGTATACCACTTATTAGATTTGTCACTGTGTGACTCTGCATTAGTATGTGTGAGTTTGCAGTCAGTGATGTGCGGTATATCAATAATATTGGGTACAAGATGTGTTGCACACGAAAGAAAACGGCCGTACGCTTGAAATTTGGCTACACGGGATGTATGTTTTCCTAAATCTATGTATAAGGCAGAGCAGTAAACGTTACGGCAGTAGTAAACCGGGCAAGCCGTGCGTTTTGGAAAACCACCGCTAAAAGAAACCCTTGTTACACCGGTGCAAAAAAATAAAAAAATTACGTCCAAAACTGTTACTTAGCCATTTTGAATATACGGAACTACTAAACTTGGCAGACTTACCACTTGGCAAAGTGTATTTAGACTGTACTTGACGACGAGTTGGCCTAGGAGCACCCTGCCTAGGAAGCTAGCGGTCCTGCGTGCCTAGCATGGCTGTGTTTATTCTATGATAAACATTGGCCTGCTTTCAGATTATTAGACATGAAAAATGTTTTTTTTTTTTTTTTTTGGGCGCCTCTCCGACTAGCGAAAATTGGCGGTCAGCTCCGCATACTCCTCTTTTCCTCACGAGGTGAAACAGTTGGGCAGCAGTCGCAACTGCTGTCCATTAAATATTTCTAAGCCAAGATGTCTTCCTGTGACCCACGGATCTCTTTCCTTCAACTTTGCCCATCATTATTAATGCAAGAAAAAGTTCGTATCGTTCGTGCCAAGACCAGTCCGAGGTAGGCAAACTTTATTTTCTTCATTATATACCCATTGTTAGTGGCTCACCTATGGGACGCGGGAAACCGCTGGATGACAGCAGCAGAGGACCGATCGTTGTGGAAAACCTTGGGGAAAGCCTTTGTCCAGCAGTGGACGTCTTGGGGCTAATGATGATGATGACCTATCGGTCGCAAGACTTCGTCTTCAATTACTTGACACTAGCATGCTTCGATGGTTCGGTGATTTGGAAAGGATGGATGAAAGAAGATTGACGAAAGAGATATACACATCGAAAGTGAGTGGACGGGTCGGAAGGGGCCGCCCTAGGCGTACTTTTTCGAGTCAAATCGGAGAAATACTGGAAAAGGGCCGAATCTTAAGTACTCGAAACCGACGTGCGTGCATGACTCGATATATGAATGTGGAAGAAGCGAAAGAAATTTGTCAAGATCGTAGCAAGTGGAAAGAAGTGGTCTCTGCCTACCCCTCTGGGAAACAGGCGTGATTTAATGTATGTATGTATGTAGTGATACTAAAATTACGCTTCGGTGTGACAGGAGCCGTAACGTAAGTAAGGCTACACAAAGGCTTCTATCTAAAGTCAAACGGAGCCTTCATTAAGGCTTTACAGGGCTTGTTGCGCGGTTACTGGATGTCTTTTGAAAGGAATTGTAGCGTTACACGAGTCGATTTAAAATAAAGTACCTGTATACTACAGGTTTTGTTAAAGAAAAGAGAATACTGCAATGAATATACGAGTATAATGTTAATGGTTAGCAGTACAAGATAGGAGGTAAAAAATGACACTGACTAACAGTATTTAAAAATGTGAACATACTCAGTATCAAAAGTGGCCAGGGTGTGGATATTATAAAAGTGTAAAAGAAGGTTTAACAAGTTTTAATAAAGATCGGAAATCTTCGTTTCTTATGGAACATGGGTGACAAGTATACCGTCGGTTGTGAGTCCAAGAGTGACAGCGCTAGCCAGCCGAAAGATGCAATCATTATTATATTAAGAAACCAACAATATTTTACTACTCACAACATAATGCCTGCAAAAAAAAAACATAATGAAAGTGTCTTAATTATATTTGTAATTATATCGAATCTTAATATTTAAAATTATGTTAATTTTAGATAAGATAGTTTTACTTTAAAACATTGTCTTTTAGGTATAAAATGTAACTTAATCCTGTTGTTTAATTTTTAACTGGTTCCCCGCGATACAGGCGTAGCCTAGTGTTAGGGCATCTGGTAATTATTGTATTTGAATATGCTTAAATAAATGATAATTACTATCATTATTATTATTAATCAGGTGTATGTCAAGTGGTCATCTGTCAAATTCGTTTTCAACTGGAGCGACGCTCGGTCTTCCCAGTGGTAATATTAAAGCGAGAACATCGTCTTTTTACCAATTATATTCTTTGTGCGTATGTATTTACCACTCAAACAGAATCGATATTATTTCGGCTCTGATCAAAAAGCAAAATAATACTGTTCTAGGGTATAGTGATTCTCTGAACAACGACGGTCGGACGGACGGACGAGTGAATCTCCAAGCGGCGCGTTTAAATAGTCCTGTCAGTGCAAACAAAACCTATTTTAGCGCGTGCATTTTCAATTTAGCAGCATGGTTTCTGCCATTGGATCGAACGTATAAGGCTGCTTAATTGAAAATGCACGCGCTCAAATGTGTTTTGTTCGCTCTGACGGGACACGGTACTACCTAAACCCGCCGCTGCGATTTCGCTCGTTCGTCCGCCCGTCCGTGTTTTTTGAGGGAAAACACCCCTGTAACATTAAGTCTAGTACAGTTTGCCTTAAGAGACAACAATTGTGTCACAAAGGAGCAAATTTACATATTTACGGCAAGGGCGTACATTAAATCCTGAGCGTAGAGAGGGATTCGCGGGAAGCGCAGCCTTATACGTTCGGTCCATCGGCAGAAACCATGCTACTAAATTGAAAATGCACGCGCTAAATTATGTTTTGTTCGCACTGACGGGACTACTTAAACTCGCCGCTTGGACATTCACTCATCCGTCCGTCCGACCGTCGTAGTTCAGAGAATCACTACCCAGCACGGTGTGACACCATTACTATAACGACTACATTCAACTCTACTGGACAGGGTCCGAACCGAGCCCGGCCTTGCCGTCTACGAATTTATCCGTCAACTTGAAAGAGCAGCGCCCCGAAGTTACAATTAGGACCGTTCAATCTTGATTACGTTAGAAATTGCGCATTTCGCCAAAGTTTTAGTCAAATTAGGTTGTTAATGAAGTAAAGTTAGATTTTGGAACTCGTATTTTGTTTCTTTAACTTTAATGAATTGTAATTCAATTAAAAAATATACGAGATACTACAATATGCCGGCGACTTTGTTCTCGACGTTATCATTATTCTTTGGGCTTTAAATTTTCATTGAAAAAGACTATCCTATGTCCTATTCCAAGATCTAACCTATATGTGAGCCAAATTATTATTTTGTGAGCAAGACATTGTAATATTGTACCGGATAAATAATTTAATTTTGTACCTTAACTTTAAATGTAATTTTTGTAATTATTATAACGTGACATGTAATATTCTAATAATATTATGAATAAATGAGTATATGAGTATATGAGTATATTGCGTCAAAAACGAAAAATAAAGTATTACATGTCATTAAAGTATCGGTTTTCGATGTAGTTGCATCTTAATGTTCACTTTAAAGTATCGGTGACCTATACTTTATAGTGAACATTAAGATATAGGGCAACTACAGATCTAGGCTATTAAATATTATAGAGAACTTATGATATGCATGTAGATAAAGTTATGTTAAATACTGTACGCATAATTAAGACATTAAAACACTCGTGTGATTTTATTATGAAACTCGCCTTTCGGCTCTTTTCGCAAAACCACACTCGTGTATTAGTGCCTCTCATTATGCACCAGTCACATAAATAACTATTAAATGGAAAAAGTTTCATAAAATTGCATCAAATCTGTTTAATTTTCAGCAAACTTTCAGCGTTAATACTTTGAGTGGCGTGCAGTTTTTTTAGCTCCGTCGCTGTCGTCGCCAACTAAATTAAAACAGGGACAAAAAGAACCGTGGAGATGTATAAAAAAACTCGTTTACGAAGGCCCAAAGTACAGTCACCTACAATAACATTATTATTTAGTTATTTCTCAACTCCGACTGAAACGCTTATCATTTGCGTCCTTTTTCGAGTCAAATCGGAGAAATACTGGAAAGGGGCCAACTCTTAAGTAGGTACCCGAAACCGACGTGCGTGTATGACTCGATGTATGAATGTGGAAAAGCGAAAGAAATTTGTCAAGATCGTAGCAGGTGGAAAGAAGTGGTATCTCCTACCCCTCTGGGAAACAGTCGTGATTTAATGTATGTACGTATGTATTTCTAAAAACCAAATACACTTTCAACAATAAAAAGCTTCCCTAAACTCCTTGGCGGTTTGTCGGCGAAATTCGCATTTGTATACAGTTTAAACTCATCATGTTAGGTTTAAATTGGATTAAAACTACTTATTAAATAAAGGTTTCGTCACAAACAGATGCGCGACTAAACTAAAAATTCATATAACAGACCTCTCGGCACTTTTACACGTAAAAAACAACCAAATCAAATAAATTTAGTGGTGGTATGTGAATTATACTAGCTTAGGGTATTCCATCTTATTCCTCAGGAATAAGATATCTAGTGATTCTGTCTTAGGGTTCCAATCGAAGTTTCAATCAGCCGTGGTCTCTTGAAAAGCGCTGGTAGATTTTTGACGTGTAAAAGTGCCCGTGCGGCCTACTTACTGGTTTTTTTTATATATTGTTCATCTTTTATCAGTACTATCATTGTTCTCTTGAGAATGCAAATGTGTATAAGTCATAGATCCCATTTATTATCAACCAAAAAAAAAGATAATATAAAATTGCTGGTGACTGTACAAACCTACCCGGCCCTCGAAGTATTCTTTTATTTCGTCCTACAAATGCCTTGATTTAGGTGCTTCGCATACGACACCCAAGTTTTATTTGCATTTTATGTTTCTTCTTGTCTTTGAGTTGATTTATATAAAAGTCAGCGGAGTTTTTGTTGGTGGAAACTACATATATGTACCGGGTTTGACAGAATTTAGGTACCTACCTACTTGTTTTTAACTTCTGTAAAACTGTTTGAATTTGTAGATAATATTAAGTAACATGGAGAAAAGTACATGGAATGCACGAGTTGTGGCGGCAAAAAGGTTCCAACTCAGCATAATGCTGTGGTCAGGGGAACGAAGCGCTGGTCTTCGGTTGGCACCTTTTGTTAAATCATTACCATTATTCTATATCAAAATTAAACAAGGCTTTATGCGAAAAAACAAAATACTCTGTATTTAGGGCGGAAGGGTTCTAGAATGGTAACAACAAACCGACAGGCCTCGGACAAACGATTACAGACCCTAGACAAGATATTTAACGCTATCGAAAACGATTTGCGAAAGCTATCAAAGTGCATGGAACAAGCGCTTGACACAGCCATCCGGCAGCTGACGTCAATTCTACATTTTCAATAGCAATATAACGATCGACGCATGTTGTCTAGGGTCACTGATTAAGTATGCAAGTAGAAGCTTGGTAGATTAAGACTGCGCCGAGCGTACGCCGGAAGTACAGTGGCGCCCTCATTACTATTATTGTGTTTTCTAATCAACAAAAGTATTTTCTTAAAATTTGACGATGTTTTTTTTTACTACAAATATAAACACAACTTATAGGATATCACATGTACTTTAATAACAATCCTCCTTCGATTTATTAACTTAACGGAAAAAAGTGGCCACCATTTCCCGTTAAGCTGACTACTTAAACGGTAATTGTTATTAAAGTTTGTAAAGTATTTCATAAGCTGTGTTTTTACTTGCGCTACAAAAGCTCATCGTCTGATTTCAAGGAAATTCTTTAGTTATTTAGAAAACACAATAATAGTAATGAGGGCGCCACTGGACGCTCAAACATGGATATAAAATAGTTCAACAAAACTGTCCGAGCCAAAGTCACTTTACTTTGCATTTCCATTTATTGCCTTTGACATGTTATTGTATTGCTTTTAATATTGCGAAGACATAAGCTTCCTCCCAACCACAGTTTTTTTTTTTACTTTTGATTATTAATCTCTAATAAGCATTGTATTATTATGACAAAAGGCATTAATTTAAACTATTTACTAAAATAATTCAAAACCAAATTAGCTCTCTGACGTTTTAAAGCATAAAAAAATAAACCCTATAATGCACAAGAGCATAAAAAGTCACTTTAATCCACTTACACTATATAAACAACACTTTTTAGTACATGAGAAGCAAAATAGGTACATATGTAGTGAATAATCCTTTCCCATCGTTTTTGGTCGTATAACTTCGTATTTATCTTGCTTTCTCACTTGGCTTATTGATGAGTACTGAAGCTAATTGAGAAAGCTAGATAAATACGAACATATCCGACAAAAAAGGGAAAAGATTATTCACTACATCTGTATTTCGTACCAATCGGTAGTAAACTCTTATCTTTCCTCGCGTCCGTGTTTCATTTAAAGCCCTTCGAATGAGTCCCGTGCGAGCAAGAACATTTGGGTGATAGCCAAAAGAGAAATCAGCCGACGCGGCGCCGTGGAGGGAAAAACAAGCTAGACATAAATGAGTTTGGAATTAATTACATACAGTACTTACCCGATCACGAGCGTTAATTTGTTTTATTTATTTAGATCACATAATATGTATACACATACATAAACTCACGCCTTTATTCCCAGAGTGGGGTAGGCAGAGCTACAGGGGTTCAATTCTACTAATGTGCATATTTCAAGAATCTATTGAGGTTCGATAAAGATTCTATTCCCATTCAGTTTCTACTGTGGACAAAAAAGCCATTCTACTATCTTATAAACAAAACCATACCTTAATCTAAATTGGAACGCAATTGAACCACAATAGAATCGTAACGATAAGGCCAAAGACTAAACAAACATGTTGTAGTGTTACAAGAATACAATAAAAAAATACTACCAAATTCAATTGTGTCATTTTTATTATTAATTTGAGAAGTTTACATTATTTCACATTCATTATTATATATTATTTGATATTTATTTATTTATTTTATTATTATTTCTAAAAACTTGTTAATAATTCTGTAACCACATTTTGCACTTTTAGGTTTTTTTATGGCATAGAGAAGACAAACGAGCACACAGGCCACCTGATGGTAAGTGGAAACTGCTACCCATAGACATTCGCATTCACAAGACTGCAATGCAATCCTAAGACTGCAAATGCGTTGCCAACCCTGAGGACTAAGATGTTTACCAGTGTATTAGTGACAGTGTATTTAGAACACGTACAGTCATATTCGAATGCAATATAGAAGTACTTTGTACTAAATAATATAAGTACGAAAAGACCTGGAAGTTAATTAATGAATACACATAATAATTAAAAAATGCTCATGATTATTTATACTAACATAACGAATGAAGTGAAGAAACACTAAAGATGACAATATAAGATAGGTAAACAAAATATAGTTATATGTATAGGATACTAAAACAATTTACATTTTAATAACCTTTTAAGGCTAGTAAGAGAAACATGGAAAGGATCAATGTTAAATAGATGCTTAATATAATAATTTAGGAACTCGGCTGAAAAAGGTATGTCGGGAGTAATTTGTGCAAAATAAAAAGCTTGAATTCTTGAAATTTGTATTTTTTAGGAAACTCAACCTTATTCAACAATAAGGAATAAAAGGTCGCCTACCACCTTACGGTTGAAGTTGATACAACAAGTTCGATTCTCCCTTGCAATAATGTCTAATAACTATTGTCAAATTTGGTTGACCACTTTCTTGACAGACCGTACTTTAAGCAAGAACTTTTTAATTGTTTTAGGGCGGATTCGAAAAAACAAAACTAGAATAAGGTCTGATACCTAGATTAAACGCCGAATTTATATAGACTAATCTCGGAGTAAGTCTTATTCCAGTTTGGTAAAATCAATGGTTAGTCGAGTAAGTAGCGTTAACGTAATAAAATATATATTTATAGCGGATAATATGCTAACATATTTCGTGGCACTACTCTGAGTGGCGACCTTTTTTTAACCCCCACCGCAGGGGGGCTTTATAAGTTTGACGTGACTGTTTATCTGTCTGTGGCATCGTAGCCCCTAAACAGATAAACCGATTTGCATGTGTTTTTATTTGAAAGTAGATTTTCTAGTGTTACTTCTAAGCTAGATTTCGTGAAAGTCGATTTGGTCTGAAAGAAGAGATTGCCATTTTATCGGGGTTTTTTATTTCTTTCTCTGACACACACACTTGTAAGTGTACAATATTTAAATAATTATACAGTAAAAATCTACACTAACTTATAAAATATGATAACATTAATAAAGTATGTTATAATATTAAGCAATTTCTAAATTACTCGATACAGAACTCTTAACAAATTTAATAACTTTCCTAAAGAATTAAAACGAATGTTTAGTAAAGATGAAGTCGTTAAAAGTTGTAGAGTTCCTCTGAACTTCCGGCGATAAGTTGAAATCCCGATAACAAAGCTTCAGTTGCGAATTATTTAAGTCTCTACTCCAGTAACTCGCTTAGAACTCGATATAAAAATAAATTTATTCAGTTAGTTTGTCCATACACAGTCTTATTATTAGGTCCTTACATAGGTATGAAATTGGCATTTTATTTAAAGATTTTTATGGCGGTTGTATACATTTAATTTTGCGGATGATTTGTCAGGAACATTGGACACTTCTAAGCTATATTATACATATCTTAATTACTTCCCAAATTATTTTTGGCGGTAAAAACCATATCGTCTTTGTCACGTTATCGCATTGCCAACGTCTTGATTGGTAAATATACTTGACAGTAATGGCGACCGAGTTAAAAGCCATACCATAACAGGTCAAAGAAGATATGGTTTTTACCGCCAAGAATATAAACCCTGTATATGATACGGAACCCCTGAATCTTCTTACAGACTAGCGGCATTTTGCTTAGTAGAGGATCCTGAGCCGTTGCCACCTGTCGGCTGCAGCCGTCAACACGGCAGCGGCAGCTGTCGACCTATGGCGACGCTTGCAGTTGTAGTGAACCGCGTCAGCCAGCGCGGTTATAGGTTGACAGCTGCCTGAGATGGCGACGGCTGCCGCCGATGTGTGGCGACAGCTGCAGCAGCCTCTGCCATTGGCAAAATACCTCTCGTCTGTAAGAAGCCTAAGAACAAAACTCTACATGTTATTAGTTAAATCAGCAAACGGTAGGGGTGCCTGATGAAACGAATCAAGTTTTAATTAATGTAGAGAGTGCCGAGACGACTCCGACACGACGTCTGTTAACGGCTGACGATTTTATTAAAACTTCCAAGTTCGGTTGTTATGCCTTGGAGCTAAAAGTTAGGATTATTAATACGATTGAGACAATTGGGACGTTTCGGGACTTCATGAGATGGTTGGCAGATTGCTTGTAGAATATCGGTTTTCTGTATTCAAACGTAAAAATGGTTTAAGCGAAGGCCGAGAAGGACAAGCTCAGCACCTTGACTTCCTCACGAGGTGACCGCCATATGGGATGTTCACTCGACGATCACTGTCCCGATCATCGTTTCGGCGAAAGGCCAACACCTCAAGAGACTCTCGCTAGGTGGTTAGATCAAGGGATACAGAAGGCAGTACTCCTCGACACAGCATGCATTGTGAGGAGGTTCCTCTCTTTGCAGCCCCAACCACCTTGCTTGCGCCCTGCCCCGCTGCCGGCGGCACTCGTAGGTTATGTTTTTTATAATGTTAATTTTTTAGTATAAAAAAACTAATTTACAGAATTTTTTATAAATATCTGACAATAATAAATATCAGGGGACTTGTCACACCAATTGACCTAGTCCCGAGCTAAGCTCTAGGCTTGTACATTTAAGTCATCAGGGTTAGTCACTCATTTGCAGTCTTAGGATTGCAGACGTGAGATCTAACTTACCATCTGGCTTGTGTACTCGTTTGCCTTCTCGATGTAATAAAAATATAGAAAAAACAAATTAGAAATCAGCCCAAGATTTTGTCAAAGGCGATATAATTTGATAGTTGGATGTTATAATTTCCAGTCCCCTATTATATTCATACAAAGTTACAGTTGTTTTATTTCACGAACACGGTTGCTGGTTGTAGTAGCACGTGCACGTTTTTTTTATGGCATAGAGAAGACAAACGAGCACACAGGCCACCTGATGGTAAGTGGAACGTGTGACCCATAGACATTCGCATTCACAAGACTGCAATGCAATCCTAAGACTGCAAATGCGTTGCCAACCCTGAGGACTAAGATGGAATGCCTCTATGCTCATCATTTCACCGGCTGTCTTATCCCCAAACCAGAACACAGCAATGCGAACACTGCTGTTCGGCGGTAGGTTAGTGGATAAGATGGTGGTAGCGATCCGGACGGAGCCTGCACAAGGTCCTACCACCCGCTGTTATCTTTGAGTGTGTAGCTGTCGTCGCTAACCGTCGCCTTAGTGTGCGTGTCTATACGTGTTACAACTACGATTAATCCAAACCCGCTTTGGTGAGATGAAATAACTCTACCTAATAAAATACTGTAAATTGCATTAACACTTCCAAATATTCAACAAAAGAATTCGTTCTGAATGATTTCGCACTTTAGCAAATGATTTTTCATTCACTCAACAAATTGTAGGCAAATCCAAAACATGTTGAACGTTCTTTCAATAAAGCTCAGCTTTCGCCAAAGCTCATTATAACTTGGCTTTAAGCTCCAGCGACTAACAAAAGTGTATTGTTTTGGCGGAAAATATTAAATTATAAAGAACGTTGACGAAGCTTTTCAAAAAAGCTTGAGCGTTCAAAGCTTTCGGTGTTTAAACTTTTGTGTTGATTGCGCTATTGTTGGAACTTGGGAAGTTTCCAATTATTTGAGTTGATTTAGGGAACCCCGAATTACGATAAGCAGCCGTGTAAATACATTTAGGTACTATCAGCCCAATGGAACCCTGACCCACCATAGAACGGTGTCACAGTGACATTATAAAACAATTTGTTTGACACTTTCTTATGACTTGAATCATAACGTCTCTGTGACACAGTTCTATGGTGGGTCAAGGTTCCAATGGTCTGATAGTACCTATTCGAGTTTAGTTGGTCCTGGAAATCCTTTACTATTATTGACGACGCGCTGGCCTAGTGGGTAGTGACCCTGCCTACGAAGCCAGTGGTCCTGGGTTCGAATCCCGGTAAGGGCAGATATTTGTGTGATGAGCGCGAATATTTGTTCCTGAGTCATGGATGTTTTCTAATATATTTAAGTATATATTTCTCTATATAAGTATTTATATCGTTGTCTAGTACCCATAGTACAAGCCTAGAGCTTAGTTTGGGACTACGTCAATTGGTGTGAGATTGTCCCCCTATATTTATTTATTTATTTATATTATTTGTACCCGACTACCTAAGGGGGAGGGTAATGTGTTTATCAGCCTAATTATGTATGTATGTATATATGTTCCTTTGTGACGCTCTAGAAACAAAACTCTTGGGCTGATTTTGATGATTCTTTTGTCCATAATTTTTTAGGGTTCCGTACTTCGTTGTCTGCCTGTCTGTCTGTCTGTGTGTCTGTATGGTTGTTAATCTTGTGAGTGTCAAGATAATCACTCACAGTAATCATAATGTATGGCGGCAACCAGACGTCATAATAATCCCCCCACCATCCATTAACCTACCGCCAAACAGCAGTGTTCGCATTGTTGTGTTCCGGTTTGGGGATAAGACAGCCGGTGAAATGACTAGCATAGAGGCATTCCATCTTAGTCCTCACGGTTGGAAACGCATTTGCAGTCTTAGGATTGCATTGCAGTCTATTGAATGCGAATCTCTATGGGTCACAGTTTCCACTTACCATCAGGTGGCCTGTGTGCTCGTTTGTCTTCTCTATACCATAAAAAAAAACTGGTTGACCTATCACTGAACAGTATTAAACGGGGACTGCTTGAATTACCGAAAAACCTATGTAGTGGGGCTCACTAGAGTTAAATATCTGTTCAAATCCTACAGAAGACCGATGATTATTTTTCCCTTTAATATAGTTTATAACTATGTAAACAGCAATTGAAATCTAGAATATTGATTAATTCATTCTTCAACCTCACCAACCAAAAACCAATTTACCAACTATCAACCGTCCGTCCGTTCTTCAATGAACCGACTGATCTAGATTGCCTCCAGCTCGGCGGAAGCCACAAACAAAACAAGTAAGCAAACGTTTCATAGAATGAATCATTTCACAGAATTCAATTTCGCCGAAAGCTATTTCATCCAGCCAGTGATTTTCGGTCCAATGCCGCAGGTGAAAAATCAAAATGAAATGAAATGAAAAAATATTTATTTGGCACATAAAAAAAACAGTTGAACACAGTTGGAAACGGGCGAAGCCGAAAATGAGGGCTATGTGTTTGACCTGTATGGTATGTCCTGTCAGTTACTATGTCCCCTCGTAACTACTAAACTGGTCAACTGATTTTGATAAACGATACGTCATTAGATTCGTCTTGCTGGCGCGAGTGTCACTAAGTAACATAACGTTAAAAAAACATGTTTTAATCCGATTTTATGTAAATACATACACACATACAACATACCTTCACGCCTGTAAACCCAGAGTCGTGTAGACAGAGCTACAGAATTACCAACCACTCTAAAAACTGGTCGATAATTCTGTAACCACATTTTGCACAATAAGGCTAAGATGTTTACCAGCGTATTAGTGTTCAAATTTTATTATGTTTAATGTTTTTAACATATATCGACGACGTATCCGTGATACAGTGCAAACTAGTACGGGGGTCAGTTGACACTTACTTTTGGTTTTCACCATAGTAATAATAACTAATGTATTGTAAGTAGCAATGTGTACTTTTTTCTTAAGCAATAAATTTGATTTGATTTGATTTTGTATCGAAATATGCAGTTGTGTCTTTAAAGAATGCTTTTTATTTATTTATTATAATTATGATTGCCTTCATCACATTTTTTTTTAATAAATTTTTCTTATTGTTTTGTTCTCGCTCTCCCGGCTCTCGTTTTCGGCTCATTTAAGTTCCCTCATTAGAAAAAAGGGCGTATATCTCATAAAATAGCGAATGTATTAGTTACCATAATTCTTAAGATTGGTGGTTCAATTTGCTTTGACTTTCAAATTGCGCATGCGTCCTTTTCATTTAGGAGGACAGCAGTTAGTCTAATAGACTTACCAATAATTTATAAATCCAATTTCAATGAAAATCTTTGAAATAAATAAAATCAGGAAGGCTGTACCTGCACATTTTTATAACTATTATTAGGGTTCTGTGTCCGACAGTACCATAATAATATTCCTCCACTGTCCGTCCGTCCATCCTAACTTAAAACATTTTTTGAACCGTCATAGACAGGGGGTTGTTTTTTTTTACCATTATGTTTTATTGCGGCGGATTAAGGAAACTATAAAACATTCAACCGTCAAATTTGGTATGGTAAAATTACAAATCCTGAAGAAAACCAGGAAATATTAAAACTGGCCAAGTGTGAGTGGCGCTCGCGCTGATTCCATTTCAAATCGAATTAAAATCGGAATATAATAATACATACTGAGCGGTGATACGAAACCCTCGGTGCGCAAATTACGACTTTGACTCGAGTTTTGTATCTAACGAATCGAGATGTAAAGTTAGTAGATACAAAAGAATATTTTAAGTGTTAGTTAAAAAGAGTTAAAAATAATGTAAAAACACAAATGGGTCGAAAAAAGAAGGCTTTGTTTAAGTATTAATATTTTCTTAATAAAAAGCCATATTTCTTTAAAATATGTGTAAGCACTTTGGAAGCAGCCAGTTGGCAGTGTTTCAAGCAAACCATGTTGGCAAAGAACTTCTTTTAAGAATTGCTTACCACACAAGTTTTAGCTTTAAGATCAGCTGACAAAGTGTATTTTAAATACTAGTCAATAAATAAGTGGAATCGTACATTACTACGGAGGCCGGGAAGTAAGGGGTTCCCAGCCGAGTGATATATAGACGATAGACGGATAGTAACAAGGCTGGCAACCCCTTTTCACGGCGAGCCATTTAGTGCTTTTCTCAAACATATGCAATGAAATTAAAAAATACCTACATCACTCAAAAAAGTCAATTATCAATATTTTCATGTCGCATACTCTGAAAGTAGGAAAGTTATCTTAGAAGCGGGTTGAAAGTGTCGCATGTTATAATAAAGTATTTACCAATGTAAATTTATTATTTTGTTGACTTTGTTAATTCTTGTACCTACATTATATTGACATCGGACGAAAGACCATTTATTAGATATGTTGTTGTTATAATTATTATTTATTTTTATATTCTTTGATTATTAGTATTTATGTTTGACGATCTCAATGTAATTTCGTATTTTTTGATATGCATTGCAATTAATATTGTACGAGTAATATTACATTGTCAAAATAACTAAACTAAACTAAACTAACTAAACCAACAAGACTAAACATTTTAATAAGTCAAAGAAAACCTTTTTTTTTGGGGGCTTTTACTAAGCCTGTGCTGTCCCATCTGTCTGTCTGTCTGTCTCTCGGTCTGTCTATCAGCGGACTCTATGAGGCAAGCCCCATAATAAATTCACGTTTTAGTGTATATATTTACTTTATGTTTCTCTTTGATATATATATAATAATTATTATTATTATATATTTATTCAGACAACTAGATCCACATTTTGTTAGTATTTTTCTTATGACTAAGTTAGTATATACACGGCGATTTTTTATCGGTGATCAGGAGTTGAATATGATTAATTAGTAACAAAAATGGAATTTAATGGTTGATGTCTCAAACAATTAACTCACTGTTTAATTTATTTAAGTTAATGATATTGTTAAAACCAATCACCACTGGATACATGGACAAATGGACATCCTACATTAATTATTGAAGTGAAGTAGATACGTCAAGTGCCATCGCTTTGGCGGGAAATTTGACAGATATTACGTCAATGAACCTTATCTTATCAGTTAAGTGTTGTTAACTCATAGACTAAGCAATTAGTAGGGTGACAATTAATTTAAATTAAAAGTTAATTTCAATATATTTTTTTAAGTAAAAAAATAAGTTTTGTTTCATGTAACTGCGACTTAAACGTGATCGCCATTAATAACAGAATTAGAAAAATTGGTTCCTGATCACCAAAAAAAAATCACCGTGTATATTTAGTTAGCGACAATGTGTTCTTAACTAAGTGTTGCATCATTGAGCACTCATTCCTAACGGCTATCGTCCTCAGGAGACTGTTTGGGCTGCCACGTATTCTGGTCAATAGCGAAGCCATCTTTTTCGCAAAACAGCAGTAAAGCTGTCCACTCGGGCTTCGGCAAACATGGCGGAGGCGCTGCAGAACCGCGGCTATTCAGGGCGTCCCACGGGTATGCGACATGAAGGGGAAGTACCTTAAATATTGTAGATAGAGGATTTTGCTTTATGAAGACATAATTTTGTTTTAAAAAGTAAGTAAGACTGCATCACCTTGGAATCGAACAGACCAAATATGAAAAAATAAACATTCTGTATTTTTATGATGCCAGTCAAAACTGATAAGAAATAATTCTTTCCAAGTAACATTGTATCTAAAAATAAAGGAACAATGTGAGATTTTACATTTAAGTCACTAGAAAATTTATTACATACATACATACATAAACTCACGCCTTTATTCCCAGAGTGGGGTAGGCAGAGCTACAGAATTACCAACAACTCTAAAAACTTGTTAATAATTCTGAAGCCACATAGCGCATAGTGGCGTATAGTACTGTTAGGCGATGGGCTTGCAACCTGTCACTAATACACTGGTAAACATCTTAGCCTAAAAGTGCAAAATGTGGTTACAGAAAATTTATTAGTATGTAAAATTCATGCAAAAACTGAAGTTTTTTTTTTAATCTTGAAAAAAGTTTCTACAAAGAAAAGTCTCCTAAGAATCATATTCAAGGTACTTTCCCCTCATGTGGCATAGCCGCGGGACACCCTGTATAGCTATATAGCTAAAGAGAACAATACTAATGTTTAAGTATTCCGGCTACTACCTACTTCGTTAGCGAATCCAATACTGCCGTAGTTAATCAACAAAGGACTGGGTGTGTATTGAATTTACCGGTCTAAAATACGACGAGAACCTCGTTGGTGAGTGTGTGGAAATCATGTCACGAGTTAGTATGAAAGAATTGCGTTCAGAATTATGAATATTCGGAATTTTTAACAATTCGGAATTATGACTCTTTGGAATTATGTAGTGTTCCCCTTTTAAAGTATATTCAATCCACGTCATTGCCCCCTAATACTTATTATTGAACATAGGGCAGAAGTACCGGTTTTGGCCATCGTTACACCGTTTTTGGCCACTTTACATTTTAACTTATATGTAAAGCATTATGAAATTCCGAACCTATTTTGATATTTTATCTTTATATGAATTTTCAGTCTTAACTATTTATCAATTACAGTGTTTTTGATACTCATTTCAACCTTAAATGGCCACAAGCGGTACTTCTACCCTACCTACACTGATGCAGCCGTACTTCTATTTGAGTATCGAGGTGTACAATCCAGTTAGATTTGTACACTGTATTTATGATAGTTGATGCTGGTAGTTCCAAGAGTGCAGAGAGAGAGAAATCCTAAGTTATTTTGAAGTAGTTTATTTAAGTTAGTTTATTACACAGTAGTATTAAGTTTGGTTATTCCTTTCTCTTGTTGTTAATTGCACGAAAGTTCGTGACGCAGTGTCTGTTATGACCAATATATAATGTTATATTGAAGTGTCTCGATGCCTTAAGCAGGTCACGAGTAAGTATAAAATAAATGCACGGTATTGAGACCGTACACCAGGGTTTATTATTTTTAGTTCTAGATTAACCCATCCAATACACAAATAAACATAACAACAACACGTGCATAGTACAAGGATATTCACAAAGGCCCGAGGCAATTCAGACAATATCCTGTGAACACATTAGGCAGCGTCCACATTTGCTTTATTTAGGCGAATCGTACTTCCATTGTTATGTGTTATCGTAAATGAGGATAGCCTTACACACACACATTAAATCACGCCTGTTTCCCAGAGGGGTAGGCAGATACCACTTCTTTCCATTTGCTACGATCTTGACAAATTTATTTCGCTTCTTCCACATTCATACATCGAGTCATGCACGCACGTCGGTTTCGGTCCTTTTCCAGTATTTCTCCGATTTGACTCGAAAAAGTACGCCTAGGGCGGCCTCTTCCGAGCCGTCCACTCACTTTCAATAAAAAAAAGAGAGCCTTAAACTAACAAAACTGGCCAAGTGTGAGTCAACATGCTGAACCCAGGGTTCCGTACCACCCGACTCATAGTTGCTCAGTTTTTATTAACCGTTGCATTTTTTTACGGTTTGCAGTTTTGCACTATAATCACATAAGTAGAATTTTATGTTTGTAAGAATTACTGTTTAATTCATGGTCGCTCTAGTGATGTGCTGAAAATAGGGATTGGTGTCGCGATCAAGGAAAAATCGAAACATGTCCATAGTCCCCTGAAAATCGGGACGTCCCGCGAAAACCGGGACTTCTAGCAACACTAGGCAAAGCATGTTTTTTACCGTTAAATAGATTTGAACTAATTCTTATTATTGAAATGGAATGAAATCTTGGAATGTAAACCCAGTGCGGTTTTAGAGCTGATCTGATGATGTAGTCGTCATCTCTCTCAGCATCAAGATTTCTGATATACTTAAAGTAGACTCACCTAGTTAGACCCCGTTAGTTACAACATCCATTTAAAAAAAAACTATTACCGTAAATCGGGGTGAGTAAACACGACCTAAAATAAGTCATAACTTGTTACAAATAAACAAGTATTAAATGGACAATAAGGGTAAGTACGTCCATGAGAAATAATTTCAGTCTTATTAGTACATTGTGTATTAAGGGTGGTAAAGAAAGAATTACAAACGAGAGTCTGTTAGAAGCCCGAAGCCGAAGGCTGAGGGCTTTAATGACTCGAGCTTTGTATTTCCTTTACCACCCGTGTAACATACAATGTTTTTCATCACTATTGCGAAGAAATGAAATAAAATCAAACAAAAGATCATATTTTTAACTTATTAGCGGCAGACTACATCATTGTCTGTGACTTACCACAGATAATGTCAAACGTGTACGGAGTCCGATTCGAGATCAATAGTTTATTATGCGACATTTTTAGGAAATAGTATTCAACTGACATTTCATCTCGAATAAAACTTCATAATAGAATGGCACAAGAATTGGGGTCCTGGCATATTGTGATAGTTTGAGTCCACGTATAATATTAAAAAAAAGCTATTACGCACGTTTGGGCGTAATGGTAAAAAAAAAGTCCGCGGGTATTATTTTGGATTCATTTTAGTTTGTGTCTCTACTCACCCCTTAATCTCTTTTTACGATATTCAATAACGTTATCACGAAAATAACTCATAACTCCATAAATGCCAAAGACGCGGCTTTATATGCAACTGAATTTGCATACAGATGTTGCCAGTTAACCCAAAATTTACTTCCGCTTAAATGAGTGGAATGGAATTAGGCATAAATACATGCACATGGTTTAACTCAGGCCTATATAGTGTGTTACCGGCATGCGGGCATTTATTAAAACTGCCGAAAATATGTTGCTTTAGCAATTGTTTGAAGTATTATCAATTAAAAAATAATTAAAATAACTTCACAATTAATTTTCTTAGATAATGTCCATTTTTAATGTAGTGCTTGTGCTGCGTGTTCATCGTTATCAGTATCGCTGTTGCTTAGTACAAGGCATGTCGTGGTACGGGGGCAGATCATAATAATCAAAGTATCCGTCGACTGTCATTTACACTTGTCAAATTGCTGTGCTTTACATTGCTGGCAATTAAAATTTTGTTCGAAAGTTAACAAAGCCTAAAAATTTATTTATTAATTAAATTAATGTCATGGTTACGTTACAGATATACCTACGTTATTTTAACCTAATTTAAAATACGGAACCCTAAAAAGCCAGGGTGCTGGTAACCCACTGCATAGAAACACACAAGGACTCTGTTCTACTCCGTAAAACCATATTGCTTTTGACATGTTATCGTCTTGTTAACGTTACACTACCGATGATTTTAGAGTGAGAGAAAAAAAATAAAGAAAAGATAAGATAATAATGCAGCAGTGGACAGCACAGGAGAGTCTTTGGGCTGATATGATGATAATGATGATAAAAAAAAATTGTTTTCACCATTTTAAAGTAATATGAGCGTTCGGATCGCTACCACCATCTTATCCTCTAACCTACCGTCAAGCAGTAGTGTTCACATTGTTGTACTCCGATGCTGGGATGAGCGACCTGTGAAATTACTAGCACACGCATTCGGAGTCTTAAGATTGTTATCTGAAGATTGTAGTCCTGGTAATTCAAAAAAACGTAATAATATCAAAACCTTAGTACAAAAACCTCAAAAACTTTTATACTTTAAGTTGCCCGTGAAAGTAAAAGCGTGTTCGACAAAAGTTTTCCAAATAAATTCTCATTTTAAAAGTTTCCCTTTGAACCCATTTGGTATCACGTTCGGTTTTTACATCCCGCCTTTTTGTGGCCTATCTGAACTTTTAAACGGTATTTTCAAATGGAATGTTTCGGGTCTTTAATAGTTATTTTCATCACACTTGCTCGTAAATAGTGTCTTAATATGCTAGAAAAATCGACCGTAAATCCAAAATAATACCCACGGGCCTTTCGTGCGTAACAGCTTTTTTTTAAACTGAAACTATCATAATACGCCTGGACCCCAATTCTTGTGCCATTCTATTATGAAGTTTCATTCCAGAAGAAATGTCAGTTGCATACAAAATCTCCCATATAAACTATTGATCTCGACTGTCACTAGAATCGGAGTCATGAACACGTTTCACATTAGTGGTAAGTCGTCATAGAAAATTGATGTAGTCTGCCGCTAATTTATAAATAATGATTATAAACTGTGTGATTCCAAAATATGATCTCGCAATTGTGATGAAAAACATTATAAGTCTGGTAGCTGTCGGTCCTGGGTTCAAATCCCAGGTAATAGTGTGATGAGCGTGAATATTTATTCCTGAGACTTGGATATTGTTATAATAAGTATTTATATTGTTGTCCCGTACCCATAGTACAAGCCTAGAGCTGAGTTTGGGACTAGGTCAATTGGTCTGACGTTGTCCCTCTGTTTTTTTTTAGTTATTCTATTCTATTGCACCAAAATCCCAACATTTCTTAACCTGAATCCGGATCCAACGTTACTCTATTGGTTAATGAACCGCACTTAAATAAATGAAGTTCCTTCCTACCCTCTCAAAAGGTCTATAGTGGATCACTAGTACTGAGATCAAAATAGAACTGTATTAGGAGCACGCTAAGGTGAGATTTTCGACAAAATTTCAGCGAACTTACTTCTTTTTCGACAATCGTTGACCCTCGTCACATGTCCATTACCGCGCAGGTGGTCATCTCCAATTGTGATCGGTAAAATGGTAATTGTTCAATTGGGTTAAGGAGAAATTTAGGAACAAAGATCTTGTTTTTTTTTACATTGAATTATTGAAGAATCACCTCCAAATGTCCATACATACATAAACTCACGGCTTCATTCCCAGAGTGGGGTAGGCAGGGGTGGGGTAAAATCTTGTTGATAGTTCTCTAACCACATTTTGCACAATCAGGCTAAAAGGGCATTGGGTCAATTTGTTTGAAGAATATTGTCAATTTTTTTTCAGCGGCCACGGATGTTTTTTACATAGTTATTAAGAGGACCTCGAAATACACATAGATATATGTATATAATTTATAGCGTTTCATAATATCGGAGGCAAGATATTTAGGATTTAAATGTTCAGTTTTTGGTACTAAAAGTACGCCGAGGTAAGAATATTAAATATCTCGGCTCCGATGCACTGAAGAGTATTTACATTACATAACAAAACATGTTTATTTTGAATTATCTTATCATAATTTATCACTTTTACTAATGGCCGCTCACCTTGAAAATGTATGACTTTTACAAATGACAACACTTTTACCCTAACCCCATTTTTTTTTTTAATGGAATTGAAAAGGCAACCGATCACATAGGCCACCTGCTGGTCAGTGGGTTCTGAACCATAAAAAAATGTATTCTTAAGACTACAATCTAAAGGCTGCAATCCTAAGACCGCAAATGCGTTACCAACCCTGAAGACTAAGATGGAATGCCTCTATGCTAGTTATTTCAGCGGTTGTCTTATCCCCACACCGGAAACAACAATGCGAACACTGCTGCGTGGCGATGGCTAAAAGTAACACTAAATAAATTATACTATCGAAGATTCTTTTATCATTTTTATCCTAAAATATTTTCATGTTTTTTTTTTCAATTTATCGGACTTCATAGTCTAGGATATCATTGAAATTGTTAAACAGGGTGAGTAGGGATTAAGGGGTGTAAAGAGACACAGCCTAAAATGAAGCATACGTTACTAATAATTATAAGACTGAAATTATTTCCAATGGACGTGACGTTATTGTCCATTTAATACTTAATACTTAATTATTTATTTATATTTGTAGTAAGTTATGACTTATTTTAGGTTGTGTCCCGACTCACCCTGTTTTACAGTATTTATTTCGCAATCCCATTAAATATAACCTACAAAAAAAACACAACCTATCTCAATTTGAAAACTTACGTAAATTTTATCGATTACTCTACAGAATATGACATTCGCAAAAGATCATACTAGCAAAACATCATAATACGCATAACATCTTATTAGCAAAACACGATATTTGCAAAACATTATATTTTCAAATAGTCGGGTTTTGTTATAAAATCATTAGGTAGGTTTAGGTTATGTTAGATTAATATTAGGCCCGGAGGACCAAACTACCCAGAAATAGGAGCTCCGCCGTAGCGGAGCTCCGTTGACACTATCTAATTCATGTCTTAATAATGGTTAAGTTTTCCTAATGTGATGTCTTGCTACTATGATGATTTGCGAATGTCATGTTTTGCGAATATGATGTTTTGCTTTTATGATATTTTTCAGAATATCATGTTTTGCGAATATGGTATCCAACGTCGGAAGGAATTTTATTAGACTTCGACTCTACTTAGACTTAAGTTTTAATAAATACATCCGTCTTTCGTCCTCTTTGATGTTAAAACGTACGTGTTTCATACGCCTTTAGAAATAACATACAAGGTCTAAGGCTGCGGCAAAGCAAAGATACAATATTTTACATTCGACCCTTATTCCCAGAAGGTATTCAATGCGGAACGTGACCCCAATATTCCGTCAGAGGCATTTGTGTAGTGTAATGAGATCGTTAATGAACGGTGTCTCTGCACGGAAATTTCTATCACATCTCGTTTGCGAATCGCCTTTAGAATTTGAAAACGCGTTTCGTATCTATCCATAGCACGAACCCTTAAAACGACATATTTAACAAAGCGATGGCCTAGTTTGTAGTGACCCTGCCTACGAAGCTGGGTTCAAATCTCGGTGAGGGCAGATCTTTGTGTGATGAGTTCGAATATTTGGTCGTGAGTCATGGATGTTTTCTATGTATTAAGGTATACATATATGTTTCTGCCTTGTACCTATAGTACCATCCTAGAGCTTATTGTAAGTTTAGGACTAGGTCAATTGGTGTGACACTGTCGCCTGGTATTTGTAGTATTGTTATGCAATGGGCTTGCAACCTGTCAATGTGCTTGGCCAATGAAACGATACAATTTGGCAAAGATATTTCGCCAAACAAAGTAACCCCCGAAAAACATAGAAAGCAAAGAAAACCAAAGTTATTATTTATGCATGTATTATTTAATGTGAAGAGCGATTAAAAATGTGTAACATAGTTAAAATACCACTAGCGTTTAGGCGGAGATGTCGCCATTATATAAAAAAGCCTAGCTACATTTTGCAAGCGTTAACGACTGCTTCGAAGAAAACTCCTATAGGATTGACGAGAGCGGTTATTCGTTCATGCCATGACATGGAAAAGGCAAAAACAAAACGTAAGTAGTACAGTCAAGGACTTTAATTGTTAAGCCACTATGGAACCCTGTCGCATAACGATGATCATTAATTTTAGCGTTATTCCTATATGGTTTGACGCTGTCATTATGACAGGGCTCCATAGTGGCTTAACAATTAAAGTCCTTGACTGTACAGTCACGAGATTTAATTTGGTACCCACCTTAGGTCAAAAGTCAATCTATCATTCTACAACAATAAGGTTGAGTTTCCTAACAGTTACAAATGACTTGACATCTCTAATGACATTGACGACTTCAAGCATATTTTTCTTGAAATGGGTCCCAAATTAATGCTCGTGACCGCACGTTAAACCCAAAAACATTTGCCATCTCAAGACTGCAATCCTGAGACTGCAAATGCATTGTCAACCATCAGATTAAATACCAGAATACCTCTTTCCTCATTTCACCGAATAGGATAGACCTGTTCACGACATTATATTCATGTAGTAAATTTTTTACAGTCGTTACCTTAAATGTAACGTGACTAGTATATTTTTTTATAAATTTTCTGTAATAGTGGCGTTAATCCAGTCCAGGTATCTGGAGACCTTGGTGTAGACTCCAGCGACCACAGCACAGCCTTCTCCGAAGGATACCACACCAATCTGAACGTTGTCGTAGGTGAGGGGTCCGCCGCTGTCACCCTACATAAAAAAATCTTTTAACACAAATAATTTAGCACTTTTAGTAGTAGTTAAAGAACAAACTGTTCTTAATAATGTGGGCCAGTCATATAATAAATCTCATGTCCAAAAAGTTGGAGTGTCCCTATCTTAATAATAGAGTGAAAATACTATTTTCACCCCTAGGAAGAAAAGTGATTTTGAAACAAGTACGTAAGTAGTACTATTTTTATTAAGACTATTCCTAACCCTCCTTAGCCACATCTTGTTTCTTTAGGAGGCACCCAGTGGTGCATAGTCCCCCCCTTTAACAGCCCATTGGAGGTTAACACCGGAGACGTTTTAGACGGTATGATTCCACTTCAGCTCTCGCAAGAGACTGAAGTGGTCTAGAGTCCGTCATACACCCGACATTGGCTGGTAAGAATCTCCATATAGACCTGTGCCTAATATGCTCACCTGACAAGAGTCTCGTCCTGGAGTACCAGCGCATAACATGTTCTCAGTCAATTCAGGATAGATCTGTTTACAGCGCTGGTTCGAGACCAGAGGCACCATCGTCTGACGCAAGTGGTTCGGGTACTTGACGCCGTGAATCTGCAAAAGCATATGTAATTTACGCTAATGTGAAATTCACGTTAAATTTCAATTCTAGAATGTCACTTTTTTTTTATGGCGTAAAGATGGCAAACGAGCACACAGGCCACCTGATGGTAACTGGAAACTGTGACCCATAGACATTCACAAGACTGCAATGCAATCCTAAGACTGCAAATGCGTTGCCAACCCTGAATACTAAGATGGAATGCCTCTATGCTAGTCATTTCACCGGCTGTCTTATCCCCGAACCGGAACACAACAACAACTATGAGTTACAACTACATACAAGAGGTCATTTACTTAAGTTTAGTATAACTCACTTTAATATTGCCCCATCCTGTGACGTTAACCATAAGGCCATCTTCGAATTCACTATCTTTAGCTGGTAAATCGACTAGAGCCACTTTGCACCCGAACTGAACCGGTTCTTTCAGCTTCAGCAGACAGATGTCATGCTCGTTATATTCATAACCTTCATGGCAGAGTTGTTCTTCGACATCTATCAGGACCCCTCCAGTAGTCAGCTGATCGGAACCCACCAGGATCTGTAGCGTGTCATTGCTCTCTAGCCTAAGAAATTACACTCATAATTAAAAGTTTGCACATTATGTGGGGTATGAAGGTATTTTGTTCATTACGTACCGTAAAACGGGGTGAGTTGGAATACAACCTAAAATGAAGCATTAACACTGAATTTATTTCCAATAGACGTACTTAACTTTTTTTTTCCATTTAAGTAGTATTTGTTCTTATTTGTAACAAGTTATGACTTAGTTTAGGTTGTGTCCTTACTTACCCCTTAATTCCTATTCACCCCGTTTTACGGTAAATGACCTTCCAAACCGCAAAATTCGAGGATCCCTGACACTCACTTGATCGAATGTAAACACTTTATTGTACAAACAAGAGATAACAATGATAAAATAGACAAAAAATATAACAGGGATGTACAAAGGTGAACTTATCCCTTTAAGGGATCTCTTCCAGTTAACCTTCATCATCGAAAGCTAATTTCTGGCGATGCCTTATTGTTTTTTAGGTTATCCTCAGCATTGAGTTACGTAGGTTAGGATACCAATAAACAACACCTGCACAATATGTAAACCCGTCGATTAAATTTAAATTCGGCGAAGTAATACATTCTATGAAATAAGGGTCGGTGATTCAGGTTAAATCCAAAATTCGACTGCACACTACTTTTCAATTAATTGTTACGCCATATTTTGATACTACGACATAAGAAATAACTTCTGCGTGGACAGATTCGAGGGCAACAGCTTTCAAGATAATAATATACAGGGTGGAAAAAAATTATGGGCCCTGGAGGGGAAGTATCTTAAATCCTTAAGTTAGATCATTTCATTAAAAGGAAAAATTCATATAGTTTTAAAAAGAAACAAAACTGCAGTGAAGATTTTCAAAAAAAAACTTGTCTCATCCGGAAATTGAACCAACTAAAAATTCAAAACTAAACGCTAAGTATAATTATTGTTACATTCCACGATCTTTTGTGTTTCTCAGGCCAAATGTTTATTAGAGAGATGTTTTCCTGAACTTACCATCCTATCGATTAGTAGAATAAAATGGCTTAATTTTATTTTTTTTATTTTTAACTCATTTGATTTCCGGACGAGACAAGCGAAATTAAGAAATATTTGAAATAAGTTTCTTTTAAAAATGAAAGAATGTTTCCTTTAAGTAAAATGATCTAACTTAAGGATTTAAGGTAGGTACGAGTATCTAATAAAAATATACAGGACAAGTATAAAAGTCGTGTAAATGCAGTTGAATTGCGCTCTTTGCGTAGTATGTGTGGTGTGAAACTGATTGATAGAGTAAGGAATGAAAAAGTCAAAGAGAAATGTGGAATAAAAGAAGATGTAGTGACTAAGATTGAAAAAGGCATGCTTCGATGGTTCGGTCATTTGGAAAGGATGGATGAAAGAAGATTGACGAAATAGATATACAGATCGAAAGTGAGTGGACGGGTCGGAAGGGGCCGCCCTAGGCGTACTTTTTCGAGTCAAATCGGAGAAATACTGGAAAAGGGCCGAATCTTCAGTACCCGAAACCGACGTGCGTGCATGACTCGATGTATGAATGTGGAAGAAGCGAAAGAAATTTGTCAAGATCGTAGCAAGTGGAAAGAAGTGGTCTCTGCCTACCCCTCTGGGAAACAGGCGTTATTTAATGTATGTATGTAATAAAAAAATAAAATAAAAAAAATATCTCATTTATCTCGACTTACCATACTACGCAGTGAGCCGCTGTCAGGATGAACCGTTCGTGGACGATCGAGCCTCCACAGAACCCGTCGTCGTTTTGGTACAACGCGACTATGTAAGGAGCATCTTCAATGGACACGGAGTATCCACCGATAATTCCCAAATTGTTACGTTTACCTTCAGCTGAAAATGTATCGGTGTTATAAAGTTTACTGGTTGGATCGCATATTTTTTTACACATAATAAGATACATTATACGCATAAAATCGTTTGACGGAAAAAGGTTTTTACAATAGAAACGGTATATGTTAAAAATGCAGTTAATATAAATACAGGATGTCTCATAAGTAGCACGTCACAGTGACAACAGGGGAGGGCAGTCATCGAACAAGCGTACCACTTTTGAGATACCCTGTATACTTACCTTGGAGGCCGGACACGAGAATACTTGAAAATATTACCAAAAACAAAATGTGCGGCAAAAGCGACATGGCGAACTATTTATGATGTTAATCGTAAACAATCTAGTTATTTATAAACTTTAATCCACTTAATTATTTTTAATTGGTGGAAGGCTTGATAAAATAATGAATTACTTAACTGAAATCCGTATGCAAAAAAATACAAAAATAACTAGTATGATAATAATGTTGCTCATTAGTGCGTTAACAAATGGGTGTGACTGATTTTATTTAACAATGCTATAATAATTAATTAGATAGGGTAAATCGTCAATAACTGGCCTCTTAAGAAAGTGTAATTTAGTTACTTAGCCATCAAAATTCTTACTGACGCTGTTAGTAAAGATACTTGGACAGTACTCCGGGTAATAACTCAGGATCTAGGTATTCTAGTTTAATCGCAAAAATGTCAGCAAATCTCATGCTTTACACATGTCATTTTATTGCAAAGTGGCCAGTTACCGGAGGATGGCCAGTAATAGGCGATTTACCCTACTATTAATATTGTGCCCAATACCCATACCATGAGTAACAATTACCGTACTCGCTAGTGAGTCGAATGATCAGTCCCTCGCACTCTATAAGAATACTGCGAGGTCTGCGAGGGATCGAGCATTCGACTCGCTAGCGGGAACGGTAATTTGTAACTCATGGTAATGGTATCTACAGGTTTTGTATAAAAAAACGTGCATTCACCTGCGTTACTAGGATTTCGTTAATAGATAGACGGACTTGCACGAAAAATTGAACACTGGGTTAAGACACTAACTCGAGTTAGTAAACGTCAGATTCAGATTCATACGAAAGCTGTCATTTTAACTCGACTTAGTGTCATAACTTAATGTAAAATTTTTCGTGCCAGTCCGTCTATCTACATTTAAATCTGATATTTGTAAAGTGTGTAGCAGAATAGCCTTAGAAAATGTCCCTCCAAAGGCTGAATTTTACGCGTGAAGTAGTTTATACAGGGTTATTTGTAAAAGAGTAATAACTTCCCAATAAATGACGTGGGGTCCGGTCTGTTCACGCTTGCAAGAACCGGTTTTCCAGTTAGTTATTTTAATTATCTTTCCTGACGGACTGACCTCGTCATGTTGTTCTCCTAGTCTTTATTTTTAATTTAATGTTATTGAGCTTACATTTGTAATGATTTAATTTTTGTTAGTTTTAAAATAATTATTTAGTACTTCATTACCTTGTAATGTTATCTTATCTTTTTTTTTTGGATGGGGTCCTTACGGATACACTTCGACCCTATGGGATCTTTTGTGTAAGTACCCCTCACCTTGTAATGTTACTTTTAAGTATAATTGTATTTTGATTGGAAAAAAATACCTTCTACTGGAGTTTCTTGCGGCGCTTCTCCTCCGAATGATGGTCTTGTCTGAAGCGCTAGTAGTTTAACTCCATATTGCCGACATGTAAAAGAGCCCTCGTGTGGCCAATTTACTAAATAAACATTTAGTTTTGTTTGTTTCAGTTCTTTAATGTTATTACAGACGACAGCGTAGCGCTTTCGTTTTTACCCATTTAGTACGGAATGTTAAAAATATTAGGTACTTAATAATAACATTAAAATTTACCAACACTTAAACTTAACTCTAGGTTTGTACTGTAGGTAGTTGGTAAGGATAACTTGAAACTTTAAACAAAACAGTCCACTCCGTTTCGACGTGAGTCATGGGCAATATTGGTATCAAACCGGACAATTTCAAGAAGGTAAATCAAAGAAAAACAATAATTTTATTGATGCAAATGTTATATTATTATGTGACGAGCGATTAAAATGGAATGGAAATGTGGATGAAATGTTACAAATTTGAACCGATCAAATGGCGAAGAACTTGTAACATTTCGGTGTAATGTAATCACCTACGGTCCTTATCTTATCGCAGCAATTAGACAAGTGCCGCAAGGGATTCATAACACCAAAATGTTACAAGTCAGTCGCTACCTTTAGAATGCGACATAGTCTATTGTTTACAAATTTTCATCGATTGTGGTGTAAATCCAGTTCAGATAGGTATTATATAATTTTTTCTAGTTATATTTCGTCCTCAAGCGACAAACTGAAGGCTCAGGAGGAGCCAGATTAGCGAATGCAATTAACCGGTTTTAACCGGTTATTTTCTTACAAAAACGGTTAATAACCTGTTAAATTTCATTGTCTAATAGTATAAGATGGTCGTAAACACAGCTGGTCTACAACATCAACTCATCCTAAAATAATTTAGACGAAATTGTAACTAGTTTAAAAAGTAACTCTTCTATGAAGCAGTTGCAGTTCCAGTCACAAAATTATTTTGTCTTCTGTCTTATTATCAACTAGATGAACAGAACACTTGATTAAAGATGAGTTGCTTCATGGACCGATCGCGTATTCCACTACCTGCGAATTTAGCCAGTGGCGCTAGACAAGTTGTCATCGTTCACGAACGCTAGCGTTAGGCGATCACTTTGGTGATCAACTGTCACTTGGCGCTGTCAAAATTAAATAGGCTAGACAATCAGTTTTCAGCGTGTCAGTTGTAACGAGTGATATATCATGTGACTTACGTCATTCCCATACATTTTTCAATGACAACAAATGTCGCCAGTGGTCACCTAACGCTAGCGTTCGTGAACGATGGCAACTTGTCTAGCCCCACCTGATGATTTTTAGGCGAGTTGATGCCTTGACCACATGCTATTTTGACTATTTTACTACTATGATAATAACTCCCCTAATACAGATACATTTTACATATTGTTTCTAATAGTGTTGTTGATCCAGGTGTAAAACGTGGAGATCTTGGTGTAGAAGGCAGGGTCCTGGCCACAGGGTGTGCGAGCCGCTATCGAGGCGATCCCAACCTGCACGTTGTTGAAGGTCAAAGGACCACCTGCGTCACCCTAGACAGAAATAAGCAAGATTTAATAGTTATTAATAATCACCTTTTATGGCATGGAGAAGACAAAATAACACCACGGCCCTCTTAACCGCGGTGGGGGAAGATTGGCACCATTCGTGGCACCACTTTTTAGTTTATATATTTAAAAAAAAAACTAGTTCATATGAATCCCCGATCAGGTATAAAATCATAACACATCAATTTAGCCACGTTTTAAAAAAAAATTAATTCAATAACTCTTATAATATAGTAATAAAGTGAGTTTAATGTTAAGTGGAAAATGTACGAATCCACCCCATAAGCGGGGTACGTTCGTACAGAGGTATGGGTACGTTCATACATGGGTATGGGTACGTTCAGAAGGTGTGGAGTAGCTTCGTACAAATAAAAAACACTGTTAATTTACAACCAAAAATGTGATTTATTTAAAAAAAACAAATAAATATAGATGATTATATGATTTTGTAACGGTACTAAAAAAACTGCACAAGGTTAGTATGAAAAGACATTACCCTACCAGTCTACTTAGATAGGAAACCTTTTTATAATCCCATACGATAATTCTGGAAAATAAATGAAATAAGGGACACATTCGTACATATACAAATGTGACACTAGGGCAATGGGGTACATTTGTACGCATACGAATGTGCCCCTAGGTAGGTGTATGAAGCTACCCCGAAGGCCAAAAATTAAACATCACAACCGACAAAAGAAACATTGACAAACAGCAAGAAAATTGTTGCGCTATCATTATCATGACCATGGTTACTAACAGTAGAATAAAAAACCTTTAGTAATTTTCACTTTTCCTAGCCACAAAACACGCCAGAACATCGTACTGTGGGGTTATTATGACGTGTATATGCAATTCATTTTACGCTGAGAGAAAAGGACAGAGTTATGTAACTTCTATAGCTCCGTCCTTAACGCTCACTGTAAAATGAATTGCCTAGCCATGTCATAATAACCCCACTGTATTTACTTCGAGCATGCCAAATCACACAACGTCCTACCTCGTTGCTGCCAATGGCAGCATTGGCGCCTAACTTTGTTGACCACTGGCTGAAACCAGTGGCTACGCATATTATATTGCATGATAAGTTGTAATTGCGACTGTATGAATCTTCCCATGACTGTATATCTTACGTTACAAAAATTGTGTCCTGATGATCCAGCGCAGAACATGCTGCCAGGCTTGTCAGGATTAATTCGACGACAGCACTCGTCAGAAACAACTGGGATCGAGGTTTGATGCAGGGCTTCTGGGAAACGACCCAATTCCTGCGCAAATATAAAAGTATACTGAGGGCCCAGCCAAAAGAATTGCGTTAACTAACGTTTCTATTCGTTTCGTTTTCAAACCAATCGCGTCACTGGTAGATCACGTGACTTGTCGTATCACGTACAGAGTATGAGCACTAAAAAGGTGCTTGGGGTTTGTGGTCTCTCACTCGCTCTTAATAAATGCGTATGAGAACGAGTGAGAGATAAGTATCTAACCGAAGTATCTTCTAAGGGCTAACGCACATCTACTAGTGAGTCGTTTGGTTTAAAAAAGCAAGTTTAGCGCAATATATCTTAGCAGGGCCCTCTGCTCAAACAATCTACGAATATTATGAAACGTTTTCGTACAAAAAGCAGAAGTAGGTGGACAGCCGAAGAGCTCAAAATTATCTATAAGTACACGATTATATTGACAAGAGAATAACAGCGTACAGATGTAGTGAATAATCCTTTCCCATCGTTTTTGCTTGGATAACTTCGTATTTATCTTGCTTTCTCAGTTGGCATATTGATGGGTACTGAAGCTAATTGAGAAAGCTAGATAAATACGAACATATCCGACAAAAAAACGATGGGAAAGGATTATTCACTACATCTGTACCTATGTAGATCATTTTGAGATGTTCGACTGTTCACCTACTTTTGCTGCTGACTGTTCTAATCTATACTAATATTATAAAGCTGAAGAGTTTGTTTGTTTGTTTGCTTGAAAACGTTAATGCCAGGAAATACTAGTTCGATTTGAAAAAATATTTCAGTATTACATACATAGCACATTTATCGAGGAAGGCTATAGGCTATATAATCATACTCACATAAAACAAAGCGAAGAGAGGGCGGGTCGCTAGTCATCGATATAAATACTAATATTTAGTGAGTATATTGAGTGAGAGAGTTTTAACCATGAAAATTGTCAAACTACATTAGAGATTTTAAAATTATAACATTAAAAGGCATTAGGTAAAGTTCGAAGAATATTGTCATTTTTTTTCAACGGCCACGGATGATTTTTACATAGTTATTTAGAGGACCTCGAAATACACATACGAGTAGATACATGTAATTTATGGCGTTTAATAATATCGAAGCCGAGATATTTAAGATTTAAGTGTTCAGTTTTTGGTACTAAAAGTACGCCCAGGTAAGAATATTAAATATCTCGGCTCCGATGCACTTAAGAGTATTACATTACATAACAAAACATGTTTATTTTCAATTATTCTATGATAATTTACCACTTTTACTAATGGCCGCTCACCTTGAAAATGTATGACTTTTACAAATGACAACACTTTTACCCAAACCCCTTTACAAAATGACGGTTAACCAAAAATATTTTTTTAAGGGGTCCACTTACCGTAGTCTTTCCCCATCCAGTGATGTTCACCATCATTCCGTCGTTGATATTGAACTGTTCATCTGCCAAGTCTACTTTAGTCACGTATCGTCGAAAATGAACCCTATTTCGTAGTTTAAGGAGGCAAATATCGTTCTCGAATGTGTCTTGCTTAAATCCTTGATGGATCAGCGTTCGGTTAACTCTAATAGAAGTTCCTTTACGGAATACGTTGCTGGAACCCACGTGTACCGTATTTATAAATGACCTAAAATTATATAATTATGTCTTATTATAAATTATTTGTTCTAACAAATTTCGCCAGGATACAACTTCTAATTACTTTTTCAATTGATTTGTGGAGATTTTCAATAAATCGTCAATATATGAAAAAAAAAAGATTTTTGAAACGTTATAATAATATCAACACCATAATATTCAGTCCTTACATTACGAAATTGGCGATTTATTGAACTGGGCCACTTTGGTTCAAAATATCAGGTCTTTGACTAAAGGCCGTATTAATAAACTAATCTCAACTCTAATGCTCGTCACGAGATGTGTAAAAAATGACAGTGTTCTATGCTATGACGTTTACTTTGACGTATCTTGTGACGCGCATCTCAGCCAAGATGAGTTTATTAATACGGGCCTAAGAATTCTAAATTCAAATTTATTTCAAATCTGTGCTTAGAATTTAGCGATTCATTTGTTATTGCGTCATTTGTTTTTTCTTTGGCATAATTCTGTTCATAATATGGAGAACTTAATATATCGCGTTATTTATATTCGTTTTCATCTTGGCCTATTGGACTTAAAAAAGGGGTCTACTTACATGCAACAGTACGCAGATGTTAGGATAAACCAGTCGTGGACGATGGATCCACCGCACTGAAACAAGTCGTCACCTAGCAACGCTGCCATATACGGAGCTCTCTCAATTTGTACCTTGTGACCACCTATGACCCCCAAGTTGAAACAAGAAGTGTTTATAGCTGAAAAAAGGAGCAGATTTTTAACAAGCTTTTATTTAACGTGCAGTGTATGTATGTATGTATGTATCAAATTAAAAAATCAATTCAATTTCAATTATATTGTAAGGATCAAATCTTGCAAGTTAAATTTGACCCACTTTCCGGTTTTCAATGAAGCTGAAAATTTGCTTGCGCTTTTAGTTGTGATGACAATACAATAATATGTATAGTACTATCGAGCAGGTCTGGTGATGGAGACAAAGGGTGGCCATAGGAACTCCCAAATTACCCATGATAAACCAGTCGTGTAAGGGGTTGTTAGAATCGTCTAGACGAATAGTTGACGAATATGCAAAAAAGTACAGTCGGCAACAAAAACTTGTACCCAAAAATGGTATTTTTTACAGAAACTTATTTTTTAGTCTCTGAATTACAGCAGCCTTAAGAGGATTGTGAAGTAGTTTATATCGCGTAGCTGTCAAAAAACCATAAAAAATTTGCTGTGGGTGGTAACGTTTCTCATCCTTTGAGTCACGTTCGATTTCCACAATTTAATGTTTTAGTTGGTATGTAAAACTAGGTTCGTACGTTTCCGTTATTTATTTTTTCATTTGTATCTTTCCAAGAAATGATTTCTTGGACTAGACAACGTACTTAGTTCTTCATTATATCTACAAATATCGTAAAAATCTAATTTAGGGGGTGACAAACGTTCTCGCAATTTCTATGGAATTTTTTAGCTTCACATTTTCCTTCACTATTTTCTTCACTATCATACTACATAGTATAAAACAAAGTCGCTTCACGCTGTCTGTCCCTATGTATGCTTAGATCTTTAAAACTACGCAACGGATTTTAATGCGGTTTTTATTAATAGATAGAGTGTTTCAAGAGGAAGGTTTTTATGTATAATAAATCCTGTTTCATGTACGGGTGATACAGAAAACTCACATAAACCGAAGCGAAGCGAGGGCGGGTCGCTAGTATAGTATAAAACAAAGTCGTTTCCCGCTGTCTGTCTGTCGCTATGTATGCTTAGATAGAGTGATTCAAGAGGAAGGTTTTTATGTATAATAAATTCTGTTGTATGTACGGGTGTTACATGAAAGTTAGATAAACCAAAGCGAAGCAAGGGCGGATCGCTAGTATTAGTATTGGGGGGTTTGGATGGGCCTTGTGTGTCACTTCGACCATTGCTGATCTTTTGTAACAGCCCTTTGTTTAAAGTTCACCGCAAAGGCCCGTTGCGTCTAAGAATTTCCAGATGCTTTGGGCCGTGAGAAGTTGTATCTCCTGTGGGTCCACAATATGTCGCCCTAGGTAGATACTTCTGTTACGCATTAGTGGTCCGCAAGAACAGAGGATGTGCATTGCTGTCTCCTCTGTTCCCTGACAGAACCTGCATGTCGGTTCTTGTTTCATACCCATTAGAAACAGATGTTTGTTCAATTTGCAGTGGCCAGTTAGAATTCTAGTCACTGCGCAAGTCTTTTCTCTTTTGAGTTGTAGAATCTCTTTGGAGAAGTTGCTTTTGAACCCTGTAATTAATGATTTCGAGTGCTTTTGTCCTTTCGTGGACTTCCACAGCTCGATCGCCCTAGATTTATATAGGTCGTTTAGCAGTGAATAGGATTTCCTTTTTGTGATACCACAAAAAGGCTCCGGGCCAACCAGGGGGTTGTCAGCACCTTTCCTAGCCAGTTCATCTGCTATTTCGTTTCCATCAATGTTGGAGTGCCCTGGTACCCATCTAAGTATTACTTTGTTGGAGTTTCCTAGGGCATTCAGGTTTTCTTTGCAGTTTTGGACTAGTTTAGAGTTTATCTCCAATGCGTCTAGTGCCAAAAGGGCCGCTTGGCTGTCCGAGTTTATGTAGATGTGCTGGTGCCTACGGTTCTTCTCAAGGTTGATTTCCGCGCATTTGTTGATGGCGAAGACTTCCGCTTGGAAGATTGAGGCCTCCGTACCCATGCTGACGCTAACTTTGAGTCTTGGTCTCTCACCGTAGATGCCGCACCCCACATCGTTCTCTTTTTTGGAACAATCTGTATACCAAATGTGGCAGCCCTCTTTGTAGTCCAGCTGGCCTTTCAGCCATTTGTCCCTGGAGGGTATCTCCAATGAGTATAGTTTTTTGTAGTTATATTCAATATGCATGTCATCAGTTGGCATGCATAAGGTTTTGTGTTCAAACACCGATGCCATACGCTTGGTCAGTGCTTGAGAGCTCCATTTCGTCCTTGTCGTGGTGCAGATTCTGTATATACACTGTTCAGCCTCTTTTTGCACTTGTAGGTGCAGTGGTGTTAGGTCTAGCAGTGCATCCAGAGCTGCTCCCGGTGTTGAGGATAGAGCTCCTGTTGCGATAACGCAGGCTGTGCGTTGCAGACTGTTTAGGGTGTTTATTGTTGTCTTTTGGTTGGTTTTTGTGCACCAGACAGCGGAGGCATATGTAATTATAGGCCTTACCACTGCCGTGTACAGCCAGAGGGCAATTTTGGGCTTTAGGCCCCATCTTGACCCCGCCATTCGACTAGTCCACATAGCCATTTTGGCTTTTTGGATTATGTTTTTTATGTGCGAGTTCCAAGTTAACTTTTGGTCTAAGGTGACCCCTAGATACTTTACTTCACTTAAGATTGGAATTATTTGTTCGTTAAGCTTAAGATTTAGTAGCTTTTCGAGCTTCCTTTTCTTAGTGAAGGAAACTATCACAGTTTTGCTTGCGTTTATGGACAATTCGTTTTCTTTACACCATTTATTTATGGTGTTGAGAGCTCCTTGCATTAGACATGAGATTGTGTGGAGGCTGGGGCCTTTGATTATGACTACAAGGTCGTCGGCATATCCCTGTGTGTCATAGTCTTGGTCCGTCATTAATGCAAGTAGTTGATCCACTGCTAGGGTCCACAAAAGTGGGGAAAGGACACCTCCTTGTGGACAGCCTCGTGTGGTGTGGAATTCATGCGAAGTTGCATTGAGAGTCAGAGATGCCACCCTGTTAGAGAGCATATTCTTGACCCAGTTGATGGTGGTGCCGTCTATCCCCTTTGATACCATTCCGTTTAAAATGGTATTTGTGGGTGTGTTGTCGAATGCACCTTCTACATCAAGGAAAGCACATAAGGCCGTTTGCTTATCCTCTAAGGTTTTCTGCACTTTGTCGACCAGATCGAGGAGGGCAGTTTCCGTGGATTTCCCTTTTTGGTAAGCGTGTTGGTTTAAGCTGAGGGGTTTAGCTATTAGGTATCTAGCTCTAATGTGCTGGTCTATAATCCTTTCCATAGCCTTGAGTAGGAAGGATGTGAGACTGATCGGTCTGAAGGATTTAGGCTGAGAGTAGTCCTTTTTCCCTGCTTTTGGTATGAAGCGTACCTTGACTCTGGTCCACGGTTCTGGTATTATACCCCAGGCAAAGCTTGCCCGAAATAATCTTACCAGATGCGGGAGGAGGATGGTATCTCCCTTTTGAAGAAGGGCTGGAAAGATCCCATCTTCTCCCGCTGATTTAAATGGTTGGAATTTCTCAATGGCCCATTTAACATTGTTAGGCCTAAAGATATTTGTGGCCTTGTTCCAATCAGCTCTATGCGCCCTGTGATCTGGGTAAACCAAAGATAAACCAAAGCGAAGCAAGGGCGGATCGCTAGTAAGTAATAAACTAAAAAAAAGAAACATTAAAGGTATTTTTTCAACAAGTAAGGCCACTTATCACGTCAAAACTTCAACAGCTATTCCCAAGACGAGACCGCTGCTGCCCTCGTACGGAGAAAAGGCACAAGTGCGATTAATGTATGGAAGCATATTGAACTCTCACGGGTTATAATAAGGTTGGAAGTGCAATACAAGTAATATAGTAGATGTGCCTTTTTTCCGTCTGAGGGCAGACTGCCGAGAAGACCGCAAGAAAGTTAAACATAAGCCGTTATTTTAAAGCGGTTATGGTGAATTATTTACCGTAACATACGTTTTGATTTATTGCCAAACGGTGGAATGATTAAGCACAATGTGAAAGGTTACAAATTGTTTTGGGTTAAAGTAAGTAAGGGTCATTTTGCATTAAAATTATTGAATTTGAAACATCTACCTAACCTAAATTGTGCAAAATGTGGTTACAGAATTATCAAAAAGTTTTTAGAATTGATGGTTATTCAGTAGCTCTGTAACCCACTTTGGGAATGAAGGAGTGACTTTATGTATGTATGTAGGGTAAAGTCACCAGTGGTGAGCCAGAGCAGTAGTCGACCTTACATGAGTACGAAGAGTGGCAAGTATATCTTTCGTACTCTTTTAACTCATGCAAAGTATAGCCAGAGGCCGACTACAGGTCTGGTGACTTTACCCTACTAACCTAAATTTATAAACGGCAAACTAATTTTGTTAGACTTAAATCGAGTTTAACGTTTACAAATTTAGGTTTATAGTTATTATAATGAGAATATGCTGATCTGATCTGAGTTAGCCACTTTTTAGTAATAATCATAAGAGCTTTTTTGTGTTTAGAATTACCTGTCCCAAACGCTGTTTGGTGTAGTCCTTGCATCACATATAACAACTTCCACATAAGTTCCATGGTGTATGATGACTGGTGGAAAATGTTTGGAAATTTATACGTTAAAAATATGTTTAAATGTAGGTAAACAGTTTTATCACACAAAACTTAATTAACTAGTTTTTTTGGGTTCCGTGCCTCAATAGATGAACCCTTCATTTTAATTCTAATAACGGTAAAATCTGACGAAGTCATGATTTAACTCATATTGTTAGTTTTTAATAAAAGGGAGTCCTAAAACAATATGTTAAGGTAATGAACTGCCTTGAAAAAGCCACCTTTAAAAGTAAAAAATAACATCTAAGTAATCAAACTATAATACTGCCTTCCTAAATAAAAAGGACGCATGTGCAATTGGATAGTCAAAGCAAATTGTACCCTCGAGATAAAGAAATAAGATCACTAATACATGCGCGGTTCTATGTACATACGTCCTTTTTTCGAAGGAGGTCAAAATAGGTCAGTCAAGCTGAAGTCGGCTTTTGGTGAAAAATATTGTGGGACGCCGTTGCCGACTTCAGTTAGACTGACCTATAATCATTTGACAAGGAGTTATGTTTTACCGTTTCATTTATGAATATTTCATCTATTCATTTATTTTTCACTTTTTAGTAGTTTTTATTTATAGTATATCTAAGTTACAATCTTATCTCAATTGCTCAACATTTTTTACAAATTATTGCTTTTCCTGATGCTGGGACGTTAATAGTTGAGGAGTTCTCCTGGTACTTCACCATCAGATCCACTTCTTTATGTATTGTGACGAGCATAAATTGCTTAGTAATTATACATAAAATGAATAGTATTAAGGGAAGGTAGTTCCGATGGCCATCTGTGGTCTTCATCATCCATTTTACTTAACCAAATATGGTGCTTTTCCAGAGCAAAACCCAGAGCTAGTATAAAGAATACCCAAATCGTGATGGGTGTGCCTATCATATTTGAAGAGTTCCCTCGATTTCTCTAGAATCCCATCATCAAGTTGGGAAGAATACCATTTCAAATAAATAAAAATTAAGTAGATCCAGCCGTCTTCGAGTAATCGGGGAACATACCTACATAAAAACCTTCGATTCTCGATGATCACTTAACATGACTCATCATGACTCGCTTGCTTGCACCACTTTCGTTAGTTTCTGTATGATTATTTGATTGACTGGCAGAGAATGAGTTTCTATTACAACCCATATCCTAATAATTTGGGGTTGGCGCAGCAAGTCTTTGTCTCCCAAACATCCTTATCAGCCGTCAGTATTTACTCCCTCAAGTCCTTGCCAAGATGGACTACGCTAACTAGCATTTCTATTCGTTTCGTTATTAAACCAATCACGTCACTGGTAGATGACGTGATACGAAAAGTCACGTAGTCAGTAGTAAGCGTTAGTGCATCACTGAGATGACGGCTGTTAGGGATATTTGGAGGACAAAGACGTGCCACGCCGACCCCAAATGATTGGGATATGGGCTGTAGAAACCATTTTTTTTCAATTATTTACGTATGTATATATGTGTAAACACTATATTGTAGAAAAGTAAAAGCTGGGGCCATAATATGGCGGCGTTTATCGCGTGATAAAGTTTGGATAAGGCATCCGTCACCTTCTGACAGGTAAATAAGTAGGTACGAGAGTCACGAATGCTATATCCAAGTTTGACACGCGATATAGACGCAGTCATACTAGGCCCGCAGGACAATACAATTAATATAAACGAAGTGTACAAAGGCGATCTTATATTCCTTGGTTGTGTGGTTGCCACTTTGAGAGATTGAGAAAAGTGAAAGGTTGCACATCGAATAAGCAAGTGTTCAAATTTACCGTTCATTACAACTGCGACGACGCAACGCACTGACCCGTGTTGCTGCAAGATGTCAGTTGAATAGGGAATGCAATAACCGGTTTTAACCGGTTATTTTCTTACAAAAGCGGTTAATAACCGGTTAAATACCATTCCCTACCGTTGAATCACTAAAGAACTTACAGTGCAATAGCTCATAGAAGGCGGTTCGGGTTTGTACTTGTTTCTCACTCGCTCTCATACGCTCTTATTAAGAGCGAGTGAGAGAGAAGTACAAACCTTATGAGTGGCCACAGACTGTACAAAGAAAATCTCTGTAATCGGTAATTAGAAAATCTCTCTCAGTTTTTGTGAGTGCGGGGTAATTTCGAAGGTAAAATAAAAGCCCATTTTAAATGCATATTTATTTTTAAAAGAAACAATCGTTTTTCTGACAATCAAAATATGGGTTAGAATAGACGGTCTCCGTTGTAACTGTGAACCATATCGTCATAGAGTATTTATTAAGTATTTAAGTATATTTGGAACAGTTATATAAGTATTTTTGGAACCACCAAAATATCATACCGACAGTTGCTAGAAAGAAGTTGTACCCTAAAAAGATGTGGAATTTTTAAGCAAAAATGGAATAAACATTTTAATGGTGAAATTGTATTAATTTAATTTAATTCAAGGACTGAAACTAAAATCCAAAAATAGTGTAACAAAACATACAGACAGTTTTTAACATGATTATCCTGTTTATTTTCGGGTGTATTCTGTACAATATAACGATATGAAGTGTGTACGTATGAAACATTAGCGTTCCAAACTGACCTGATATGATTTAATTTATTAAATGTATGCAATTAAACGCATTTTTATTTGTATTACAGTTATTACAATGAAGTGGAAGTTATATATTTTTGAAAGAAATTGAAGTAATAGCTCTTTTTTTAATAATTTTGTTTTTTACTGTCGCGGTTACACAGGATGATCGATACAGGGACTATAAAAGAAAAAAATGGATATAAGATTAATCTAAGTTTACACTGAAAAAAATACTAATACAGATATTTATTTTTGTATCTCTATAGAGAAAAAACATGTAATTATGAGACTTAATGAAGTTTTATCGTTGCTTCTTTAGTTCGGCGTAGCAGTTGTTTTTATTGAATGCCATTTAACCGGTTAAAACCGGTTAACCACATCCCCTAGTTGTTACGCAGTTGTGATGTATTCTAGATGTGGACCATCATATCTGGCCCGTCTTAATACGTGCCGTGTTCGATAGTTTCTTGGATCCAGGTGTAGAAGCTTGAGACCTTGGTGTAGAGTGCTGGGTTGTAACCACAGCGTCCTTTCCCGATCGAAGCGATGCCAACCTGCACGTTATTGAAGATCAAAGGAGCACCGACGTCACCCTGGACAAAAAAAAAGATATAAGACAAAAATAAGAGACGACGCGCTGTCCTAGTTGGTAGTGACCCTGCTTACAAAGCTAGCGGTCCTGGGTTCAAATCGTGTTAAGGGCAATTAGTGTGATGAGCGCGAATATTTTGTTCCTAATGGAGGTTTTTTATGTATTTAAGTATATGTTTCTCTATATAAGTATTTATATCGTTGTCTAGTATTTACCCATAGTACAGTCAGCAACAGAAGTAGCTACGCAACCGAAGAGGTCAAAATGATCTGCACTCGACTCTATTGTCAAAAGAATACGTCGTGTCTAGATCATTTTGAGCATGTTATTCTGCTTAGCTACTTTTGATGCTGACTGTACAAGCCTAGAGCTTAGTTTGGGACTAGATCAATTGGTGTGACATTGTCACCCTGATATTTATATAATAAGAGAGGATTGCTCTCGCACGGGTCACCCAAGGAGTTAACATTAACAGTAAATTAATGCGGTAAATTGCTATCTGGGTGAGGACCAAAAAGTTGGACCATAGTTAAGCGCAGTTAACCATACAAACAACGAAAACGAAAAAAGTTCCGTTGCGCGACGAAAAGTATCTCTAATTAAGTAAGGCTAATTTTCGTGTCACAACGGAAAAGTTTCATAGAAAATTTAATTGATTGAGTTAGCGTGGCCAACTTATTGGTCCTTACCTATCTCTCTACTTTAACGCATGGCATGTATGATTATGGAATACGTGCCGACATAAGTAGATAGAACATTACTGTTATACTGATGGGCTTGAAACCTGTCACTAATACACTGGTAATATCTTAGCCTAGTTCTGCAAAATGTGGTTACAGAATTATTAAAAAGTTTTTAGAGTTAGACTCTGGGAATAAGGGCGTGAGCTTATGTACGCATGTATATATAGAATAGAATAAAATGTCTTACTTCACAAAAATCGTTCCCCGATGAGCCGGCGCAGAATGAACTTTCAGTCTTACGAGGAAACAGGCTACGGCACTTCTCCTCCGATGCTACCGGAATCACGGTTTGGCGCAAGACACCCGGATAACTACCATGGTCCTGCCGAAAGATAAAATCATCATCATCAATTTAATACATTGCGCCGTAGACTAACGCAACAAGCATTGGTGGCGGTACAAAATCGTCAATGTAAAACACATTATATAAAATATCACTTAGTGGGGTCGATTTATTCATTCATTTCATTTATCAACCTTTATATATTGATCTGATATCATCATCATCATAACAGCCTCCAGCCAAAACATCCACTTCTGGACCTTTCAATCTTATACATTTGGCCGATTTTAGAAAATTTTTACTTATTGTCAGTGTTATGCATCTTGACAAGGCCTCTCTCAAATGCTCTGTCGATCGCACTCTATAAGAATACTTGCGAGGTCTGCGAGGGACAGAACTTCCACTCGCTAGCGAGTACGTTAATTGTAAGGATACTGTTTTGATCTCCTTAACATATGTCAGTCTCACGGAAGTTTAACGTAAAGCTTTTATTTAACTTGCAATGAATGTATGTTCAAATCTTGCAAGATAAATTTGCCCCATTTTCCGGTTTCCAATGAAGATGAAAATTTCGTGATGGCCAGTAAGATCACCTGGTAGGATAATCTACCTATTAATCTTGTGCGGTGATCTGACTGGACGTCGCGGAAAATTTGCATACACCTTCGGCAATATAGCACCATCGAGCTGGTCTGATGATGGAGAGTAGAGTTGCCATTGGAACTCCTAAATTGACTATAAACCCGTCGTGTTAGGGTTAAGGCTCGTTAGAATTGGGATTGTTCATATTTTTACAATTACTCCAATTCGAAAACCATTTCGAAGAATAGGGGTTTAAAGCCGTTTTGCAGTATTAAGTTTTTGAAATATTTATCAATTTTTGATATTTCGGCAAAAGTATATTTAACCTTTGTTTTACTTTCGTTTTCGGCTTGAAGCCCTCCAAGGAGTATCTTACTGGTTAGGCGAAAACCACTTGAACTAGTTTTAATACACTATTACAATCACTTATTTTCATTACATAATTAAATGGTATGTACCTAATTTATTAGAAAATGCCATCCCAAATTTAAAATAATCATGTCATCCATAAAAAATGTCTGCTAAATAAATAAAGATATTAAAATAAAACTATAGGGTCAAATACAAAATTAATGAAATTGGTGTCTTAAAATTTCCTCTTCTTTCGAATTAGAAAGTAAAAACCGTGGGTTATTTTTTTTGGTCAATCCCAATTGTCTTAGCGAGTAGATGACGACTACAAAAATTAATTTTGCAAAAAAGACTTTTTCGATTCTATTCTTACCTCATGCAAACCCCAACCGGTTACCTTCACCAAGGAACCTTCGTAGACCCCAGACTGTTCCAACTCCACTTTAGCTACGGAGCAATGAATCGGCACCCGGTCTTGTAACTTCAGGAGACATATGTTATTGTTGTACGTGGCCGGATCGTAATCTTGGTGGATCACGTTATGGGTGACGTTGATTGTTGTTCCGTCACGGTATATGTCACTAGAGCCTACATGCACGTTGTTTACGTTGAACCTAAAGGATTAATAATATGGTATTAATAACTTATATCCAGACCTAGGAATATTCGGGGCAAAATTAAATGACAGCTAGGGATTGCCTATATCGATAAACTCAACTATCGATGCTTTTCCCATATATTAATGATCGCTCCAAGTTATGTATGTAAAAATAAAATTTGATTTAAGTAAGTATGCAATGGAACAAAATAGAAAAATAATTCTGGTTATTCTTTATTTTAAAAGGATTTTTTAACCTTCACTATTACTATTTGTACCACCCTGTACAAGAACAAGTATAAAATGGACAATAACGTTACGTCTATTGGAAATAATTTCAGTCTTACCATTAGTAACATATTACAGTCAAGGGCAAAAATATGTATACATTTTACCACTGTGACAGTTCATATATGACAGTTCAAATATGACGAAAATAGCCAAGGTACTAAAGTGTATACATATTAATGAAAATCATAAGGAATCGTACGCACCTACAACAGTGAGCAGCGGTCAGGATATAATAGTCGTGGACAATGGAGCCAGCACACATGTAATTGTTATCTTGGAACAGTGCCGCCATGTATGGAGCCTCCCCTATTTCAATTTGGTCCCCACCAAAGATCCCCACATTGGTCCTGGACCCCGTTGCTGAAAGAACAGTTTTTTTTTATTCACAAGCGGAAAAAAAAAGCATTTCCATCTGAGAGGAAAGAGATAGGAAAAATAATTGGTCAAGTTGTCAGGCATTTGGCTCCTTAAGTTCCGGTAAGTTCTTCCTAAATTGGTCACTACCAAGAGGGATGCCGCAATACATTAGATACGTATGAACTGAATGAAAATTATAGCTAGAATTTAAGTTAACTGGGCTTCTACTACTACTAGGCTGGGTTTAGTACGTAATGTGAAATATCTTTAAAACATGACTGCTGAGTTTCTTGGGGCGTTTCTTCTTAGCAGGTGGTCTCCTCTTGGGAAGCGCTGGTAGATTCTTGACGTGTAAAAGTGCCCGTGCGGCCTACTTACTGAATAAATGTCTTACATACATACATACATACCTTCACGCCTGTCTCCCAAAGGGGTAGGCAGAGATTATGGAACGCCAGGTGCACCGATCTAAACACACAATTTTCGCTTCCTCTACATTCATCAATCTCTTCATGCACGTACGTCGGTTTCGGGTGCTTTTGATTAAATGTCTTTTATCTCTTTTATCTTTATCTTTAAACCCTAAAGAAAAACAACCGATACTAAAAAAAAACAAGTGTGAGTCGGGCTCGCCTGATTCGATTTGAAATCGGAACATAATTATTTCCTTCTATTGAGTCCGACTCGAACTTGACAGGTTTTTTATAAATTACCTTTTCCAAGCGCCGATTGCAGCAAAGCCTGGATCACGAACAATAACACCCACTTTAGTGCCATGGTATTGGTAACTGGTAACAGTACTCGAAGAATGGTAGCATAGAGCGCAGAAAATACGCTTATATATAGGCAAATTATTATCACCTAAAACTGGTTAATTAACAATCATCTATTGGGTTCCGTGAGTCAATAAATGAACCTTTTTACCACGACACGTTTATCTTAGTTGGGAGTGAAGCTGCCTACTTAACTAGTGGTCCATACCGGGCAAATGTATAAGCGCGAATGTTACAGTCGTGGATATTTTCTTTGTACTATCATCATAACCATCATTTCAGTCGAATGATGTCCACTCCTACCACCTTCCCCAAGTTGTGCCACAAGGATCGGTCCTACGCCGCTTGCATCCATCGGTTTCCTGCAACCTTAGGCGGTCCACCTTGTTGGAGCTCTACCCACGCTGCATTTTCAGGTACGCGGATGCTAGACAAGTCTTCAAACCTATCGACCATCTGTTCTGCGAGCGTTTGCCCCGCCCACTGCCACTTAAACTTATCAATTCTTAGCGCTATGTAGGTGACTGAGTCGCGGAAGAAAAGAAGATTAATTATGTATATTCAGTAACTAGGCCGCATGGGCACTTTAACTTGTCAAAAATCTACCAGCACTTTCTTAGGGGAGACCAAAGTTACTTATGACTACGACAATACTTAATCTAGCATTATATATCATCTATTATCTAGCATTATACGACGGGTCGGAAAGGGCCGCCCTAGGCATACTTTTTCGAGTCAAATCGGAGAAATACTGGTAAAGGGCCGAATCTTAAGTACCCGAAACGGGTCCATATTGGCTTCGCTAAAGTTCATCACCCGAAATAGATTTTCCTAACGATTTGTACTCCTAATGATCACTGTTCCTAAAATTTTGTTTCCTAAAGTTTCCGTTCCTACATTTTATTATACTATTAACGAAGTCCATAACACTCAGTTTTCCGAAAATTGATATTCCTAAAAATTTTACTCCTAATGATCACTGTTCCTAAAATTTTGTTTCCTAATTTTATATAGTAAATTAGTTCAGGTGAATACCATGATGGATATGTATATCGTTTGCCAAAGGGACACTTTCTCAGGGGAACCACATGGTTGATAACCTCGATTAATTTTTGATATAGCAATCCAACAGCCAGAATAATGATCAGTTCCTAAAATTTTGTTTCCTAAAGTTTTCGTTCCTACAATTTATTATAAAATCTGTATGTGACTGACTCCAACTTAGCTCCGGCGCTGCGGGGAAAGCAACCCTTTCGCCCTTGCGTGACAAAGCACGGTCGCCCATACTCCACTCCGCAACTTCGGCTTGTTGGTCGCCTTCGGCGACCAGCCTCAGCCGCTTCGCTTCGCACGGCTCCCGAGCTTTGTCATGGCGGGCGAGGGCTGCTCTCCCTCCGCGCCTCCAGCTTTGCAAAAACACTCTAGGGTGCTCTGTGTCGGCACGCGTCCTAACCAGCGAGAGCCCTAGATTCTGACTTGCGCAGCCATATTCGATCACATGTGTCATAATGGTACTATACCTATTCAAATTTTTCTAAGTCCTAAAGTTACAACAGTGAAGTTATTAATTAAACATTTCGGAAAACTGAGTGTTATGAACACTCATTTTTCAATGCCGATTATCAGGAACAGTGAAAATTAGGAGTACGAATCGTTAGGAAAATCAATTTTCGGAAAACTGAGTGTTATGGACTACGTTTATAGTAAAATAAACGGTAGGAATGGAAACTTTAGGAAACAAAATTTTAGGAACAGTGATCATTAGGAATTCAGAACTTTAGGATCAGAGTAGTTATGAGAAGTGATTATTAGGATGTAAATTTTTAGGAACAACATTTTCGGAGTTCCGATAATCGACATTGAAAAATTAGTTCAACTTTGGCGCACCCACCCGAAACCGACGTGCGTGCATGACTCGATGTAAGAATGTGGAAGAAGCGAAAGAAATTTGTCAAGATCGTAGCAAATGGAAAGAAGTGGTCTCTGCCTACCCCTCTGGGAAACAGGCGTGATTTAATGTATGCATGTATGTAGCATTATATATATGTAGGTACATATATATCGAGTACTAAGAAAGGGTTTTTCGAAAATCGACCCCCAACGGGAAGAAATAAACTAATTATATACGCGTACGAAGTCGCGAGCGTCCTCTACTTTATTTATATAAGTACAGGTTGGCGCAAATAGATTGAACGAAAGTAATGTCACCTATCATTGTGTGAGTGCCGTCCTTTGAACAGATGTTCGAATTTCAAACCGAAAACCTGTTACTATTTTTACACACTAGTATACTTTCATTCACTCATTCAATCCATTCGTGCCAACTCTTGTGAATCGATCTGTAGGTATATATTTATCCTTTTCTAATACCGTAAAACTACACAACTAAATGGTCCTGGCCTACAACAATAGTCCAATTTTACTTATCACATTATTCCAAAAATATGATAGCTTTAGCTATAGCATAGCTGGAGTTTAGAGCAATAAATTTAAGGCCAAACTGTACATATACCAATCAATAATAGCAGTAAGGTATCATAATTTTTGAATAATGTAATGAAGAATATTAGACTATTGTTGCAGGCTAGGAGGTACTCGTATTTAACTATAGTACAAGCAGTCAAGTACAAGATGACATGTACCCCTTTAGGATCTTTTGTGCTCAGCTGTTCGAATGTGCTGGTTTCCTCACGATGTTTTAACTTCACCGTAAGAGCACCGGGTAAATATTTATCTATTTATAGGCGCTGGTACATTTATGGTAGCCATCCGGACGGCTCAGTATTATGATTTTTAATAATTTGTAAAATTGCAAAGTTGTTTGTCTAGGGAACACCGTTGATGTAGGGAAACATACAAAACTTTTATTTGATTGTCTTTTTCCTATTTCTCCCTTTATCTCTTTCGTAATATTTTTGTCATTTTTTCCTGCTGAATTACATTATACTTGATATTTAATTTTATTTAATATTTATAGCTTTACATAATGCTAGACTAAGTAGTATCATTGTAGTATTAAATATGGTTAAAAAACGACTGACTGCTGAGTTTCTTGTGGCGTTTCTTCTCGGCAGTGGTCTTCTCTTGGGAAGCGCTGGTAGATTATTGACGTGTAAAAGTGCCCGTGCGGCCTACTTACTGCATAAATATCTTTTATCTTTTTTTATTAATTTTGGGCCAGTTTTAAGGACGACAGCAGAGAGTTTCATTACACCCGCAGTATCAAGTACAAAATTCATAATAATTCATAATTCATAATTAATTTATTCATTGCAGTTATGGGTTTTACAAGATCTTAATAATAACAAAGTATACAATACGTCCCAGCATAAACCCTGTTAGGGCACAGCAACACAAAACTTATTCTATACAGGGTGTCTCATTCAAATCGGTCAGTATGGGAAAGTCTGAAACTATAAGACATACGAAGATTTGTTCTTAGGAACCATGTCACCGATTTTGATAAAAAGAAAAACTGCATTCATACATTTGAAAAAAAAACTGTACCCGAATCGAACCCGGTTGTTTTGAAAAAATAAACTTACACTATTTCTATTCAGATATCGATTGTGTAGGTCTTAAGCAGTAAATGTTTCTAAGAAACATGATGTTTAAAATGAATAAAATGCATTGTTTTCACATACTTTAATTTATCATAGTAGGTGTTCGAAGTGACCACTGTTTTTTTCAATACAATTTATTCAACACGTTTAGGTAAAAACAATTTTACTTGCCTGAACTTGTTGAATATTGTACCGGTGGTCACTTCGAATATCTATTGAAATAAATTAAAATTATGTGAAAACAATGCATTTTCTGGATTTTAGACATCATTTTTCTTAGAAACATTTACTGCTTAAGACCTACACAATCGATATCTGAATAGAAATAGTGTAAGTTTATTTTTTCAAAACAACCGGGTTCGATTCCCTAGCTGGGTACAGTTTTTTTTTCAAATGTATGAATGCAGTTTTTCTTTTTATCAAAATCGGTGACATGGTTCCTAAGAACAAATCTTCGTATGTCTTATAGTTTCAGACTTTCCCATACTGACCGATTTGAATGAGACACCCTGTATATCCTAACCTAAATCTAATCATATTCTTACCTACTCAGTCATACATTGATATCTTTAAAACTGAAAAACTCTTGAAGGCTGTAAAAGCAATTTAAAATAAGGAAATCCTTCAATTTATTACAAAAAGTTTTAACCTTTTCTATTTGTTTTATTTGTACGGGTACATTATTATAAATTTTTATTGCCATATGGTGGGTACCAGAGTTAACTATATGCAAGTTGGTGAATGAGCTAACTAATTTGTTTCGTCTCCTCAGAGTGTGGGGTCTAGAACAAATTATCCCTTGAATTTCCAAATAACTGACTGTTTTTTTTCACAAACTTACATATTTCAAAAATGTACAATGAAGCCAGCGCAAGTATTCTTAGTTTTATGAAATAAGGCCTACAGCTTTCCCGTTCAGTAATATTTACCAGTATCCTTATACATTTTTTTTTGTAGGATAAATATTTTCCCAGCGTCTGTGCTATTTCCCCACAAGATGACACCGTAGCTCAGCCATGAATGAGCGAAGGCATAGTATGCACTAGTAGCCGTTTTCAAATTAGTAGGTACATCTCTTTAACTGATAGAGGGCGTATGTGAATTTAGCCAGTTTTCCTGAGATTTTCCCCACATGAGCTTTCCAATTAATGCACGAGTCAATTTCTACACCAAGTAAACAACACGAGTCAACTGTCATTATTTCATCCTTTTTATACGTAAATTTTGCGTTTATTGATGTTTTCTGGCGCGGTTTCAATTGAATTATTTTTGTTTTAGAAAAATTCAGTTCCAGGTTATGGTCCTGCAGCCAATGTAGAATTGATCCAAAGGTAGCGTTCAATTGCTGGTTAAGATCTTCGCGATTATTACATTTAAACACTAGAGTAATGTCGTCCGCGTATAGTATGGATTTAGTACATAAAATCTTTGGTAAATCGTTAATATATATCACGAACAGAATGCATCCCAATACGCTTCCTTGTGGGATTGAGTTGGATACATACATTTTTTGAGACCTATAAGTTGTACAACGGCCGGTGTTAGGATCACAATGTTCTATGTCTACAAATTGTACTCTATTTTTTAAGTAGGAGGCAAACCATTGGAGCGCCACACCTCTCACACCAATTCTAAACAGCTTCTCCAAAAGAATTTTATGTGATACCCTATCGTATGCCCTGCTCATATCCAGCATCATAGCAATAGCATATCTCCTATCATTAATTATATTAAGCACCTCATGTATAAATGTATAAAATAACGAAGAGTCACGTGATCTACCAGTGACGTCATTGGTTTAAAAACAAAATGAATAGAAACGCTAGTTAGCGTAATGCATGTTAGCGAGGGCCTCAAACGCTGCTAACGTTTCTGTTTGCTATCGACTCGAAATGTATAGAGTAGACATTTGCGATCGACGCGATCTGTCATCTCTTCATCAGCTTTTGTGAATTTTATAAAAAAAATGGTTGTAGACTATAGAAACAGGACTACTGTTTCTTTAGTCTATAAATTAGTAGAGCAACGGAACCCTCGGTCTAGGATGGCCTTGCAATTTACCAATTTTAAAATGTTTGCTTTTTAAAATCACGTGTCAATTAATAATTATTTATAATGAGTAGAATTTGGAGTTTTCACAATATTAAGTACGCAAATTTAATTATATTTCGTAATTATAGCGCAGTAGAAGGACTAAAGTGAGATATGGAGTCGAAATTTAATATTAATAAGTTATAGGTTCACTCAATTATTTATAGCATTCTACAATATAAATAAAATATAAGATTATTTAAATATTTACCAGTTTTATGCTAACGGGGCAAACGAGCGATTGCCTCATCTGATGTGAAGTGATCACCACTGCACATGCACAACTGCAACACAAGGAGAGGTATTGCAGCTGCGTTGCCGGCCTATTAAAAAAAAGGACCCAAGTCGTAGCGCATTAATAAAACATTATTTTTTATTTTTATTAAAGCATGTTATATAATTATGACATGACCAATTATGCAGGTGTATCTTAATGCCAATATCCATAAAACAACGTAGCTACAAAACTAATGTCTTTCATCTAATTATATTGAAGCAACCAAGCAATTGTTTTCCTTAAATTGTGAAATGCCATAAATGATTGAAGATATGGGGTAAATTTTATTATGAATGTTGACTCCATATCTCTCTTTATTCCCGTGCTATGAAAACCCCGAACCCTATTCATGAGGTTAATTATAATTTTGTTGCCACGAAAACTAACGTTATCGGAAACCTACTTTGCCCCTTATCGGTTCCATTATCATACAACCGGTCCATATAGGTCATTATAGGTTAATTAGTTTAAACTTCATTAGCTAATGAGAAAAAACAATCAAATTTCAATTCAAATTACTTAATTCATTTTGCTAAATCATCACGTACATTAAAATTTAATATGGAAGTCAAAAACATTATTTCAGTAAAGTTTTACCCTATTGTAGTGGGATTGCAAAACAAAATTATTCTGGTTAATACATACATACATAAGCTTACGCCTTTATTCCCAGAGTGGGGTAGGCTATAGAATTACTAACAACTGTAAAAACTTGTTAATAATTTGGTAAATACACAATAACAATTTAACTAACTTTCATTAACATATAATTGAAATATAAGAGGACAGAAATAAATTAATACAGTAAAAGGAAATTGATATCGAGACCACTTTGGACTATGTCAAAGTGACGTAATCAATCAATACGTAAGAGGTTCTTATGATTCCGTTTACAGTGTCAAGGAATCAATTTCCTTGACTAAACATGATAGGATAATTAATTCGCATCAAGATGTCAAAAAGTAAACATTAATTTGTTGTAATATTCAGTAAAAGTTTTATTTGATAAGAATAAACAATAATTGATTAAAACTCGATAAAAAGCACCAGTTAATTATAAATTAACGAGCTTAATTTAATTACATTTTGCCATATAAATACGCGTTTCAACATGGTTTTTCACCAAAATTTTAGTCACCATGGGCCTGTTATCTCTTTTCCTTTTGGCAGTGTGCGCGGTGCTTCAGACAACGCTAGGCCGAGGTAATATTGTTTTTTTTTTTAATGTAAAGTGACGTATAGCGTAACCATTGTTCAGTCGGCATGGTCAGCATTGTCGGGGTCACCACTTTACCGTGGTTACCCCATATTGGAGGGACGTCGGGCGGGGTAGCGACGATCATTGTTCAGTCGGCATGGTTTTCTTTGTCGGGGTCACCACTTTACCGTGGTGATAGGGGTGAGAGAGTAACCACTTTGTCAGTCAGTTACATTCTAATTTAATTACAATTACACATGCGTATATATACAACGTTAACTTACTACAGTACTAACTAATGCGGGCTAGCTACACGTACAGATAATGTCTAATCTAAATGCAATTCATCAATACGTGAATCGATAACAATTACTAAACGTGCCTACTGGCACACGCGTAGTAATATACCGTTAATATATACAGAGACTCGAGCCAAGATGCATCACGCTGAGCCTTTCTATTCGTTTCGTTTATAAACCAATCGCGTCACTGGTAGATCACGTGACTTTTCGTATCACGTGATCTACCAGTGACGCGATTGGTTTAAAAACGAAACGAATAGAAACGCTAGTTAGCTTAGCGTTATGCATCTTGGCTAGGGCTCCAGAGTGTCCCAGAAAACGTCCCTTAATATAATGGATAAGAAAGCCCTTCCATACCGGTCCGGAATATGGCTTTAACTTTTTAATCAGTTTATTAGTTTAGGAGTTATAATAGTAGATTATACACCGAAGGGAAAAGCAGGGTTTTGTGTCACGGGCGCAATATTGAATCATGAGCAAATGATAGACTCTAGATTTAACTCCCGAGCGTAGCGAATGCTTTACGAGTTAAACCTGAGCGTAGCGAGGATTCACGCTCGCCCAATATGAAAACAGCAAGTATACCACCTTCCGACCCTTTCCGACTTTCGCTATATATATCTGTACCAGTATAAATTAACAGGTACCTGTACACTATTTTTCAGCGACCTTTACTGTTGACAACCTGGGCATCTCAGGTGGTCAAAAGATACCAATTTCCGATGCTCCCTATATGGCGGGATTGTTCGACGCTGCTGGCCAAATCTGTGGGGGGTCTATCGTGCACGAGAGGTTTATTCTAACCTCCGCTTTATGTGCCAAGTAAGAACTATCTATGATAGTACAGACACGAGATTTAATTTAGTACCCACCTTAGGTCCAAAGTCAATCTGACATTCTACAACAATAAGGTTGAGTTTCCTAAAAGTTACAAATGACTTGACATCTCTAATGAAATTGACGACTTCAAGCGTACTTTTCTTGAAATGGGTGCCAAATTAATGCTCGTGACCATACAATACTCAGGGTGATGGAACCAGTAATGGACAAGGCACCAATTGGGATTGACCAAAACCAAAAATACTCACGGTTTTTACTTTCTCAATCGAAAGAATAGGAAATTTTAAGACACCTATTTCATTAATTTTGTATTTGACCCAATAGTTTTGTTTTAATACCTTTTTTTATTTAGCAGACATTGTATGGATGACATGATTATTTTAAATTTGGGATGGTATTTTCTAATAAGTTACAACAATTAAATGGTATCTAATGAAAAAAAGGGATTGTAATAGTGTATTAAAACATACTATTTCAAGCTGTTTTCGCTTAACCCGTAAGATACACGTAGGAGGGCTTCAAACCGAAAACGAAAGTCAAACAAAGGTTAAATCGCTCATTGAATACAAAACGGACAAATTCCAAAATAATTTGCTCTTCCATTAAAAATCGTATTCCAACCGCTTCCAATTTTAAAATGCAACACTGACTCATTTCAGATTGTGTCCGTTTAGCATTCAATGAACGCAATATACTTTTGCCGAAATATACAAAATAAATAAATATTTTGGTTACGCCACAACTAGCAGAAAGCTTCATATTAAATTCTTTATTTGTATTTTTGCGCGCTCGTTGATTGTCTCAATATGATCAGGTATTTAACTGTTCGTAATGTTGGTAATCGAGGGTCTTGCCTATGAAGCGTCGCGAGCGCCCGTCTAGTCAAGATAAATCCACCGCGCGACGGACATCATCAAATCTCGTGTCCGTCTTTTTTTCGTTAATTATCCGGCCGGGTGTGGTGTGAAATACAGCAAGGATCTTCAGGAGAGCTGGCATTACTCGCTGGTGAGTACCTGTTCGCTATTTTTTGACTTTTCACGAGGGCGAAATCATGTTTTAAGGTAACTGAACCAGTGCACCGCATGAAGACGCTTTCTGCTAGCTTAAAGTGATTATTTATTGAAGGACTGATTCGAAGGAAAAAGCTGGTGGCGTCTACATAATTATTGTTCCACCGAACCGGATTGAATTCGGTACTTTGTAAATTGTGTTATCGAATAGTGACCGTTTCGTTTCGCCTGTAATAGATATATTAATCAAATAGCGACCTTATTACAAGGGGCATATGGTTTACCCGAGCTGCACATTATATCTTGGTAAACATTGTTTTTTGTAGAATTTAAATCTTGAATGTTCCTTGCTTGAAATATATACTAAATATAATTAATTTCACGCTAATACTAAGTTATAGTTACCCCGGATTGCGCAAATACATGATTTATATTCATCACGTTTATTTCTAACAAAATAACGGTACTTGTGCATGATGAAATTTCTAGCGCGTAGGGTACTTACGTTCACAGAGTAGTAGGTGAGGTGATCCCTTCCTTTTCATATTATTTAACTAACAATTGCATTTTGGTATTTAATTGCTCAGGTATTATTAATATAAAATAATTATTAGCACAAACTTTAATAGGTTCAGACACAGTAAATTGTTCTGTGTTAAGTTGGCTGTACGTAACTGAGCAATTGATACGGCTATAAATTGTAGTTTAATAGGTATTTCATTAATTAAGGAGGGTCACCTGACGCTTCCTGTGATTGGGTATCATTTAAATAAAATAAAAAGGTTAGAGTTAATTTTATTGCTGCAGTTGCTTACACCGTTAGTGGTTTGTTAAATCAATTATTTGCTAAGGTTATTAGTAGTTTAATTAAGCATAAGTTGTTTTTTTTTGTATTACTTATATTCGAGACAGTAGGTACCTACTTAAATAGGGCCTACTTGTTGCAATCTAAAGATATTGTCCAATAATTGGAAGCATAAGTTACTTGCTTTTAATTGTTACTATACTTAGGTACTTAAATAGGGGTGCCTACTTGCTTATAGTATTATAATTTATGTTTAACATTGGAAAAAAGTAAGTTATTTGTTTTTCAATTAATATTATTTTTCCATAACTGTTACTTATACGTACTAAATAGGTAGGTACTTAAATAAGAGTACCTATTTATTTCGTTCTAACCAGTTCTTATAGTTTAGAGCATAAGTTATTTGTTTTTTTTTTGTAAATATAACTCATTTGGTAAGTACTTAACTAGGGGTACCTACCTCACCGTGTTTCTCGTATCCGTCGCGGGTCGCGAGGTACCTATTTAGCCGTGCGTTTGCGCTTTCGTCAGCTCGTCCGCGACGTTACCATTATCGCGGTTATTATTTACGCGCCAAACATCGCTGCGTCGTTTCTATTAAACTTATTAAGTTTAAGGTTTTTCAACATATTAATACTTTATGTTGTAGGCTATAGGCGTTGTGTCGATAGCTACTTATACTTAATCAAACTTATTTATTGAAGTTAAACGATGGCTACCGAACGGAAGCTTAAACTTGCGGAGGGCAAACGCTCTCAATGTTTTTTACGTATGCAATCTATTTACGACCTACTTCCAACATTGGAAGATCAAGCAGTCTGTAGACAATTTATTTCTCAAGCTCGTATGATCGACCAATTAAGGGCGGAATTTGTAGACTTAATGGATGATATAAATTTATTGAATCTGGAGATAAAGCCAGACTACGTCGTTAATTATAAATCGATGAACGCGTTTGATGACCTTTATTGCGATGTAAAGTGTAGATTAACAAAAATCGATGCACCGACATCGAGTGTATCGACTATAAAGAGTGAATCGTCTCATGTATGTAGGGAAGAATCCATTAAGATCCCGAGAATCGAACTTCCGAGTTTCGATGGGGAAATTCAAAACTTTCCTTTCTTTTATGAAACCTTTAAAAGAGTTATTCATGAAAATAACAAACTCACTGATTCAGAGCGTGTTCATTATTTGTTTAGTCATCTCACGGGCAAAGCTAAATGTATATGCGCGGGTATTATTCCTGCCGCGGAAAATTATAAAACGGTTTGGGATGCATTAATTGCGAAATATCATGATAAACGTGCGTTAGCTACATCTTACTTGAACCAATTGTTTTCCATGAAGCCCGTCAATGGTCCTTCGGCAATTAACTTAGAAAAAGTTATTGATAAATTTGCTGCTACTATTTCAGCAATAAAACAACTTAAAATCAGTGAGTTGAGTGAGTTTATTTTCGTTCATTTGGGTCTTAAGTTATTAGATTCGGATACCGCTAAAAGTTTCGAAATGTCTATTCGGGAGTCGGAGACGATGCCTGTATATGAGGATTTTGTTCGATTCGTACGAGAGCAAGTAAAAATTTTACATCGAACGTCACAGCGTTCGTCCATTAAAACGGATAATACTCCGTCGGGTGGTGGCGGCGGAGGACGCGCCCCCCTGCCTCGCGCACCGCACGCATACGTCAGCACGCAAGCGCAGCCTGCTGCTAGTCCGTGCGCTATGTGTAGTAGTCCTGAACATTCGCAACTTTATAGTTGCAACCAATTTTTGAAACTTTCACCTAATGAAAGGTTTAACTATATTAAGCAGAACAAATTGTGCACTAACTGTCTTAGTATACAACACACTTCGTCGAAATGTCATTCAAAAAAATCTTGTCGAAAATGTAATGGCAAACATCATTCTTTGCTACATTTTAATTCATCGCAGCAAAGGCAAGTGCCTCAACGTGAAGAATCGAGCACTGGTGCTAGTGTTGGTAACAATAGCATGAAATATGTGTTAGCTACCAACAGCAAACCTATTGAGGTCAGCACTGAAGATGACCATGCTTCTAGCTCGAAACAAGTGCCCGTATGCACATTGTCGGCAACCGGACGTATGAAATCGCCTGTGACAGAGATTCTTGCAACTGCCAAGGTCCTGGTAGTCGGTCGCAATGGGAAGGATAAGCTGGTGAGATGCCTGCTAGATCCTGGATCTCAGAAACATTATATGACTTCCAAATGCAGCCAAGCTTTAGGTTTGACCATTGAACGCGGTTCCATGACAACGGTTAAGGGCATAGGTGGAGCGACTCAACCCGTTCGAGGGAGAGTCAATATTACATTTAAATCACGGTTTGACACTGGTTTGCCATATAAAATTGAGGCTCTTGTGTTAGATGAAATCACCTCACAATTGCCAATTAGCCACGTTGATGTATCATCTGGGCTTATCTTTGATGATGTTCCATTAGCAGATGACACCTGGGCTATTCCAGGTCAAATTGATATTCTTCTAGGAGTAAAATTGTTCGCTGAAATGCTAATGCCAGGGAAGGTTATAAACCAACCTGGCCTACCTGACGCTTTAGAAACGGCGTTAGGATATATTGTCTTAGGCGATGCGCCAGTTGTAGCGCCGCCCCCCGACTCTACCGTGGGTTACTGCGCTACATACGACATTGAAAATTTAATAAAAAGATTCTGGGAGGTTGAAGACCTGGGCGAAGATGTGATGCTTAGCGCGGAAGAAAAACAGGCTGAAGAAATATATAAGGCAACTGTCAAACGTCTCCCAGATGGACGCTACCAAGTAGCTCTTCCGTTTAAATTACCTCCCAGCAATCTGGGTGATTCGTACAAGTCTGCGGAACGCAGATTTTTGGCCTTGGAGCGGAAATTCGCAGCCCAGCCGGAAATAAAAAGGTTATATGATGAGGTTATGCTAGAACACCTACAAAAAAACTACTTGTCTGAAGTGTCTGAGAAACATTCTAGCAATGCTTTCTACATTCCACACCATCCGGTTTGTCGCTTTGATAAACTGACCACAAAAGTGAGAGCTGTGCTGGATGCTAGTGCTGCATCTTCCAGCGGCTTCTCGTTAAATGATGTGCTCCACACAGGACCAAGGCTTCAGGCAGACTTGTTTTGTATATTACTAAATATGCGTCTTTTTGAAATGGCTATTACTGCGGACGTTCGACAGATGTATCTTTGTATAGATGTCTGCGAGGCAGATCGATCGTATCAGAGAATCCTTTATAGATTCGACTCTAATTCGCCATTGAAGGTTTATCAATACAACCGTGTTGCATTCGGGTTACGTTGTAGTCCGTTTTTGGCTCTGCGCACCGTTAAGGAATTGGTAGATAATGTAGGAGACAACTTCCCATTAGCGAAGGAAATAGCTTCCCGGGATATATATATGGATGATATCGCCAGCTCAATTATGAATGAAGCTCAAGCTGTCACGGCAGCTCAACAACTGATAGAGTTATTTCAAGGTGGTGGTTTTCAATTGGCGAAATGGTCTTCCAACTCGGCGCTTGTTATGGATAGTATCCCAAAGGAATTGCACTTATCACAAAGCGTAGCATTTGATGATGAGACTATACTCAAAATACTAGGGTTACGTTGGTACCCTTCTGATGATGTTTTTGGATTCGAGGTCAGTCCGGACGAGCGGCCTTGTACAAAACGTAACATTTTGTCTTCGGTAGCACGATTATTTGACGTGCTGGGTCTTGTTGCCCCGATAATTGTATTCGCCAAGCTTCTAATTAAAGAACTATGGCTTCAAAAAATTGATTGGGATGAAATTCCTCCTGATCATATAACGCGTCAGTGGCAACAGTTTCAAACTGAACTGCCATTGATTTCAAAAATGAAGTTTCCAAGACATCTTGGTGTAGTAGAGTCGTGTTCGGTTACCGTTCTGGGTTTCGCCGATGCTAGCGAAAAGGCTTACGGTGGTATGGTATACGCGTATGTAACATGCCCAATTAAGGAGCCTTCCATACAGCTAGTGTGCGCGAAATCGAAGGTTGCGCCGTTGAAGATTGTTTCCTTAGCACGACTTGAATTGTGTGCTTCATTGTTGTTGTCTCAACTAATGAAAAAGGTTCTAGATGCTTATTCATCTAGATACCCCATTGATTCGGTTTTGGCTTTCTCCGACTCTACGGTGGCTCTTTGTTGGATTCACTCATCACCACATCGGTGGCAGACCTTTGTGGCAAACCGAGTGGCAAAGATACAAGAAAACTTGTCAAGCAGTCACTTCTTTCATATCAAGGGCACGGAAAATCCAAGTGACTGCCTATCCAGAGGACTGATGCCAGCACAATTGATAGAACACCCCCTTTGGTTACACGGTCCTCCGTGGGTAAGCCTACCTAAATGTGAATGGCCAGTTACGCCTTTCCATGTAGATGACTATGAAGCTCCAGAAGCCAAATCTGTTTCACTAGTGGCCAGAGATGATGCTACTACAAATATTTTCTACGAGATGTCTCGTCGATTTTCTTCATGGAGCAAGTATGTGAGAAGCGTGGTATACGTTTTGAAAGTCCTAAAGAATCTGCCAAAAGGTCCTATTACGGCCGATGATCTCATAGTGGCTGAATCCAGGATTTTACTTGCGTTACAATTGGTTTATTTTGGCCAAGATATGGCCAACTTAGCAGCTGACAAGCCTTGTTCTAACGTAATGTCCAGACTCAAACCGTTTTTGCATAACGGGCTGATACGTGTTGGGGGGCGTTTGACTAATTCGAACGAAACTTACGATTACAAACATCCAATGCTATTACCTCGTAGCGATCATATTATTAATTTACTCGTTGATTATTACCATCAACGCAACTTTCACACTGGTCCAGAGACTTTAATGTCAATATTGCGACACCGTTACTGGATTATTTCGGCTCGACGGATCATACGTCAAAGGATTCACCAGTGTAATTTTTGTTTTCGGACAAAACCTCACGCCACGCACCCAATGATGGCAGACTTACCTGCGTTAAGGGTAAATCAAGTGGAGAAAGCTTTCATCCATACCGGTTGCGACTACGCCGGTCCATTATATTACACTCCTATACGGCGAAGAGGTGTGAGGAGTCAGAAGGCGTATTTGTGTCTCTTCACATGTCTTACTACACGTGCGATTCATGTCGAAATTGCTTCGGACTTAAGCACAAGCAGTTTTTTATCTGCCTTTAAAAGATTTCTGTCAAGACGTGGACCAGTCAAATTTATGTATTCCGATAACGGCACAAATTTTATTGGCGCCAGAAATTACTTGAAGGAAATATACGATTTCCTCTCAAATAAATATCGAGAGGTATGGGAAAACGAATTGGCAGATAACAATATAACATGGAGGCTTATCCCACCGAGTGCCCCTCACTTTGGTGGATGCTGGGAAAGCAACGTAAAATGTGTAAAAACGCATCTTTTCCGTACCATCGGTAAACAAATATTGTCGTATGAGGAACTATCTACAGTTCTAACGCAGATAGAAGCGTTATTGAATTCGCGTCCGTTGTCAGTGCTCAGCTCTGATCCTACAGAGCCTTCTGCTCTAACGCCCGCCCATTTTTTAAACACAACCCCACTTGCCTTCCTTCCGGCGCCGCCTGTAGCCGATATATCCGATCATCTTTTGCAAAGATTTCAACTTTTAGATAAATTAACACAATCTTTTTGGAAGAGGTGGCGTGATGAGTATTTGCACACGTTACAAGTTCGACAAAAATGGAATACTCCTACTCAGCCTGTCAAGGAAGGAACAATCGTAGTCATTATGCAGGACAACATTATGCCTTTACAGTGGCCTTTAGGTCTTATTGTCAGGCTTTTTACTGGGAAGGATGGTGTTGCCCGGGTAGCCTTGGTAAAAACTAAAATTGGCCTGTTGAAGAGGCCCCTAGTTAAGTTATGTCCTCTTCCTATGCAATAACTAGTGTTCATATGCAGTTATTTCATTAATTAAGTTTAGTTATAGGATACTTAAGGCTCTTAGTTTTATTATACGATAGAGTCACTTATTGATAACACAATTTATTTTCAATTCTGTTTATTGGAAAGACCATCCCTTCAAGGCCGGGGGAAATGGTTACGCCACAACTAGCAGAAAGCTTCATATTAAATTCTTTATTTGTATTTTTGCGCGCTCGTTGATTGTCTCAATATGATCAGGTATTTAACTGTTCGTAATGTTGGTAATCGAGGGTCTTGCCTATGAAGCGTCGCGAGCGCCCGTCTAGTCAAGATAAATCCACCGCGCGACGGACATCATCAAATCTCGTGTCCGTCTTTTTTTCGTTAATTATCCGGCCGGGTGTGGTGTGAAATACAGCAAGGATCTTCAGGAGAGCTGGCATTACTCGCTGGTGAGTACCTGTTCGCTATTTTTTGACTTTTCACGAGGGCGAAATCATGTTTTAAGGTAACTGAACCAGTGCACCGCATGAAGACGCTTTCTGCTAGCTTAAAGTGATTATTTATTGAAGGACTGATTCGAAGGAAAAAGCTGGTGGCGTCTACATATTTCAAGACCTTAATAATGAAGAACGGCTTTAAAACATGTTCCTCGTAATGGTTTTCGAATTGGAGTAATTGTAAAAATATGAACAATTTCAATTAGGGTTGTTCATTAATTTTCAACAATTAATTTAGGACCATATGCAATTTGAATTAAGTGTCCATTACTGGTGCCTGTTAGCTATAAGTGTCCATCATTGGTGCCGTCACCCTACATTTATTTAAAACTATCTTCTGCCTACTTCCGCGTAGATTTCGATTATCATTTATTCCCTCGGGAACTTTAAAACTATCCTATGTCCTATTCCAGGACTTAACCTATACGTGTGGCAAGTTTCATCTCGATTCGTTCAGTAGTTGAAGCGTGATTGAGTAAGAAACATCCTAACGTCCAAACTTTCTCATTAACATATAATATCCTTTTAATAATATTATAAGTGCTAAAGTCTGTGTTTGTTACTTTGTTACTCCTTCACGCAACAGCTGGACGGATTTGGATGAAATTTGGAATGGACATACGAGTAGCTTATACAGTGGATAAAACCGATCTTATCTCCTTCACCGGGACTCAAGCTATGGGTCAAGGCGTGAAAGCCTAACATTACAAAGTTACTTCCACATTTAGGCACTTGTCCCACTGCAAGGGAGAAAGCGATTAGATATCGTCTATTCTCGCTCAAGAAACGAACAATATAGATCCCGTGTCAATTACAAAAAAAACACATACTCGTACCTATATTATATAGTTGATCACTAGCTGTTCATACTGCCGTCGAGAACTTTTACCACTAGTTTGTCGAAATTAAAGATATAGATATAGAAGAAAGAGCAGTGTTCGCATTGTTGTGTTCCGGTTTGGAGATAAGACAGCCGGTGAAATTACTAACATAGAGGCATTCTATAGTCCTGAGGGTTGGCAACGCATTTGCAGTCTTAGGTTTGCATTGCAGTCTTGTGAATGCGAATGTCTATGGGTCACAGTTTCCACTTACCATCCGGTGGCCTGTGTGCTCGTTTGTCTTCTTTATGCCATAAAAAAAAGGATCCGTGTCAATAAAAGAGACAGATACATTAATAGCCGATCGCTGGCTCTACTCGCTTCTCACTCATTGTCGGTGGTGGGACAAGCCTTATAAAAAATGTACAGTCAACCCATTTGAGTCCTAGGCTACTATAAAACTATGTCATAGTGGCATAGTAATTCAAATCGTAAGGGACTTCTTCAGAATCGCATTTAAACGTCACTTTGACATAGTTGCATAGTGGTCTGAATTGGTTGAGTGAACGTATAATTATGTCTGTTTTTTTCTTCATCAGAGCTATCTATCCTATTATCAAAGTCCACATCGGCTCCAGGCACGTGAATGAGTCTGGAATATTCATAAATATTGATAAAGCACTTTGTCATGAAGATTTCAATAAAATCACCTATCAAAACGACATATGTCTCCTAAAACTCCGGGATCCAATAACATTCAGCCGAAACGTTGCTAAGGTGGAATTACCTGATGAAAATGTAGAAATTGCGAAGGGAGCTCTGGTGAACATCACTGGGTGGGGAAACAAGGGTGTAAGTATCTCTATCCTTTTGATTTTTGCTTCTTCAAAACCTAGTATGTATCAAAAACGTAATTTTGCGTTGCGTGTTGCTCACTCAGGTTCACATTTACGTGTACCCCGAAACCTAGTAAGTGCACAAAAAACGGGCTAGACTGTTTCAAAATCTAGTATGTCACAAAACTATTTCAAAAACCTAGTATGTGACATGCACTTACTAGGTTTTGAAAAAAACAGAGTCTTGAAAACTAGCGTGTCACTAATTCATTATTTGCATTTGAATTTCAAATGCTAGTATGGCACATAAAACATGTATTATAGGAAATTTAAAAAATATAGATACATACCTACGTATCTAGTTAACCAAAGATAAAAGATAAAAGATAAAAGATATTTATTCAGTAAGTAGGCCGCACGGGCACTTTTACATGTCATGAATCTACCAGCGCTTCCCAAGAGGAGACCACTGCCGAGAAGAAACGCCGCAAGAAACTCAGCAGTCAGTCATTTTTTAAACATGTTACAATGGTAGTACTTAATCTAGCATTATATAAAGCAATAAATATTAAATTAAATATAATATCAAATAGCAAATAGCATGCGTAGTTCAGCAGGAAAACATGTCAAAAACATTACGAGAGAGACAAGGGGGGGGGGGGGGGGGGAAGAGAGGAGAGGAAAAAAAAAACGGTGTCCCCTAGACAAACAACTTTGCAATTTTACAAATTATGAATGACTAAGTTTCGGGTTTAGGCCAAGCATTTTTATCTGTTAGATAGTCCTCGACCCTATAGTACGCTTTAGATATTAACGACTTTTTTAAGTAATTTTTAAGTGCTGGAAAGGGTAATGTTAAAGCTTCGTCAGGTAATTTGTTATAGAAATGAATGCATTGACCAACAAATGATTTATATACTTTACGGACGCGGAATTTTCGGATAACAATTTTATTTTTATTTCTTGTATTTAGATTATGTACATCGGAATTTTTGGTGAAAGAATTTAAATTTTTAATAACATAAATAATATTCTCATAAATAAATTGAGACGCTACAGTTAAGATGTGAATTTCTTTAAAAAGTTCTCTTAAGGAGTCACGGGAATTTAAGTTATAAATAGAACGAATAGCCCTTTTTTGTAAGACAAATATACTTTGTATTTCAGCTGCCTTACCCCAAACCAGAATACCGTACGACATCACACTATGGAAATAACTATAATAAACTATGCGAGCTGTCTCAACATTAGTTAGTTGTCTAATTTTCCTAACCGCGTAAGCTGCCGAACTTAGTTTACCTGCCAGTACCGCTATATGGGGACTCCATTGCAAATTTTTATCTATGGTTATGCCTAGAAAAACTGCCTTATCTACCATTTGCAGACACTCGTCATTTAGAAAAATACTAGAATCTACCGGTTTAACATTAGGCAAAGCGAACCTAACACATTTAGTTTTTTTAGCATTTAGTAGTAAATTGTTACTAGTAAACCAATTAAGTACTTTAACTAGTGTGGCGTTTATCCTACTGTAGTCAATGGACTTTCTATCTACTTTGAAAATTAATGAAGTATCATCAGCAAAAAGTACAATCTCACAAAGTTTATCTACTGTTGGTGGTAAGTCATTTATATAAACCAGAAATAAAAAAGGGCCTAAAATTGAGCCTTGCGGCACACCTAATTTCACTGTAGCTCCAACAGATTGCGTTTTGTTTACAACAACTGTTTGAGTTCTATCACTTAGATAAGAAGACATGAGATTTGAAGCTTTATTGGACAATCCATAATGTTTTAATTTTAAAATTAGGGTCGAATGATCCACGCAATCGAAAGCTTTAGAAAGATCACAAAATATTCCTATTGCATCACAAGATTTCTCCCAACTGTTATATATATATTTAATGAGCACAGAAGCCGCATCTATTGTTGATCGACCTCGGGTAAACCCAAACTGGTTACTGTTAAGTATTTTATTTCTATTAAAGTGACCTAACATATCATTCAGCATTAGTTTCTCAAAGACTTTACTTAAAACGGGTAGTATGGAAATGGGACGGAAGTTCGTTAAATCACTCATCTCGCCCGATTTAAAAAGAGGTATGACTTTACTATATTTCATGAGATCTGGAAAGATCCCCTCTGATAAACAATTATTGTAAATTAATGATAAATGGGGTGCAATTACATCTATGATACGAAATAGTACTCTAACTGATGTGCCCCACAAATCCTCAGTCTTTTTTAAACTAAGCGATTTAAATACCTTGACTATTGATTCTGAATTTACAGGGCTGAATTCAAAGTTTATATTACATTTACTGACATTAGTGCAAAGTAATGATTGAGCTTCAACCGCGGATGATTTAAGACATTTCGTTGTATTAGAGGCTATGTTTGAAAAATAATCTTCGAATGCTAAGGCAACGTCTTTATTTGACGTGATTTGTTTGTCACCTGCGTTTATGGTGACTTGATTGTCACGTGTTTTTGATTTTCCTGTTTCTCTATTTATAATATTCCATACAGTTTTTACTTTATTGTCAGCTGATTTGAGTTTAAGACTAAGAAAATTTGCCTTAGCAGTTAAACAAACTTGCTTAAAGGTCCTCGAATAATTCTTAACATAAATTAGGAAGTCGGCGTTCTTATTGTCCTCCCTCTCTTTATATAGGTCATAAAGCCTATTTCTACTCTTATGAATGCCTACAGTAGCCCATTCACTAAACTTGGTTTTCGACCTAGAAATAGTTTTCATTTTAAAATTATTATTAAATTGGTGTAGAATTACGCCAAACAAGTCTTTGTAAATACTATTAGAGTCATTGTTTAAGAAAGGTAACACTGAAAGATTAGCCTGAACTTTATTTTTGAATAATTCCAAACGATTGCTAGTTATAGGTCGGTATGTTATCGTCTGAGGTTTTTGATAAAAATCATTTAAGAAAGATGCCTTCTGACCACTATGGTCAGAATTAAAACAATTAAATATTTCTTTATCCAAACATTCGCAATTACAAAAAATGTTATCTAAGCAGGTTGCACTACTAACACCTATCCGTGTGGGTTCAAAGAACAGATTAGCTAAATTAAAAGATTTAAATAAACTTAGTAACCGAGTGGTATTATTTGACGTTTCAAGTAAGTTAACATTAAAATCTCCACAAACTATAACATGCTTCTGGCTATTACTTGCTAATTTTAACACATGTGCCATGGTAGATTCAAATGTGCAAAAATCAGATAGTGGTGGTCTGTAAACACATATTATTATATAACTTTCTAGTTCTGCGCAAGAAATTTCTACAATCCTTTCTATCGATAGCTTTATAATATCCTTTCTTTCTTTGGATTTAAGGGTACTTTTAACAATTATAAGAGAGCCACCATGAATGGCACTTTTTCTGGAAAAATAACTAACTAATTTAAAATTTATGAAATCTAATATCAATTGGTCTGGTCTAAGCCAATGTTCAGTAATGCACATAATTTGTACATTTTCATTATCTAAGAACAACCCTATTTCTAGTTCTTTGCTGGAAAAACCTTGAATATTTTGATGGATTAAATTTATACTCAAGGGTGTTTCCGCTGTCCTATAATTTAGTTTAAATCATGATGTAAGGCATTATTGCTAATATTGGCTTGCTGGGACTTGATGCTACTGTATATCAAGAGTGTCATGAGCTAATATTGAAAAAAAAAATCGGCTGATACAAAACATATTTCTTTGCTCTCGTGTAAAATTACCTCAATATCACTTGCTGGGTTTTTTAATAGGGCAGATGAATAGTTTTAGCCAAAATAAAATAACAAGAGTTTGGAATCGCTAATGGATGACTAGTGTAAGAAATAGCGAGTTCTTCCGTTCCAGTACTTAAAAATTACTTTTAAAAGTCGTTAATGTCTCAAGCGTACTATAGGGTCGAGGACTATCTAACAGACAAAAATGCTTGGCCTAAACCCGAAACTTAGTCAGTAATAATTCGTGAAATTTCAAAGTTGTTTGTCTAGGGGACACCGTTGATGTAGGAAAACATTGTGTTTTTTTTCCTTTTCTCCCTTTATCTCTCTTGTAATATTTTTGACATGTTTTCCTGATGAACTACGCATGATATTTGATATTATATTTAATTTATTATATAAAGCTTTATACTAAGAACTATAATTGTAGTACTTAATATGGTTAAAAAACGACTGACTGCTGAGTTTCTGGCGGCGTTTCTTCATAGCAGTGGTCTCCTTTTGGGAAGCGCTCGTAGATTCTTGACGTGTAAAAGTGCCCGTGCGGCCTACTTACCGAATAAATATCTTTTAGTTTTATTGATGAAGTGGAATTCGATAAAATGATGGACCTATCCACCCACTTCCTCACTTGGCGGTATGCGTGCAGTAAAACTTACTGTCGGCATAAACGGGGCGCGTTGATTGGTAGACGCCACTGGTTGCCTAGCAACCCTTACCGATTCCGTGTTTTACTGCAAGCATACCGCCAAGTGAGGAAGCGGCCCAAGTCTCAGGTATTTTTTGTGTTTTGCAGGATGAGCACCATCATTATCCAAAGTTTCTACAACGAGTAACAGTTTCAGTGTTACCGGATAAAGCTTGTCTTCAAGTAAATCCCAGAATGACAAGCAGAATGCTCTGCGCAGCGTTGTACGGAGTCTTTACTTGTGACGTAAGAACAGTTGAATGATAGCCAGTTGTTCCCCATAATCTTAGGCCTGTATTAATAAACTAATCTCAACTCTAATGCTCGTCTCGAGATGCGTCAAAAATGACAGTGTTCTATGGTTTGACGTTTACTTTGACGTATCTTGTGACGCGCATCTCAGCCAAGATGGTTTATCAATACGGGCCTTAGAGTTTTATTACTCTTAGTTATAGCTGTAGTGAGTTAAGTGGTGACACTAAACTCTAGCGAAAATGAATCTGTTCCAGTTAAATATTTCCTCCAAAAATTGATTATGTATAATACAATGATTTTTCAACAGCTATTATCAAACCGCGATTAGTATACACTTCGGAAGTACCGTTAGCACAAAAGTACATATAATGAATAAATATAATTAATTATAATATAAGTCAATCTATGATATCTTCATAGTTTAACTGCAGACACTTATAGATAAAAGTTTCACAAAGGATTGCTTCATCTTAATCATTGAGTTCGTATAACAACTCTACCTATTCTTGGTAAATGCTGTGTCATTTGTTTTATAAAAAAATTAAAGTCAATGTAAATGTTTGACAAATCAATGTCATTATTTGCCACATAATTTTCATGTTACCGGTTACCGAATCGCTGTACGTGTCGAAAATAAATTTGTGTAGTATATGTATAATATGAATCGTGGCAAAGTGTTAAACGGTCGGTGCCGAGAAATCACCTTCAATGTATTAACATATTTTAATAATGAAAATTATAAAACAAAGGTTCTTCTGAAGTCTTTGATGGTCATTCTAAGTGTAAACGTAATGATTTCTGAGGTTACTATTCCAAAGGATACATTACAGGAAATAATTGGATTACTGAATAATAATCGCAAAGTCTTAAATCGTGTGGTGGCTGCGACGGGCGTTTGCAAAAAAACAGTAATAACAATAAAAAAAGAAGAGAATGTTGCCAGGGAAAATAACACACCTGTTAGATGTGAACGGTGCATATTTAACACTATTTAGCACTCTAATTATCTATTTTGTTTTTTCTGCGCCAGGTGATGATACGGACACTTCTGAAGACGATGGTGTTATGAATTAATAAATTTTGATGGTGTTCCTAAATTTAATTATTACACTATTTTTTTTTTTATTGTAGGTAAATATAATTATTATTTCCCAAGGTTTAAACTTCTTGGTACAGAAATATGCATTTTCATTTATCTGCACACTCTACCATTGACAATGTCATTTCATGTATTAATTCAGAAACGACATATGTGCTCGATTGTATTCTAATCGCGGTTTGATAATACCTAATGATACTTTACTTGATTTCATAACAGCATCACCGTTAACAGGGGTGTTATTCTCTCAAAAACAACGGACTGTCGGACGAACGAGCGAAATCGCAGCAGCGAGTTTAAGTAGTTCCGTCAGAGCGAACAAAACGCATTTTAGCGCATGCATTTTCAATTAAGCAGCCTTATACGTCGATCCATCGGCAGAAACCATGCTGCTAAATTGAAAATGCACGCGCTAAAATATGTTTTGTTCGCACTGACGACGGGACTACTTAATCTCGCTGCTTGGACTCACTCGTTCGTCCGTCCGACCGTCGTTGTTGAGAGAATCACTACCCAGAACACTAGTGAGCCTTATTGTAACGTGACAAGATCACATCAGGGCACAAATGATCAGTTAACTGTGTTGATGTTTGTACTTACTTCAATAAAAGATGTGAGGGTATTATGGTCGCCTTTATCGTGATAGATAAGCATTCATCACTGTTGCACCTACTTACTGGTTAGAAAGTGATAGTTGTTTTATCCACATTTATTCACAAGGATAAACATAGCCATAATAGGCCCAAAGGGTTGACTTCTTATTTTTCTTTTACTGTCCTTTGTGATCGAGCCATTTTTTTCTTTTTAGAGAGATGGCGGTGGACCTTTGACTCAAAACAACGTACAAGTCGGTATTTTAACATTGCAACCTTCGGCGTGCAGTCTACGGCCTTCATTCTACACGAAAGTTTCCAAATATATCAAATGGATCAACACTACAATCACACGCAACGTGTAACTGACTATTTTTAACAGACAGACAGCAGCGTTTGACTCAAAGCCATATCGAAATAATCGAACCGCTAAATAAATCTTCCTAAGTATTGTAATTTGGCCCTAATATATAAAAAGGACGCATGCGTAATTTGATAGTCAAAGTAAATTTAAACTCACATCTTAAGAAATAAGGTCATTATTACATAGTTACGCAGTTCTATGTGACATACGCCTTTTTTTCTGCGAAGGGCAAAATAGAAGCATACAAGTTAATCTGTCCGTAATTTACGCTTTCACGGCTTAAATACGAGTATGTAATTGGTTCGGAGATAGCTTGAGTCACGTTAAGTTTTTTTTTTTGGATAAATGATAATACAATTATATACTTACCTATATGTTTTCGTTTATTATTTCATCTAGGATAATTCTGGGGTCTTAATGAAAACGGGCATAAGTCGACTTAAGTCGTAATAAAAAAGGGTAAGTACATGAACGGCATATACCAGATAAACCCTTTTTCATTTGATCTTCAGAAGACTTATACCCTTTTTAGCTAAGACCTTAGTTTCCCATATACCCTTTCTACCATGTAATTGATCAGTATAAAATGGTGTTACTGCCACTTAATTTTCGCTTCTTTTAATTTAGTCTTTGATACTTACATCAAAATTTCTCTAAAGGCAAATATTATTTAAGTAGGGTTTATTGGACATTTAGATTATCTTATTGACGTAAGGGACATGCTATCTCAGCAGCTAAACTTTAAATAAAAATTGATTTATTTGTCGTTAAACAGTGAAACAACAAAGTTCTTAGCTTTATTTATTTATTTCAATCGTAATTAAAAGAGAAGGAATAACGGTGTTTCGATTTACTGAAAAGTAACCATTTGTCCTTTACGCCAATTTAGATTATTTACATTAGGGTCGTCGATATATTACTTTTTATCCCAGAAAATACTTACGGAACCTTATTTATAAGTAAAATAAAAAGATAAAAAACTATGTAAATTGGCCACATCAAGGGTCTTTTACATTTCGGTAAGTGAATCTGCCAGCGCTTCGGATAAGACCACGCCTCAAGAAACTCTAGAAGAAGATTATTTTTATTCGACTCCGAAAAAAGAATGAGGTTCTCAATTCGTCGGGATATTTTTTTATGTGCGTATCCCGATTACGCAGGCCGCTGGTCCGATTTGACAATAGTAGTTTATGAAATTGTTGCATAATGAGGGGTATTAAAAGACGAGTGTCTGTTTAAGAACCGAGCTGCTAGGCGAGGTTTTTAATAGTATCACACGAGTGTTTTAATATCTAGTTATGTGCAGTTTCATACACTACTTTATCTACTCTCAAACATTACAACAAAACGTATTCAATTAATGGCGCCAAAACCTAGCACAGACAAGTAAAATTGGAATGAAAACTTTTTGTAACTGCTGTACAAATGAAGCGAACCGCATGTGCGTTCCATTATAAAAAAAATATATATTAACTCCTCAACGGTACCTATTTCAAGGATGGCGATAAGATATCTCGATTAAGATATTTCAGCGAATATGACGAAGCACATTTCGTTGCTTAAATACTAAAGGGCCACAAATCAAAATGTGTTTGTGTTGCATTTAAATTCGGAATGCTATATACTTTAAGTTTTAAATCAAACGATATACCGGTTAACTGGGGTTACTTTGATTAAAGGGGTAACATTGCTCAACCTTAAAACGACAACAATTATAGTGGTAATCTTCTTAAATTATTTAAATAATTGTATAACTATATAAGTAGCTTGCTCCTGATGAAACATTTAATAGAATAATTGAATATTAAAATTAGATTTTGGGGTGGGCAATGTTACCCCGTAAATCAAAGTAACCCCAGTTGACGGTAATGATTTTGTTTTGTGGTGCTTTTGCATTTAAGCAGCGATTTAGGTTTAACTTTGACTTTCCCGCGGCGTTGCTTACGGCGAGCGAGGGACAAAATAACAGTATAATGAGGATGACTAATAAGTATGAAGGTGCTACTGGTAGTTTTTTAATGAGCTTTCCGTTATCTACACTAGAATGTTTTAATGAGTAAATATCTGTATTTTTGTATGTTTGTAAATAAAAAACATAAAAGATATTGGACCGATTTCAATTTATTTTTCACTATGAGAATGCTACTTTTTCCCTGAGTAACATAGGCTATGTTTTTACCTTTGCACATACGGAATCTTGGGTAGCAGTGAATTTAAAATAAAACAAACTATGTTTACACGGTGCATGTATGTTTTATTGTCAGTTTCAAAAATATGTTTAAGCACCGAGTCAATAAAGTCGTCAACAAGTTGATTTTGATTGTGGCGTTGATCCAGTCGATGTGCTTGCAGTCTTTGTTGTAGATTGTCGGCAGGAGACCGCATCTTGTACGGTTTGTACAAGTTGTTTGTGATTGGGGCGTTGATCCAGTCGATGTGCATGCAGACCTTGGTGTAGAGTGAAGTCAGGAGACCGCATCTTGTAGGGTTTTTACAAGTTGTTTCTGATTGTGGCGTTGATCCAGTCAATGTACTTCGAGACCTTGGTGTAGAATGACGGCAGGAGACCGCATGTTGCAGTAGCTTTATATGACACTATACCAACTTGCACGTTGTTTAGAGTCAAGGGACCGCCGGCGTCTCCCTAAAAAAATACATTTTATAATATATGCTACCAGAACTATGTTATTAACCCCTATTAAAGCCCCTATTATTTTTGATCTCTGGTGCTTCTATAAAGCTCTCATTGTCTAAAACTACATATTTTCTATTTTTAGTTTATTAAAACATTGAATATTTAATAACGTGTTTAAGTCTGTTGCATCGTAGCTCCCAATCATTATGATCCGATTCAGTCGTTGTTTTTTTTTTAATCGACAGCTAGTTCACGTCGGGTAGTTTTAAGGTAAGTGTTCAGCTCTGAAAATAGGGACGTGATATTTCGGAGGTATACTTACTTCACAAGTATCAAGTCCTCTCGCGCCGGCGCACAACGAGTTGTCTGACATAAGATGATCAATCTGACGACAAGCTTCATCCGACAACACTGCGACCGTTGCTTGATGTAGAAATGTCGGGAAACGATTGCCACCTTTACCCTGTTCAAACACAAAACTGTAATTCTGTGTATGGTACTGCCGTTCTAAACAAAATCGCAGTAAGTAAGATAAACCTCTAGGGGGCCTAGTAAGGCTGCGTCTATATCGCGTGTCAACTGTGGATAAAGCATCCGTCACTTTTTGACACGTGTACTTATTTACGTGTCAGATGGTGACAGATGCCTTATACAAAATTTGTCACGCGATAAACGCAGCCATATTAGGCCCACTGTATTAACCTTATTATTAACGACATAGAATTGGCATTGGAGGGCAGGGTAGACGTCAATATGTTTACATTTTTAACCTTATTCCGTTGGAATAAGGTAGGACTTGACAGAAACTCATGGAGCTAACACCATGAGCTTCTGATTAGTCCAAAAGAGAACATAATTGATTTACCGAACAATAAAATTGGCCTCACGTGTGGAAGAGAACCCATTTAGGGATAAGTTTGCCTTTGTCATCAGTGTAATAACAATATTGTTACATTAGTTTTTTGTGCAATAAAGAGTTTACATACACACATTATGTACACCTGTAAGGGTAAAATCAAGTGATTTTTTTATACTTAACGAAATATTCCTGTAAACAACTCCACGTAATTAACTCCATTTCATTTCGTATTATGTTACTTACTCGATGTATGAATGTGGAAGAAGCGAAAGAAATTTGTCAAGATCGTAGCAAATGGAAAGAAGTGGTCTCTGCCTATCCCTGTAGGAAACAGGCGTGATTTAATGTATGTATGTATGTTATGTTACTTACAGCCTTCATTCCCCATCCAGTGACATTAACCATGGTTCCCGCTGCAATGTCTATATTTGCATTCGCCAGTCCGATTTCAGCGATAGTTCGATTAAACGGAACCGGATCTCTGAGTTTCAGGAGACATATGTCATTCGCGGCGGAGATTTCACTAAAGTTTTCATGGCACAGCTCCTCGTCGACACGGATAAAGGTTCCGTGAAGGCCCACGTGGTTGGAGCCTATGTGAACCTTTTCTATTCGACTGCCAGATCTAAATCATACAAATAAATGTCAAGGGACAAATGCCTCCTATTACACCATCGTGACAATGACAGGTGACATGTGACATGTGACGATTCGGTAAACATTGCAGAGTTGAAAAGTTTTCACATCACAGTGGCCTTAATATGGCTGCGTTTATCGCGTGACAAAGTTTGGATAAGGCATCCGTCACCTTCTGACACGTAGATAAGTACGAGAGTGACGGATGCTTTATCCACATTTGACACGCGATATAGACGCAGCCATACTAGGCCCGTTGGGATTTGTATAAGCTACTCCATGTAAACTGAAATGTCACCTCTCACCTGTCATTGTCAGGGGGACGAAATAGGGGGTTGGTCTCAAACTCTATGTACTAATCACAAAAAAAAACCATATTATCGGCTTAATTCAAATTTATAACTTTGTCGAATTAAAGCTTTGTAGACAGACAGATGGACGTGGCGAAACTAGTCTAGTCTATGCCATGCTTTGTTCTTATCTGTAATACGGTATTTGACAAAAGTCAAATCAGCTTCTTTTTATGAAACATCAAAAACGCTTCGTTACGTTCGCTAGGGATTACTATCTTGTGACGTCACAATCAAACAGCGTCCTTATTGTTGGATTTTATGAATTTAAAAATCTTAAAATAGCAAACTAAAATATAAGATTGATGTTTCCTTAGTATTTTTATATAAATAAACTATTCCAAGCTGATGAATCTTTAAAATCATCACTAAAGAACAACTGGATCGTCATTAACTGACTCTATGTGCGGCCTTAAGACTCTTACCTGACACACAGAGCAGAGGTCAGGATAAACTTCTCGTGTATGATAGAGCCGCCACACACTTGGATGACGTCATTAAACACACCTGCCATGTATGGAGCGTCGGTTATCTTTATCTTGTGACCACCAGTGATACCAAGGTTGTTAGTATCTGATGCTGGAAAATAAAGCAATAGTAGATTGTGTCACAAGGGAGCAAAATGACATATTTACAGGGTGTACATTGAATCCAGGGGTGTGAATGTCGCAGCAGCGAGTTGATGTAGTCCCGCCAGAGCGAACAAAACACATTTTACCGCGTGCATTCTCAAGCAGGCATACGTTCGATCTCATCTACAGAAGCCAAACTGCCAAATTGAAAATGCACGCGCTAAAAAGTGTTTTGCTCGCTCTGACTGGACTACTGTCACATCTTTAGTGACAATGTCAAGATTGGGACAAAGCGATTGACATGAACCATCAAAATCGGTCCACGCATTTAGATTCTAGAGCGCCACAAAAAAACAAACATATACATATAACCTGATAAACACATTATCGTCCTCCTTCGGCAGTCGGGTAAAAATGGCATTAAAGTGCAACTAAATGTGCAATTAATAAATAAGACCGTACCGGAATAATAGATTTAAAAAAGAAACTTACCTCGACCTAGTGCTTCTAGAAGCACTGCACACATGAACATAAATAGAACAGATTGTAGACCCATATTAAATAAGTACGAAATAAAAAAAGATAGACACGCGTTTATATAGCAAAAATATACCACTTGCTAGCTAATTAATTTGGTTTCATTTTTTATCAAATTCTAAATGAATAGCGTATACTAGTGTAATTACAATTTAATCTTATCTTGGCGTTACTAAAACAGAAATAATTAACCAAATTTTAATTAAATTAAGTAAAAACACATTGTCTGCATATCACATATCACATAGTAGCGTAAATGGTAAGTATAAAATAAGTATATTATTTGTTATTCATTTGTAAGGTTGTCAGGAAGACATCGCTATTTAGCAAGACAAGCCTGTCGACTCACAATGTAATCTTTATTTTATTTTCTTGTACGTTATAGTATGACTTTTCCATACCCTTAGTTTTTGTCCCAGCGTTGAAAACCCTATTACGATCATTATAAGAGCTACTAAATCTAGTTCGATAGGACTCCCGGGAGATATACAGGGTGGCTCATTAAAATCGGTCAGTACGGGAAAGTCTGAAATTACCTATACGACATACAAAGATCTGTTCTTGGAGACATACGAGGATCAATACAATAATTAAAATTAAAATTTAATTACTAGGTATTGTATTCAATACAATCATTAGTTTTCAATGTATTGGGTGAACATTTGGCGTTTCAACCGCCGTCATTATTGTTTTCGCATATTATTCAATATAAACTCAATAACTTTCTTTTTTTTTTAAATGGAATGGAAACTACCCCCGCGTCCGCTGATTTTGACATCAAAAATTGCTGGTAGTTATCATTATTTTCGTCAATGTATTAAAGAGAATAATGACGGCGGTTGGAACGCCCGAATATTCACCCTATTATTTATCTTTGAGAAATGAATTTAGTAGGGTTATTTCAATTTATATTTACATTTACAAGTATATTTAATTAAATCAACAGAAAACAAACAAACGAAAGAACTTACAAACTTACTTAAAACTACACTAATCTAACAAACCGCTATCAGTGGGCATTGTTCCTAAAATGCTGGCAGCATTGCCACGTTGAATGGCAATGCCTAATCTTTGTGTCAAGTACAGGCCAGCATTTTTACACGTTGCATGCTGTTTTATTTATGTAACCATGTTCTTTGTAAATAAATAAATACTTACTTACTTACTTACTTGGGAACCATGTCATCGATTTTAATAACAAAAAAAACTGCATTCATAAATTTAAAAAAAACCCTGTACCTACTCAGTTCGGTAATCGAACCCTTGAGTTTTGAAAAATAAAACTAACAGTATTTCCGTTTAGATATCGGTTGTGTAGGTCTTCAGCAGTAAATGTAACTTTGAAATTATGTCTAAAATTAATAAAATGGATTGTTTTCATACCATAGATACAATTTTACGCAGATAATCGAGTTGAATGTTGTATTCAAAAAATGGTAGTCTTTTTTAATAGCTACCTCCTAAAATAAATTAAGATATGAAAACAATGCATTTCATTAATTTTAGAAATCATATTTGATAGTAACATTTGCTTCTTAAGACCTACACAATCGATATCTAAATAGAAATAGTGTTAGTTTTTTGTTGTGACGTGTTTCACAACGTCACACGGCATATCAGATCTCTCTGTCAAATCGCTGTCCAATTAGCAGTTTAAAATGTTGGTATCATCCGTATATCTCGGTAAATTTTTGCAGGTATTGTAGTTTCGCCTTTAGTGATCTCTTTTACGGTATTTTCATTTTACGTTGAGAAACGCGATTTAAAAAAAAACATTTTTTTTAATGGTGTAGATAAGACATACGAGCACACAGGCCACCTGATGGTAAGTGGAAACTGTGACCCATAGACATTCCCACTCACAAGACTGCAATGCAATCCTAAGACTGCAAATGCGTTGCCAACTCTGAGGACTAAGATGGAATGCCTCTATGCTAGTAATTTCACCGGCTGTCTTATCTCCAAACCGGAACACAACAATGCCAACACTGCTGTTTGGCGGTAGGTTAATTTATAAGATGGTGGTAGCGATCCGGACGGACCCTGCACAAGGTCCTACCACCACATGCATATTCCTTATTAAGGAAGGAGGTTGCGTAGCGTGTTGACCATTCCTTCATGCACATACATACCTATACATAATACCTTCACGCCGTTTATAGAGTGCGGTTTAAAAGCTTGTTTGTAATCAGTAACCACATACATACATACATACATCAAATCACGCCCACTTCCCAGAGGGGTAGGCAGAGACCACTTCCTTCCACTTGCTACGATCTTGACAAATTTCTTTCGCTTCCTCCACATTCATACATCAAGTCATGCACGCAAGTCGGTTTCGGGTACTTAAGATTCGGCCCTTTTCCAGTATTTCACCGATTTGACTCGAAAAAGTACGCCTGGGGCGGCCCCTTCCGACCCGTCCACTCACTTTCGATCTGTATATCTCTTTCGTCAATCTTTTTTCATCCATCCTTTCCAAATGACCGAACCATTGAAGCATGCCCTTTTCAGTAACCACATTTTGCACAAATAGGCTGACATGTTTACCAGCGTATTAATTAGTGACAAGTTGCAAGCCCGTCTCCTAACAGTACTACAAGACTATGTTCCTCTAGCTTCCAACGACATCCACGGGAAGACATGGATTGGATAATCTAACCCGGCATCCACATTCTTCATCATGAGGGAATAAAAACTGGTGCACCAGGATAACCTCTGCTGCGATCAGCCCTTCGCTGCACTGGAATGTAGGACGCTGATAGACGCTGACGTCAAGGCTTTGTGATAAAAATTGTCGAAAGACTTGAATTTGCTGTAATTTGACACAAAAAAAAAATTTTTTTTTGGGCGGATCACTTCGTTTACTCGAATTTCATTTGCCATAATTGTGTCACTTGCCACAATGTTAATTTGCCATAAAGGCATTTTTTCTGAAACTGTAAACCTTTCAGGTAATTTTGCCAATGCCATCATATAGAGCCCAATAGGTTAGGTTAGGCATGTTTTATAACAATTCTGAATATTTCACGATTTCAGAAAAAATGCCTTTATGGCGAATGAATATTATGGCAAGTGATAGAATTATGGCAAATGACTTTCGGGCAAACGACAGAGAACCTTTTTTGGGGTTTGTAAAACCTGCCAAAAGCGAGTCGGACTGGTGTACGAAGGGTTCCGTACCATTCATACTAATATTATAAATGCGAAAGTCTGACTGTCAGTCTGTCTGTCTTTTACCTTTACGCTTAAACCGCTCAACTGATTTGTATGAAATTTGGTATAGAGATAGTTTGAGTCTTGGAGAAGGACGTAAAATAATTTTTATCCCGAAAATCATCCCCTAAGGAAGTGAAATAGAGGGTGAACATTTGTATGGAGCTACGATATAAACGAGTTCCACGCGGACGGAGTCGCTGGCAGAAGCTAGTTATCTTTACAACAGACACTAAACTAGTAGCCGCTATGAATAATATCGAGCAAAAAACCTCAAAAAAATCACGTTTTTTTGTATGGAACAGAAATACATCAATGAACATTTCAACTGTCTAGCTTTCACTTTTAATGATTAACAGACAGACAAACAGACGGACAGTGGAGTCTTAGTAATAGAGTCCCGTTTTTACAATTAGCATAATGAAACTGATGCAACAGTTGTCAAAGCAGAAAAAAAAGGCATCTCCAGCCCAAAATCTATTCCCCCAGGCAACTATACCCACATAAAGGGGGCTCTCTATTGATTGGAGTTTCTTACGGCGCGGCGCTTCTTCTCCGCAATGATGGTCTTGTCCGAAGCGCTGGTAGACTCACCCTATATTACCGACGTGTAAAAGAGCCCTCATGTGGCCTATTTACTGAATAACCTTTTGAATTTTGAATTTTGATCTACGTTTCTATTAATCAGATTTCTTTGTAGAAAAATATGCATGCCCTACATAGGGTAAAGTCACCAGTTGTCAGCCAGAGACCTGTCGGCCTGTCTGTCTCTTCCTACTTTATATGAGTGGGAAGAGGACGAAAGATATATTTCCCACTGATCGCACTCATATAAGGTCGGGTAATTCCACGATAATGAAACGAAAGTTACCATTTCAATAAGTGTTTTTTGAAACTTGGAATGCTCATATTTTTCTAGATATAAATTTTATAACGTATATAGAGATAATATAATGAATCCTTCTATTTTGAAATATAACCAAAAAAACAAGGAGAATGCTACAAATTGGTAACTTGCGTTACCCTCTGCCATGGAATTGCCCGTTCGACTACTGGTCTCTGGCTGATCACTGGTAATTTTACCCTAAATAGTGTTTGATTATCAGGGAGTAAGCGGGTTTAAACGAGTCGATTTTCACCGTGGCGGTTAATCGCTTCATAAATCGCCTTACAAGCCGCATCGCTATCCCATTTACACAGTTGACTAAAATCGCAAGCAAGCTGACTGGGTAATATTCGTCAAAACTGATAGCTATGCAGTTCATTGTACGGCGAGCGTAAAGGATAGAGCTATAGCAGGTGTTTTACGTGCCGGCTTAGAAATAGCTAAACACACCGCATGCGGTGGACGATGGCCTGTCAATTTTAGTCACCAGCCGCAAGCAATCGGATGCTTCTCTACTTTGGGGCTTGCGACTTTAGTCAATTGCCATTCAGACGAAAGATTTTCGCCGTGTGACTTGACTCGACCTGTGTAAACCCCCCATAAAGGATCAGCAGAGTGGGAATAAAAAAGTATGAAGTGAATAATTATATAATAATACCGAATAAAAATGCAAACAAAGAAAATAAAACAAAGCTTGTTAAAATGAAAACGTTACGTACCTAAGCAGTACAAACTTATACTATGCAACGGTTACGGTATACAACGATTTTTTTTGGTGATCAGGAACCAATTTTTCAAATTCAGTTATTAATGGCGATCATATTTCAGTCGCAGTTTTTTTTGTAAAAAATATATTTTGAAACTAACTTTTAATTGAAATTAATTGTCACCCTACTAATTTTTTAGTCTATTGATAAGTTTACTGACGTAATATCTGTCAAATTTCCCGCCAAAGCGATGGCACTTGACGTATCTACTTCACTTCAATAATTAATGTAGGATGTCCATGTATCCAGTGGTGATTGGATTTAACAATCTCACTAACTTAAATAAATTAAACAGTCAGTTAATTGTTTGAGACATCACCATTATAATTCCATTTTTGTTGCTTATTAATAATTTTCAACTCCTGATCACCGATAAAAAATCACCGTGTGTAGCAATTTGGACAGTTTTCATAGTTTTGATACTTGATGCATGTCAGTATTTTGGGCAGTTGGAAAATATATAAGGTATCCGTGAGTCTATGAAGCCCTGGTATCTTGGTAATTGTTTAAGAGTTGGCACTGATTTTGTTGTTGATCCAGTTGACGTACTTCGAGACCTTGGTGTAGAAAGATGGCTGCCTGGCACAACTTGCAGTAATGCCATATGACACAATACCGATTTGAACGTTGTTAACAGTCAAAGGACCGCCGACATCTCCCTAGAAATAAAAAAAAGTAAATTGAATACCGTAAAACGGGGTGAGTAGGGGTGAGTACGAACACAACCTAGAATGTAGCATATGTTACTAATTATAAGACTGAAATTATTTCCAATAAATATCAGAATAAATATCAGGGGACAATGTCACACCAATTGACCTAGTCCCAAATTATGCTCAAGGCTTGTATTATGGGTACAAGACAATGATATAAATTCTTATATAGAGAAATATATACTTAAATATATAGAAAACATCCATGATTCAGGAACAAATATTCGCGCTCATCATCCGCTAGCTTCGTAGGCAGGGTACGTAACGTTATTGTCCATTTAATACTTGTTCTTGTTTTGTTTTTTTTTATTCGGAATGCTTACTGCCTAATACAAATTGGTTGAACATACCGGTGAAATGACTAGCATAGAGGCATTCTACCTTAGTCCTCAGGGTTGGCAACGCATTTGCAGTCTTAGGATTGCATCGCTGTCCTGTGAATGCGAATGTCTATGGGTCATAGTTTCCACTTACCATCAGGTGGCCTGTGTGCTCGTATGTTTTCACTATGCCATAAAAAAAAATAAAAAAAAATATATATCTAAAAGCATATTTAAAGCTTCCACTGATTCAAAATTTTGTAACAAATTATGACTTATTTTAGGTTGTGTCCCTACTCACCCCGTTTTACGGTAATTGAATAAATTAAAGCAGAAATAGTTTAGTTATTATACGTTTATGAATAGGTTGGTAAATGTTATTACCTAAGAGGATTATGAGTCCAAAAAAAAAACACACATGATACCGTAACGTTTCCCTCCCCTTAAACCTAGTCTATATAAAAACGATTATTGAATATGTTGAAGATATTAAGACTGCGCCGAACAAACGCCGTGCGTCCAGTGGCGCCCTCATTACTATTATTGTGTTTTCTAATTAACTAAATAATTTCCTTGAAATCAAACGATGCAGTTTTGTGGTGCAAATAAAAACACTATTTATGGGATAAGTAACAAACTTTAATAACTATTACCCTTTGAGTAGTCAGCTTAACGGGAAAAGGTGGCCACTTTTTTCCGTTAAGTTGATAACTCGAAGGTGAATTGTTATTAAACTATGTGATATACCCTATAAGTTGTGTTTTTATTTGTAATACAAAAACGTACCGTCAAATTTTAAGAAAATACTTTAGTTTATTAGAAAACACGATCAATGTAATGAGGGCGCCACTGTACATCCGGCGTACGCTCGGCGCAGTCTTAAAACTAAACCTGTACGTTTTCGCCAACGGAAAAGTAGAAATATAGTATTTCAAAATAACTACAAGATATTAAAAAAATATGAAAAACAAATTTACCACCCAGAGTTTAATTGGGGAAAAATGTACAAATACGCGATTTAAACCTCGACTCAGAATCCTCTTAAGAAAGATAAATAAATTAAAGTCCATTCCACCTTAGTTGCCTTATTTTAATTTTATAATCTCAAAATGCATGCTTTTTGTCTAAATCCTTCGTTTTCTGGTAAGTAATGTAGTGTTATTTACTTCACAATTTTTCGATTTTACACATTGTTTTTTTTTAAATGAGACATTGTTGTTTTAGACAAAAAAGGAACATTATAGGTACATAGGTACTCGTACATACCTTCACGCCTGTAATCCTAGAAAGGGGTAGAGGCAGAGCTACAGAATTATCAACAACTCTAAAATCTAGTTGATAATTCTGCAGCCACATTTTGCACACTCAGGCTAAGATGTTTACCAGCGTATTAGTGACAGGTTGCAAGCCCATCGCCTAACAGTACTACACGCCTTTATTACCTTGGTGGGCTTTTACGACATCCACGGGAAGACTTGGAGTGGCACTATTCTAATCCGGCAACCACACGGGGCATAAGGAAAGATGACAAAAAATCCGATTAACATGATCAATATCTCGGAAACTAATAACAATTGCTGAACGTACATAGGGGTTAAATCGATAGTTTATGAGCTGCTCTATCAGCCCTAGGCGGGTTGACGTCGGTTTCTGGGACATGTAGGGTAGTTATTCTTAATATCTTACGTCACAAGAGTCACGCCTCGGGGATCCTGCGCAGAACGTGTTGTCCGTCATAGTGGAATCAATCTCAAGACATACAGCCTTCGACTTTATTGAAACCGTTGTTTGTTGAAGAACTGTCGGATATTCACCGTTCTGTTAAAATACAAACGATAAGTATCAGTGTTATATTAAAAAACGCAAGACGTAGTGGGTAGGCCTCCAACAAAGTGGACCAACGGGATGGATGCCAGCAGCTTTTGGCGAACTTTGGGAGGCCTATGTCCAGCAGTGGACGTCTTTCCGCTGAAATGATAGACCACTTTGTAATGCAATGTCATTCCAACTTTATACAGGGTGACACCTAAGACGTAATACAAAATTTTATTGTCTGCATCTAGTCATGAGTACGATCAACTTTTATTATGGGATTAATATCGAAATCAATAGAAAAAAAAAACTCTCATAGTAAAAGCAATCAACTGGTTTCACAATTTGTATGGAGCCGATTTTGTGTTTACGTTTTCGAAGTTGGTCTTACATTAATTGTTAATCGTAATCATGAGTAGGTTCGGAAAATAAAATTGTATTACGTCTTAGGTGTCACCTAGTACACTAGGTACTCACCGACTTTTTACCCCATCCAGTGATGTTCACCAGGGTTCCAGCAGCAGTGTCAACATTAGCACCTGGCAAATTGACTTTAGCCACTCTCTTGCTGAATTGGACGGGGTTCCGCAGTTTCAGGAGGCAAATGTCATTTTCGAAGGTGTGTTCTCTAAAATTTTCATGACACAGCTTTTCTTCGACATCAATGAAAGTTCCACGAACTTCCTCGTGGTTGGAGCCGACGTGAACTTTTTCTATAGGTTGTCCGACTCTGATGAAAAATAATGCAGTCATAAGAATATTATAGTTTTTTTTTTTTTTTTATGGCATAGATAAGACAAACGGGCACACAGGCCACCTGATGGTAAGTGGATGGTAAGTGGTTTTTTAGGGTCAATATAAATAAACTTACAGAGCGCAGTAAGCGGAGGTTAGGATAAACTTCTCGTGAATGATCGAGCCGCCGCACACCGCGGAGAAGTCTTCAAACAACGATACCATGAACGGGGCATCGGTGATCCTTATTTTGTGGCCACCTGCGATACCCACGTTGTCGACAGCATCGGTTGCTAAAAACATAACCTCTTTACGATGACGTCACGTTTAGCTTTGTTAGTATAGGTAGCTTCAACTCAGTTGAGGCCACGCACACTATAACACTGTCATGTAATGACAACGAGATAAGAACACTAATTTCAAAATCTCGTTGTCATTACATGACAGTGTTATGTGTGCGTGGCCTCAACTGAGTTGAAACTACCTATAGTGACCCTGACTACTATCCAAAACTAAGTTCTAGCCTTGTACAGTCACGAGATTTAATTTGGTACCCACCTTAGGTCCAAAGTCAATCTGACATTCTACAACAATAAGGTTGAGTTTCCTAAAAGTTATAAATGACTTGACATCTCTAATGACATTGACGACTGCAAGCATATTTTTCATGAAATGGGTCCCAAATTAACGCTCGTGACCGTACTATGGGTACTAGACAACGATGTAAATACTTATATAGAGAAACATATACACATATAAAACATCCATGACTCAGGAACAAAATATTCGCGTTCATCACACTATATCTGCCCTTACCGGGATTTGAACCCAGGACCGCTAGCTTCGTAGGCAGAGTCTATGCCAACTAGGCCAGCGCGTTGTCGATTCTTAGACTATTTATAGAATATTTATTTAAGCGAACCGTTTGGCAACTCTATTAGATGCAATACTGGCGGACACTTGCAACATTGCATGCGTATGCTTGCGGTAATGCAAAATGTACCTATCATTTCCCAAGTTTTTTTTTATTCACTCCCCCTATTTCTTGCCGTTGGGGGTCTATTTTCGGAAAAATCTTTCTTAGTGCTCACTTACATCATGAAATTAACCCCTGTACCTTTCGAGTTTCTAGGTACAGTAGTTTCGGCTGTGCGTTGATATATAAGTAAGTTAGTGAATCAGGTTTTCCTTTTATATACATACTAGCGAATCACCCTCGCTTCGCTTCGGTTTATGTTAGTATGATATATAGGCTATAGCCTTTCTCAATATCCATCCATCCATCATCCATCATCCATCATTCATCATTCCATTTGGGCTATCTAATACTGAAAGAATTTTTCAAATCGGACCAGTAGTTCCTGAGATTAGCGCGTTCAAGCAAACCAACAAACGAACTCTTCAGCTTTATAATATTAGTATAGATATAGATTTGAATTCGATTTCGAATCGAATCTGCGCGAGCGCAAGCGAAATTTTAGGTTATGAAAAGTATATGATTACCTCGGCCAAGTACTTCTTGAAGCACAACACACACGAACAGACAGAGGAGAGAATGTAACAAAGCCATGGCGACCAGAGAGTTGCAACTGAAAATATGACGTTTTACCACACGTATTTATATGGAAAAATCATTATATACTTGTTAATTAACTGGTGTTATACTTTATCGAGCTTCCGATAAATATCGTAAATAATTAATAATTATTTTTATCTTAGTAATTAAAACAAAAATACGCCGACAACGCTGTTTAATATTAATGGAGCAAAAGGGCTTCTTAATGTCTGTTTACGTTTACCGTGAAATCAATTGAATATTTAACAAGCCTTTTGCTTGAAAATATTTACGCAGAGGGTCTTTAGGCAAACAAAATTAATATTTGACGACGCCGCTTGCCTAGTTCTTAGTGATCCTCTGACATTACAGGGGTATGATTCTCTCAAAAAAGCCGTCAGACGAACGGTCGAGTGAGTGTCACACCGGCGAATTTACGTTGTCAGAGCGAACAAAAGACATTTTACCGCGTGTGTTCGCAATTAGGCAGCGCTAAACGTTCGATCATATGGACAGAAGCTATGCCAAATTGAAAATGCACACGCTAAAATGTGGTTTACCTATTAATTAAGTCGCTTTTGTATGTCATGCTCAATTTTTTTAATGTGGAAAAAAGATTTTGTCATTTATCATAATATGTGTTACCGTAAAAGTACACAACTATGTGCTTAGCCTGCAATAATAGTCCAATTTTCCTCATTTCATTATTCTAAAGTATGCTACCTTACTGCTATTAAGTATTGCTGGGTAGTATATCGCTCCTTTAGAACTATAGTGACCTAATTCAAAATTTTCAGCGTTCGACTTCGAGTCATAAATTTATTACTGTAGAGACCTAACTCGAAATCCAAAATTTGGTCACTATAGTTCTAAAGATGCGAATGTACTGTTTGGCCTAAAATCGATTGCTCTAAACTGAAGCTATAGCTACAGCTATCATATTTTTAGAATAATATGATAAGTAAAATTGGACTGTTGTAGGCCAGCACCATAGTTGTGTAGTTTTACGGTACTAAAAAAGTTAACCCCGTCTCTTTACTTTGAATTAACTATTATAACCTATGATGTCTACCTATATTTTGAGAGCGTCGGTGGCCTAGGTGGTCGACTCATGATCGTAAGGTACCGAGTTCGAACCCCTGCGGTCACCATGTACAGTCAACCAATTTGATTTCTAGGCCACTTTGGACTATGTTAAAGTGACGTTGTCAACCAAAACGTAAGAGACTCCCTATATTTTGGTTTACAACGTCACGTTGACAAAGTCCAGAGTGGCCTAGGAATCAAATTGGTTGACTGTACCAATGAGTTTTTCTAACTTAAGTGCATTATCCGATGCTATTACGGTGAAAGAAAAACATCATGAGGAAACCTGCACATGCGAACAGCTGAGTGTTTAAGAGAGTAATTGCACAATAGATCGTAAAGGGTCGAAGTGTATCCGAAGTACCCATCTGTAAGATAAGATAAGATAAGATAGCTTATGTCACTTAAACAATATGTTAAAATTCATATAGCTGTTTAGACATACAGACATATTGTATACTCTCGAAAAACATAACCCTCCTTCTAACACAGTCAGTTTTTTTTTTACTATCTTTACATTTAAAAAACGTGGGAAAATTTCCTGGTATTTTTTAATTAATGATATTGGAGAATGTCATATTCGTTAATAAGGTTATTTTTAATTTGATAAAAAAAAAACAGAACCAATTAATTACTAAGTATTGTTGCAAACTGCGGTTTATTTCGGCATTATAATTCTTACTTTTTAAAAGCTTTTATTTAATTTGCAATGTATGTATGTATGTAAGCAATGACAATGCCGAAGCATAGACAAGTTAACAAAATTTCAGGAAATAACAAATAGTACATAAAACTGAGAAACAGAAAGAAAATCAAATATCTTCTATACTAAGATACTCGTACATACAAGGCTAAATTATAATATACCAATATATACTACCTCACATACGTTAACAGCAGTTAAAACCTACAACAGAGGTAAGGATCAACACTTCGTTCATTGAATACAAAAGGGACACAATCCGAAATGAGTCAGTGTTGCATTTTAATATTTATTAAGTCTCATAAAGTGAAATGTAAATTTCTTTTGAGATCTGAAGATTCTTTAACCCGAAAATAAGAAGCGGTTGGAATACGATTTTTGATGGAAGAGCAAATGATTTTGGAATGTGTCCGTCTTATATTCAATGAGCGACTTAGACTCATCCTGTTGATTTTGCCACAACTTCCTTAATCCTTTCTTCAATGAACATACAGATCTAGATTGCCTCAATCACGATGGAAGCTCATTCCACAATTGGACAGAGTGTACCAATGCCTACTGAAAAAAATGATATTTCCCGAAACACTCAAAAACTAGTACTTTGATAAATTGATAATTCACGCGTAGGTATTATAATCCACAGAGCCTCTAATGGATAGGGGTAGTTTCATTGCTCAATGCTCCTTCACAAGTTGACCTCTGAAACTAGAGCCCATTGTTTTATACATAAAGGGCTTCGTGGAAGATTAATGGCATCCATTGACGGTTTTGAATAGAATAGAATAATAAAGCCACTTATTAGTATTAATTGGCGCCACTGTACATCCGGCGTACGCTCGGCGCAGTCTTAAGCAATAGACCAGCTGGTTTTAACTCTTTTTTGTTACTTTGCTACAATTTTCCAGCTAAACAGCTTTTGTCAAATCCTCAATAAACCTTCAACGTACTCGTACGTAAGAGGCTCAGCAGTATTTATCGATACATTTCTAAAAGCCATTCGCGTGTTCAACGCTTTCAAAGATCCCGCTGTCTTCAAAAAAATCTCGAGTTTTTAATGCAGAGGTAACGAGAGTACGGACAGCATGAGATACTTAAAAGGATTATGAATCAATGCTTAAATAGTGTAGCTGTCGATTTCTTTCTATACGTTCGTTCCGTAAAGATTAGACGAGGTTTAAGGTGAAAGAAAGAGAGAGAAAAGAGCGTTGGTAGCCTAGTGGCTGTTTAGTTTGAACCCCACGGTCACCATTTACAAATAAAGATAAAAAAATAAAGAAAAGATAAAAATATACTCACGCTACTCTTATTTCTAGAAAGCTGTTTTTTGGCATATTAGTCACGCCGACAAAGTGGTAAAACAAAACATTGAAAAAAAAACTGAAAAATATCTTACATAAAAGCACAATAAATAATGAATTTTGAATGAAAACTTTCACGACTACATAGACTTGATTAGATCCTGAGATACAGGCGACTAAAGTGTTTATAACTAAGACAGCACAAAATAACTTTAAATAGAGTATTAGTTCATAAGTACTTGTTGTTTTTTGAAATAGTTTTTATGTTGTTACGGCTTCGGAACCCTGCAAAGGGGTGTGATTCTCTAAAGAAGCAAAGGTAAACGAATGAACGAGTGATGTCCAAGCGGCGAGATTAAGCAGTGACATCAAAGCGAACAAAACACATTCTAGCGCGTGTATTCTCGATTTGGCAGCCTTATACGTCCACTATCGCTCTGTCGCCAGTGTTACACCACGGAATTCTGTAGCCTGAGCATGGTCCGACTTGCTCTTTCCCGCTTTTTCAAGTGTTCCTTCACCTCAGCTTAATCTGGATCGAAAAAGCTTACAGGGACTTGAGACTGAGACTTTTTCAGTAAATCTGAATCCGTTATCCGGATTACTGTTCACGCAACGTTACTCGGTCGGATCCGTCACCCTTACCATGAGTTACAATTCTGCCCTCCTAAATAAAAAGGACGCATGTACAATTTGATAATCAAAGCAAACTGAACCCCCTGTCTTAAGAATTAAGGTCACTAATACATTCGCGATGTTATGACACATACGCCCTTTTTTCTAATGAGGGCAGAATTACCGTACTCGCTAGCGAGTCGAATACTCTGTCCCTCGCACTCCATATCACTACCCAGTGGGGCTAGACAAGTTGCCATCGTTCACGAACGCTAGCAGGCGATCACTTTGGTGATCACCTGTCACTTGGCGCTGTCAAAATTAAATAGGTTAGACAATCAGTTTTCAGCGTGTCAGTTGTAACGAGTGATATATCACGTGACTTACGTCATTCCCATACATTTTTCAATGACAACACATGTCGCCAGTGATCACCTAACGCTAGCGTTCGTGATCGATGGCAACTTGTCTAGCCCCACTGTACTCTATAGCAAAGCATCCGAGTACTTATAGCGAGTACGGTAATCGTAACTCATGGTAAGGGTGGCAAATAAAAGAACGCGTAAGCTATCGTGCGAAGTTTAATCTGCGGATAAGTCTTAGGACAAAGAGGGTTTTATGCCCACGTTTAATACGAGATATATATCGACGATGGAATTATACAGAAATAACCTCCATGGAAATAAATCGGGTATTTACGATTATTTCGAGTAGATAAATTATATTTCCAGAGACTCTTGCAAAGATGCATTACGCTAACTAACTAGCGTTTCTATTCGTTTCGTTTTTAAACCAATCGCGTCACTGGTAGATCACGTGACGTTTGACACACAAGAAGTTAGGTTAAGTTAGGTTAGGTTAGTACCAGTAATGGACACTTAATTCAAACTCCATAAGGTCATGAATTGCTTTTGCAAAACAAATGAATAACGTACATCTGCTGTAAAATAAGAATCGAGTGTCCATTATTGATGCCTTGTCCATTCTAGTTTCATTACGCTAGCAATGTAGCATGTCATTATATTAAATTTTTGAATTTAGTATACACACAAATGTTATTTCCAGCAAATAACAAACATTCATATTTGCACAAGTTTCAAGTTTATTCCATGCATGGTAATAGCATGTTCATGGAAAACATTTTGTTTGGACCGCACTGCAAAATGCAGGGTAGTGATTCTCTTTCTCTCATTCTTTTCGAACGAGTGAATGTCCAAGCGGCGAGTTTAAGTAGTCCCGTCAATGCGAACAAAACATATTTTAGCGCGAGTATTTTCAATTTAGCAATTGGTTTCTGCCGATGGATCGAACGTATAAGGCTGCTTAATTAAAATGCACGCGCTAAAATGTGTTTTGTTCGCTCTGACTAGGGCATGCAGTAGGTACCGGGACTCCCTGTTCTTCCGGTTCTTTTTTTTTACCTCAAATCACTACCACTCATTAATATTTGAGAAATAACACGATTAAATAACTTTATGACACTTGATTTTTTATAAATAAGCAATAAAATCCTGCATGTTTTCTTATCTTAATTAAGTAAAACACTTACTAGAAAATTGTTTGTTCTTCGTTTGATATTTTTTATTTACAAATCTAGAAATCAATTGTTGCAAATATGCCCCAAAATATGATGGATGTTGATGCGATGTTGCAGCTTGCTTGTGCCGGGGCGGCGTCGTCGCTCAGGTGTGAATTTTACATTTGTGATACGCGCCACGATATTTTTTTGATGTTCTTGGAAAGAACAGGGACAACCGGGATGTAATCTTAAGTACCGGTTCTTTAGCCACTATGTAGTTATTTCATAAGTATTTTCTATTACTTACTACTAATTAGTTCTGGAGAAAATTCAGAGTTTTGACACATTTTCCTGCTCAACTACGCGTGAATACATTTATTACCTATCGTATGTTAGAATCATTGTTTTATATAATGCTAGGTTAAGTTTTAAAATTGTATATTTAAAAAACGACTAACTGTTGAGTTTCTTGCGGCGCTTCTTCTCAGCAGTGGTCTCTTGCGAAGCGCTGGTAGATTTTTGACGTGTAAAAGTGCCCGTGCGGCCTACTTACTGAATAAACATCTTTTATCTTTTTTTATCTTTTATGAAATTCCCGGTATTATAGAACCGGGATTTCCCGGGAGGGTGCCCTAGCTCTGACGGGACTACTTAAACTCGTCGCTACGATTTCGCTCGACCGTCCGTTGTTTTTGAGAGAATAACACCCCAGTTCGCTAAGTTTGCGCTTTGCAACTAAATTTATGTTCTGCTGAGCGTGCAGTTCCATTTTATTGGTTTTATTTCGTTTTATATTGTAGTAATGTTTGTTTCTCACATCTATTAGCAATATTTTAAGGATAATAGTCACTGATGTAGGTACCTATCTACAGGGTGAAATGTACCTAGGTATTTGACTTTTCAGATTTTCTCAAAGCTAATTTTGTACATCTTTGTCGTGAAACGCATAAATATGTAGTATGATTACATACATACATACCGTCACGCCTACACCTTCATGCCAGAGTAGGGTAGGCAGAGCTACAGAATTACTTACCGACTCTGACAACTAGTTGTTAATACTACAACCACAGTTTGCACAACAGGCTAAGATGTATATCATGTGTATATTAGTGACAGGTTGCAAGCCCATCGCCTAACAATACTACAAGCCGTTAATCCCTTAGTCGTCTCTTACGACTTCCACGGGAAGACATAGAGTGGTACTATTCTAAGCCGGCAACCACACGGCGAATAGTACAGTTAAGTTAATAAAAGTAAGGTCAATAGGTTTAAGTTAAATTAGCCTTTTATAATTTTCATTTTACTTCTCCTTGCCCTTATCCCAATCATCAGGGGTTGGCGCAGTATGTTCTTTCCTTCCACATACCCCTGTTAGCCGTCATGTCAGCGTTCACTCCCTTCTGTCTATTAATGCTCTTCACACAATCCACCCATCTCTTTGTAGGTCTTCCTCTTGCTTCATAACCCTCAACATTCATGCTGGAAACTCTTTTCGTGACACGACTTTCATCCCTTTTTTCATCACTTTCTTTTTACATTATATTATTATTAGACACATCGAGTCATGCACGCACGTCGGTTTCGGGTACTTAAGATTCGGCCTTTTTCCAGTATTTCTCCGATTTCACTCGAAAAAGTGCGCCTAGGGCAGCTCCTTCCGACCCGTCTACTCTCTTTCGATCTGCATATCTGTTTATATTAGAAAAAAATAGAATAAAACAAAACTTTTGACTTGAACATTAAATCTTACATTGGATGTGGCGAAAAGTCTGGATCCATTATTTATATTCAAATTGGTAACTGACATTCTTGATTTTGCCGTGTAAAACTGTAACATTATATTGAGTAATAAAATAAGAAATCTGAATTTAGTAAGAATCTCGACGTAAATTTAGATCGTCTACAAAATTTAACTACGAGTACGCTATTAATTATAAAAGCCTTTGCTACAGGAATAACAATTTGCGGGATTTATTATACCTCGATAGCAAACTGTTTATGAATTTGATGTTTCAAGCCATTTACATATTTCATCGTTACGAGTAGACCTATTAATAAAAGAAAGATAAAACGTTAATGTTGACACTTATTCTTGTCATCGCAGTGGGTATAATGTAGACAGAATATTTTGTACTAAGACAAGCCGCTCGCATAGTTGGTCTGGGGTATACAATATCCTTTGAGATAGCAATACATATAACCCGACCAAATCACATATCAGCTTTAGCAGACAAAGCTTCCTGTCCTTGAGTGCCTACCTTATTGAGGCGGTTTACCATTAGAATTTACTACCGGTGAAAGGTTACGTGAGCAATGTGGCTTTTCAAGCTTTAAATACAACAATTCAGATCACAGATATTAGAAAACCTACGGAAACACACAAAAACACAAACAACACACAATTCAATAAAAAAATTACCCTGATATAATAACTGTATGTAATGTCCTTTTGCAAACTTTAGGTAAATAAGCTCTGCCTATTCCGATCACTGTTCATTACACCTTGTATTTGTCCCCGCGTGGTTGCCGGGTTAGAATAGTGCCACTCCATGTCTTCCCGTGGATGTCGTAAGAGACGACTAAGGGAATAATGGCTGCGTTGTACTGTTAGGCGATGGGCTTGCAACCTGTCACTAATACACTGGTAAAAATCTTAGCCTGTTTGTGCCAAATATGGTTACAGAATTATTAACAAGTTTTTAGAGTTGTTGGTAATTCTGTAGCTCTGCCTACCCCACTCTGGGAATAAAGGCGTGAGCTTATGTATGTATGTATGTTGTCCACGTCATTTAAACCCTCTTTAAAAAGTGTCTCCATTCTAAATTTAACATGTATCTTGGGGCCTGTCTTTAGGCCGTTCGTTTGCCAAAATGTGTCGTTCCCATTTTTTTTCTGTAACTGTAAATATTTCAGGTCTTATTTCAGTACAGGTCGATTCACAAGAGTTGGCACGAATGGATTGAATGAGCGAATGAAAGTATACTAGTGTATAAAATAGTAACAGGTTTTCGGTTTGAAATTCGAACATCGGTTCAAAGGACGGCACTCACACACATTACTTTCGTTCAATCCATTCGTGCCAACTCTTGTGAATCGACTTGTACCAATGTGAAGAACCCTATAGGTAAGCTTACTTTTCATAAAATGCTGAAATATTTACAGTTACAGAAAACAAAGCGGGTTGGCAAATGAATCGGTTGGGAAACGATATAATTTGGCAAATATATATCGCCGAACCATAGTTAACCTATTCTATCTTATTCCTCTGAGGTTTGAAGACTTTTTTCACCTTAAAAATAACACTATTTTACGTCCACAATATTAGGTAAGTCCACTTGGAACTTTTTTATTTTGCGGACTCGATTTTAGTATCAGTAATGCTATTTCGGTAAATGGCTTTTCGATGTTCCACAAAACGATATTCCATGTTCGACCCGCTAGTTTGTAGGCCGGGATCAGAGAAGAATTTTATGTTTTCACTACATAGTATAAAACAAAGTCGCTTCCCGCTGTCTGTCCCTATGTATGCTTAGATCTTTAAAACTACGCAACGGATTTTGATGCGTTTTTTTTTAGTAGATAGAGTGATTCAAGAGGAAGGTTTTTATCTATAATAAATTTTGTTTTATGTACGTGTGTTATAGAAAACTCAAATAAACCGAAGCGAAGCGAGGGCGGGTCGCTAGTACTATAAATAAGGTTGAAGGAGGTTTGAAGAATTTTATATGGCAAGAAGGTATTTTGCTCGAAATCTACAATAGGTAAAGTGACGGCACCAATGATGGACACCTCGCTCTTCTACACGGTCCTAAATTGATTGTGACAAAACAAATGAAAAACCCTTATCTTCTGTAAAATAAGAATCAAGTGTCCATTATTGGCGCCTTGTCCATTACTGGTGCTATCATGAAATTTAGCTGTCTTGTAGAATCCGCTACTTAGTTTGGTAGTAAAATACCAAAAATTAATATTTCTAAAGATCATAGAGGTACATGTAACAGAAGATGAAAAAAGTACTGTATAAATCATCGTGTGGTACATATTTAGACAGTTATTTTTAAGAATACTTTACTTACAATTAGTGACATACATTTACCGTGGAGAGTGTTTCGGGATCTAAAAATATAGCTCAGTTGTTTTCGCACCATTTCAAAGTTGATCCGCTTCCGACAAGCGTGCCTTACCGGATGAGTGCCGCGTACTCGGCCGTCGCCGGACATGAACCCCCACCTAACTTCACGCCGGGAGATGTAAAAAAGGTTGTGATGCAGATGAGGCGTGGCAAGTCACCAGGCTATGACTCATTGAGTATAGAACACGTCCAATTTGCCGGGGATGAAATTTTCAACGTTTTGGCGAATCTTTATAACCTGTGTCTGCGCCATGGTTATCTGCCCAGCAAAATCATGAAAACTGTGGTGGTTCCAGTCCCAAAAAATAATACGGGTGACCTTTCTAGTATTCAAAACTATCGCCCTATTTCCTTAGGTACAATTCTTGGCAAAATACTGGAAAGACTCCTACACCCATCATTAAAGGAGAACCTGATATTGGATGATGCGCAGTTTGGTTTTCGTACTGGTCTCTCAACAGATTCTGCGATTTACTGTCTTAAATCGACTGTCAAATACTACGTTGGTAGGGAAACTTCAGTGTACGCATGTTTTCTTGACCTCAGTCGGGCTTTTGACCTCGTAAATTATGATTTATTGTGGGAAAAACTTGCTGGGTCAAATGTACCTAAGCACAGTGTGAACCTGTTGAGATATTGGTACGAAAATCAATCGAATATGGTGAGATGGGGCGACTCCTTCTCTAACGAATATAGGTTAGAGTGTGGAGTTCGTCAAGGAGGGTTAACCTCCCCGGACCTCTTTAGCCTGTATATAAACGACCTTATTAGGCACTTAAAAGGAACTGGAGTCGGCTGCCATATCGGCAGAACATGTCTGAATAATTTCAGCTATGCCGACGATATGGTCCTCCTCAGCCCTTCCATAAACGGTATAAATAAGCTCCTGAACGTCTGCGAGCGCTATGCTTCTAACTATGGGTTAAAGTATAATGTTCAGAAGACAAAGCTATTGGTTTTCCGCTCAGGGAAAGGTCCGGAGAGTGTTCGCCCAGTATACTTGGACGGTTCTCCAATTGAGAGGGTCCGGCAGTTTAGGTACCTGGGACACATCTTGACGGAGAATCTCCATGACGATCTGGACATTGAACGTGAACGCCGAGCCACGGCCGTCAGAAGCAACATGCTTGCGAGAAGGTTCGCGCGATGTAGTGACCCCGTTAAGCTGACATTATTTAGAGCATTCTGCCAATGCCTATATACATGCCAGTTGTGGGTCAACTACACGAGACGCACCATGAGTACCATCAGAGTGCAGTACAATGATGCGTTTCGCACCTTGATGAAACTGCCACGTTATTGCAGTGCGTCGAGTATGTTTGCGGAGGCGGGCGTTCCCGATTTTTTCGCCGTCATAAGGTCACGCATAGCGTCATTTCGAGATCGCATTCGGTCGTCCAATAACGAGATTCTCTGTTCCCTGTCGGATCGCCTGGACTGCCGGATGCTCCGACACTGGCTGAAAGTGCACCGTGAGCCTAACAAAAAGTAGTTGTCGGTTTATGCTGTGTCCGTGTTTAATGTATTTAATTCTAATTTATTGCTTTATTTTTAATCACTTTATGTAAATTTTAAATTTTAATGATGTATGGGTACACTTGCCTGAAATAAATGACTTATTATTATTATTATTATTAACGACGCGCTGGCCTAGTTGGTCCCGGGTTCAAAAAGGGCAGATATTAGTGTGATGAGCGGGAATATTTGTTCCTGAGCCATGGATGTTTTCTATGTACTTCAAACAAGATAAAAAAAGATAAAAGATAAAAGATGTTTATTCAGTAAGTAGGCCACACGGGCACTTTTATACTTCAAAAATCTACCAGTGCTTCACAAGAGACCACTGCTGAGAAGAAACGCAAGAAACTCAACAGTGATTGGTTTTTTTAAATATACAATTAAAAAACTTAACCTAGCATTATTCGCGGGAAGTCAAAATAACCCTGTTCAAATCATATTGTCAAACATTTTACACCCATTTTGCAGCCTGTGGGCTAATTATACTCAGAGGTCGCTAAATCGGCTCCGTGTACAATATAATGACGCGTTCAGGGTGCTGATGGGGCTGCCTCGCTGGTGCAGCGCGTCAGCAATGTTTCTTGGAGGCAAGAACGGACTGCTTTAAAGCAATTAGGCGCAAATGTGTTGCCTCCATAATGCGTCGAGTGCGGGACAGCTCCAACAGCCTCGTGGATGTCGTACTGGAGAGAGTTAGTTGTCCAGTGGTGCGACACTGGAATCACGTACATATGGGAGATCGAGTCGCACTCTTTAGCATTTAGTAAATAGTATGAATAATAAGTGTAATTTAATTTTAATTTAATTTTAATTTTAATTTAATTTTTAATTTTAATCTTTTTAATTTTTATTTATGACTAATAACTAAATCTGTAAAAGTTGTAACTATAATCTATGGGCTTTCAAGTCTGAAATAAATGATTTTTATTTTTTTATTTATTTTTATTTATTATACGAAACAATGAGTATAACATACTATAAGAAATAAATATATTGACGCGTAGTTGAGCAGGGAAATGTGTCAAAATTCAGAATGTTCTAACTAATTAGTAGTATCTAATAGAAAAATAAAAAAATATCAAAATTAAACTTAACGATGATGGTGCAAGACTACAAAAAAAGTTTCGAAATACTATATATTTCGCTATATAAGTATTTATATCGTTGTCTAGTACCTATAGCACAAGCCAAGAACTTAGTTTGGGACTAGGTCAATTGGTGTGATAATTGTCCCCTGATATGTATTTATTTATTTATTTATAAACAAAAACATGTACAAATAAACGAAAGCTTGTGAAAGAAACCGCCTGAGTAATCAAACAGGAATGTGTTTTTTATTCAAATAAAATATCAGGTAATATTAAATCCCATGCTAATATTCGTTACTACTTTAGAAAAATCTCGTATCTGATATTTCGAGACGTCTGAGTTTGAACTTAATTCACTTCACGTTTATGTTTGAAATGGTACGTCAGGAAATATGAGATACGGGGTTTCTTTCAAAGGAATACCGTATTGCGCGTTCGCAGTTCCAAGTTTTCCAATTCGTATTCCGTAGGTGTTTTCGTAATAAAAGAAGTAATGGCGCGCAAGAGTTGATTATTAAATTCTACCAGTTCTGTTTTTGTTTGAGCTGTCGTATATTTAGGTAAAAAACTGAGAGAAATATGTTTATTTGTAATTTATAACATACCTACAGCTACTTTTACCTACAGTTTAGGGTTACTATTTAGGAATTTCAAAAGTCCCGACAAAAAACCTGACATTTAGATAAAAGTTCTGACTTTTTAGTCACAAAATGAAAGCATTATTCATTTAATAACAGTGGAATGGTAGCCAAGTAATAAAAAAAAACCGGACAAAGTCCAGTCTGGAGTACAAAAATCCGCTGGTAGGTCTCATCTAGCAGTGCCGGCTCTGGAATTTCATTTAGAGGTAGGGTAGGGAGGGGGGCATTTCATTCGAGCCAATTCTATAAACCAATTATTATACAGGTGCTTATGTTTTTGGGGTTTTTGGTATCGATTGTACTCCTTAAATACTACTTCACTGAGCTACACGAGATTAAACTTTACTACTCTTAGTCATACGTTCAAGTACCTACCGTGCAAGAAATTTGCGCCAAGAAACCTTGTCAATGGAATCATATCGTTTTAATTATTAGTATAGGTACAAATTTAATCACCTAAAACTGAATATTTTGTTATTTTCAAAGTAGTAGGACATAAGTAGTATTCGAGGAGTAGAATCGGTACTTCCATTTAAAGCTCAGAGCGCAGGCACCGTATAGGTATACCATTGTCGGTTTACGTGCAAGTGTGATGAAATAATAGTTTACGTGACGGTTGCGTAGTTCAAATTCCGCAGAGTTGCGTACAATGCTTTATCTACATAAATTATAAGTACTCAAGATGGGTTCTGAAGCCGAAAGGCAAATGGTCAGCATTACCTGTGGTAGTACGTGACAGCGATGACAGCTGTAACGTAATTTCATTACGTTATCGAATATTGTAAGGTACTTAATGAGATCCAAATGTGGAACATCTTCCAAAATAAACGGTTGTCATCGCTGTCACCTACCATAGGTAACGCTGGTCATTGCCTACGGGTTTTACACGCATAATAGAGGACTTTATGATGTAACTAGCGACCCGCCCTCGCTTCGCTTCGGTTTATTTGAGTTTTCTATAACACGTATATAAAAGAAAATTTATTATACATAAAAACCTCCCTCTTGAATCACTCTCTCTATTAAAAAAAACCGCATCAAAATCCGTTGCGTAGTTTTAAAGATCTAAGCATACATAGGGACAGACAGCGGGAAGCGACTTTGTTTTATACTATGTAGTGATAATACGAGTATATGCAGATAAAAGTCTTTAAAACATCGCGTCGGAAATCAGCCCTTCGAGCACACAACTAATCGTTTTTATTGCATAAGCAAAAACAACGAAAACCGCCGCATCTTATGAAAATGAGATACGGTTTACCGCTAGTTGGATGCGGCACGAGACGGCAGTTCGTCCTGTGACGTCAGGGAGAGCGCACGTGTGTTGATGCGAAAACTCCCGCCAAAATTACGTGAGCGAAAGTGATTTGGTTAAGTGCCGTGAACGGGAATATTTGAAATAGGAACGTTATTAAGTGTGTTTCAAGCAGAGCTGAGTGGCGAATTGGAATGAATAGTTTGAAAATAATACGAGAATTTCGGTGCAGGCGGCTTTTATTTTAGTTTTTTAAGAATAAAACTATGTGTGGATATGTTGATGATGTGTGTTGCTTGGTTCTGAGATGAACCGATTTGACAATTCGACGAGCAAAGACCGGGATGATGACACGAGAGGAAATTGTACGAAAAAGAACAAGATCCTTGGTAAGTTGATAGTAACTTTACGGTTCCCCTATGGAATCCCTAATCGTAATTTTTCCTCATCGGTTTTATAACTTTTTAGTGTTGTTTTAATACAACCCTAACCTAACCACTTTACTGTAAACCTGTGTTTGCGGGTGGTAGGACCTTGTGCAGGGCCCGTCCGGATCGCTACCACCATCTTATCCATTAACCTTCCGCCAAACAGCAGTGTTCGCGTTGTTGTGTTCCGGTTTGGGGATAAGACAGCCGGTGAAATGACTAGCATACAGGCATTCCATCTTAGTCCTCAGGGTTGGCAACGCATTTGCAGTCTTAGGATTGCATCGCAGTCCTGTGAATGCGAATGTCTATGGGTCACAGTTTCCACTTACCATCAGGTGGCCTGTGTGCTCGTTTGTCTTCTCTATGACAAAAAAAAACTACAGTGAATGTTTTATAGTTCGACAGCATCACTAGTAAACATATTGCAATCTAGCTTCTGATACAAATTACTTGCGGAAGGTGGCATTAAAACCCGTAAATATTATGCCATCACCGTAAAACTCCGAAGTATTCTCCTAATATTCATTTGTCTGAATTTTATTAATTCCGAATGCTATTTTGGAACTATTTTAGATTAAATTAAAAAAAAGCTATACGTAGTTTAGGTTAGGTTTGATTATTAGCGGTATCGAAGAATAAAATCTTTCGGAATTATGAAAATTCGGAATCATGAGTAATTTGAAATTATATGTACAGTCGACCAAAAATGTGGTCTGATGAAGTTAATTTGCACGTCATGATAAGTACAACAAATTCGATTTTCCATTGCAACAATATTATGACAGTGACAAGTGTCAACCTTAGCGATAGTGAGATCTCACTGAAACTTTTGTCAAAACTGGTAGACCACCTTCTTGGCCAACTGTATCAGTCTTAACATAATTGGTGATAGTTTTGGTCCAAAAAATCTGAATTAACGGTAATATTTCTCTTATATAATTTGGAATGAAGTATAGAGGACGTCAGCGACGTTTTTCGCACAGTATTTGTTTCCCGGTTTCTATATATTTCTTTTCATTGGGGTCGATTTAAAAAAACCTTTATAGCAATGATTCCCTAAGTGGTCCAGGAGGACCCCCAGGGGTCCCCGGGAGACTCGACGGGGGTCTACGTTGGGGGTGACAAAAAATGGGGGTCCATAATTGTAACTGGAGGTGCATGAAAATTAATATAGGTTCGACAGTGAAGAACTAAAATAATGTTAGCTAGTTGTAAACAAAACTTGGAGCAATCACTAGTATATGGGAAAAGCATCGATGATTAAGTTTATCGATATAGGCAATCCCTAGCTGTCATTTAGTTTTGCCCCGTACATTCCTAGGTCTGCTTATTAGCAAAAATACAATATAATGCGGTCATCCATAAATGTGTATTTTTCGTTATAATAAAACTAAATGGGTGTCATAAAATTAAGACGTGTGCACCTTAAGGGTAGGGTTAAGTAAATCATAATTATAAGCAAATGTGACTGGAAACTAACCTGAATATATATATACGCAATAAAGTAAAATAAAAAAGCCGATTATTAAATATCAATTTTGATAATTTTACATTTGACAATATTTTTATTGGAATAAATAGTTTTTTTTTTGTATTTTTGCCGTTGTATCCCAAGCGTATATATTGTGAATAATTCGATTTCAGTTATATATACATATTAGTGATAGAATAAACATAATTGCTTTTGCGTTATGAAAACGATACAAGAATAAAATATAATATCAAGCGTTTTTGTCTAAGAGTAGAGTAGAGTGTTGTTTTAAGACTATAAAAATGCTCTTATAAAAGTAAATTGTCTAACGAAAACCACTTATAGCAGCTTTAAAACGCCAGCTGGCGAAGCTTTAAATTAGTTTCTCTCCACATACTTTAATAAACCCTAGCGGAGCTAACGGAAGTTTATTTCCTTATTTTTATTCACTTTTCTCGTAAAAGTTTATTTTAAAAATTACTAGCGACTCCTCTCGCTTCGCTGTGCGGTTTCTGTAACACGCGTACATAAAACAGAATTTATTATACATAAAAACCTTCCTCTAAAATCACTCTATCTAATAAAAAAATCCGCATCCGAATCTGTTGCGCAGTTTTAAAGATTTAAGCATACAGAGTGACAGACAGACAGCGGGAAGCGACTTCGTTTTATACTACACTCGCGAGCAAAAAAATCGACTCAAGCTGCACGTTTGGGTTCTCCGTCCAGTATCTCTTGACCTATTCAGAATATCTTAAAAAAAATGGTATCAAATGAAAGCTGATAATATAACGAAAAAAAAAACAGTCATGCTATTTCCACAAGTGACAGGAGCCAGGTTTTGCAGAGATGCATGAATGTATGTAGTGAAAATTGTTGAAAATTAAAAATTTAAACGTTTTTACGTGAAATCAAAAATCAAAATATGTCAGTAAATTGGCCACATACGAGTACGGGCTCTAAAAGAGCTAAAAGAGCACGTCGGTAATGAGAGAATCTACAGCGCTTCGGACCAGACCATCATTGCGGAGAAGAAGCGGGATCTAGGGGTGAGTTCATCCCTGCTCACCCCGTTTTACGGTATAAACATTTTATTCGCCTCCAACTCAAGGAGTCAGTAAAGTATACTCAGACGCGATATTATGGCTTTATTTCATACCTCAATTAAAATTAACTTTTTTAGAGTTTGTCCTTAAATAAAAACAGCACCATGTCACTATAGATGTTTTTTTAACCCCCGACGCAAAAAAGAGGGGTGTTATAAGTTGTGTGCGTGTGTGGCACTATTAGCTCTTAAACGGATGAGCCGATTTGGATGCGGTTTTTTTATGTGAAAGTAGGTTTTTTGGCGGTGGATTTTAGACATGTTTTATCAAAATCGGTTCATTCACGATTTTATTTAATTAACCCCCGACGCAAACAAGAGGGGTGTTATAAGTTTGACGTGTAAGTCTCTTTTCGTGTGTGCGTCTGTCTGTGACACCTTAACTCTAAAACGGATGAACCGATTTGGATGGGGTTTTTTTTATTTGAAAGCAGGTTTTTTGGCGGTGGTTCTTAGACGATGTTTTATCAAAATCGGTTCATCACGATTTTATTTAACAACTTTGTCGGCGTATCTTAAACATATAGGAACGAGGTATGCTTCTGAGCTAAAGCGGACAGACGGACATGGTCAAATTGGGATTGTTCATAATTTTACAATTACTCCAATTCGAAAACCATTTCGAGGAATAGGGTTTTAAGCCGTTCTGCATTATTAAGTTCTTGAAATATTTTTTTTTTTGGATATTTCGGCAAAAGTATATTTAACCTTTGTTTGACTTTCGTTTTCGGCTTTAAGCCCTCGTAGGTGTATCTTACGGGTTAGGCGAAAACAGCTTGAAGTAGTATGTTTGAATACACTATTACAAACACTTTTTTTCAATAGATACCATTTCATTGTTGTAATTTATTAGAAAATACCATCCCAAATTTAAAATAATCATGTCATCCATAAAATGTCTGCTAAATAAATGAAGATATTTAAACAAAACTATTGGGTCAAATACAAAATTAATGAAATTGGTGTATTATAATTTCCTATTCTTTCGAATTAGAAAGTAAAGACCGTGAGTAATTTTTTTTGGTCAATCCCAATTATAAGGGTTCCTTGTTTGACTCCAGTACCCTAATAAAAAGCGTCTACATTAAAGTAATAGAGTACACTCAGCGCCCTTATCCTTAATAGTAATTAACTTACTGGATGAAATGGAGCCCCATTTCTACAGTAATGAAAAATTTCACTCTGCCATTATTCTTAGCTTTCTTTTGGCCTCTCGGATATATTTTATCTCTAAGTGCCTGCTAATTGATTTGAAAAAGGTATTGACATGATTTAAAATGTCTTAACAGAATAATATTATAAAATTGGCCAAGTGCGAGGCGGAGTCGTACACGATGGGTTACGTACCATTGTTACCTTGACCCCATGTTTTGATATTAACATCGTCTACAAAGTAATTACTTTAAATCCGCCATTTTATCTTTTTAAAATTAATTAATGTTTCCTCGCGCCTCATTAAGACAATTTTGACAACACCTCGTTTGCCAAACTCAAGTCAGAGGGGCTATTGCTTAACGCACTCGCAATCGCAATTGTTTTCATTTTGAAAATCGAAGGCTTGTCTGCATACAAAATGAAACAATTGTTACGCTTTGAAGCAAATTGAGATGGCGAGTGCGTTAGGCAATAGCGACGCCAGTCCGATTTCCACGATTTTTGACTTGTTTTATAAAGAACTAGGTCTGTACGTTTCTGTTTTATGTTATTTTAATTAGTTTCTTTAAAGATTTTTTTTCTTGGAAAGGAAAACGTACTAACATAATTTGTCATAATATCTACAACACATTCAAAAGTCGTAAGAGAAAAGTTATCGCATTTTGTATAAAAAAATTTAACTTCACAATCCTGTTATGGAATCAATTAAAAACAACTGACGTATCATATTTGGGTCATTATTCGAGCGTTTCAACCGCCTCACTTTTGTGGGCATATTTTTGAAGAATTATATTTTAATGCCGTTTTTGGATATTTTTTAGATGTCCAGTAAACTTAGATACCTAACCAGAAACAAAATCGAAATCTGCAGCCACTTCTACAAAAACGTGACCACGAAAGTGATTCGGAACAAACGCCCAAATAACGACCCATTTTGGAAATTCACCCTTATTAACATTTGATATTTGTTAAATAATTTGTTTTAATATGTACTTATCGTAATTTTTTTTATTTTTTAAGTTCAACTAAAGGTGCCAACCGAAAACCAGCGCTGTGGTCCCCTGACCACAGCATTATGCTGAGTTGGAACCTTTTTGGCACCACAACTCGTGCATTGTTTCAAAGTGTGTTGTTTATTTTATATTTTTTGGTGTCAAATAAATTTATATTCTATTCTATTCTATTCTTATATTCTTATATCTTTCTCTAGCTAAATAATGTATTAAAGCCGGAATTGAGTTCCAAACTAGAACGTTCCCCGTAAAATGGTTTTTAATTAAAAGTGCCAGCCTGTCTGCTCCAGCGGCTCGAATGGGAGAGCTTAACAAGCTCAACTATCGGTATTATGAATAAAAGCTCCACTTTTCTCCGTATAACAGTTTTATATGAACGGTATTAATGGTTGGCGGAAGTCTGTCAAAACAAAACACGATTTTAACCTTTCACGGCGGTTAGAATAGTGCCACTCCATGTCTTCCCGTGGATGTCGTACGAAACGACTAAGGGAATAAAGGCTTGTAGTACTGTTAGGCGATGGGCTTGCAACCTGTCACTAATACACTGGTAAACATCTTAGCCTGATTGTGCAAAATGTGGTTACAAAATTACTAACAAGTTTTTAGAGTTGTTGGTAGTTCTGTATAGCCCTGCCTACCCCACTCTGGGAACGAAGGCGTGAGTTTATGTACGTAAACCGCAACGAAAGCAGAACGTTTGGTTACGATTTACGATAAACAAAAGAAACTACATAAATAAATACGTACCTTCTTTAACATACAAGCACATTAGCTAAAGTAAGCTTAGAATGTGCGTCTTCCTTATCTTACATTGTGCCATATTCATTGACATATAGTGACAAAACATACGTGCATGCGAGTCAACTTGAACGCATCTCCGAAATGCGCCATCAAACTCAGGGTAGTGATTCTGTAAACAACGCCGGTCGTGCGGACTGTCGAGTGATACCAAGCGGCGAGATTAAGTAGTCCCGTCAGTGCGAACAAAACACATTGTAGCGCGTGCATTTTCAATTAAGCAGCCTTATACGTTCGACCCATCGTGCTGCTAAATTGAAAATGCACGCGCTACAATGTGTTTTGTTCGCACTGACTGACGGGACTACTTAATCTCGCCGCTTAGATTCACTCGACAGTCCGCACGACCGGCGTTGTTTACAGAATCACTACCCAGGACGAGCTGCGCGCGCGAAGGCCGGCTGCTGCCAGTGGCGCACCGACTCACTGTCGGAGAAACTCACACACGTCATGGGCCCTAAGATATACAATCACCTTCCTGACGATATTATAGCTGCAAATAACCTGTCGACATTTAAATACAAGCTTAAGAAATGGCTTGTAGAGAAGGCATTCTACATATAACTACAGGGGTCTATTTTCATGAAATTAATCAATGGCTACATTACGTACTCGTAGTTTACAATTATTCTAATATCATTATTATATTTTATATAATAAGAAATATTTACTTGACCAGTAATTTATTATTATCAATAAATTGAACTATGAACTATGAACTGCGAACCATACGGCATACCAACCTTATCTAAAGGAGGCATATTGTTCGTTTGTGAATAAATAAATAAGATACATTTTTTTATTCACAATAATTATTTATTTAAGTATATCCAAAAGTAAGGGGTAGTTAAAATAACTAGCCAAAGTACAAATTTGACCAAACGATGTTAAAATTTAATCATTGTTAATCGATTGTTACTTGATACATTTTGACAACTTTTGACGCTCCAATCGTCTATTAAGTGGTTAATTATGGTGAAATTGGTACTAAGACTCAAAATTAATGAAACAATAAATTAAAACTTACACTGTCGCGTCCAGAAAACCCTATCTATTTAAATCACACAGAACTAACACTGACCCATCTTCTTGGTTGCAGAGTTGGACCTGGACTATCTGGAGAGGGGAGGAGGAGGCACCATGACAGCGGGAGCCCCGAGTGTGGAGCCCAGCCCTGACAGCTTGGACCTCATCAAGGTGGTGCTGCTGGGGGCTCCAGCTGTCGGGAAGACTAGCATCATACAGGTTAGCATTTAACCATAGAGCATAATTATGTCAACAAAGACTTTTGACCAACTCAATTTCAGAATTTAACCATAGACCTGATCCAGTTTATAAGCTATCTCCATTCCAAAAAATCATCCAAATCCGGCCAGCCGCCGAAGGAGTAACCAACTAACACACATACACTGTGGCATTTATAATATTAGTAAAGTAATGACTTGAAAACAAAGACGTTATAGGTTGGTGTGTACTTTAATAATATTGTAAACCCAAGCAGAGTTGTATAATATCTATAATAAAACACTTATTCAATACACATATAGTTGGGCGTTTATTGAAATATTAGGTAACTACACGTATTTAGATGTACATCATTGCTAATATTTTGTACAAAGGAGCTTCATATTACCGTTACGTTAGCAGGTTTCTATTCTCATATCGTATAAACCATAATAGTAATTTAAACCCATAACTACATTTGTGTGGGGAGTGTCTTTTGTTTCATAGTAGGTACACGTCATATTATTCCATATGCGATAATTGTGTGGGGTAATTTAATACTTAAATTATTTAATTACTTATCCATACACGCCTTCATTCCCAGAGTGACATAGGCAGAGCTGCAGAATTACCAACAATTCAAAAAAAAATGTGGATAATTCTGTAACCACATTTTGCACAATTAGGCTAAGATGTTTACCAGTGTAATTAGTGACAGGTTGCAAGCCCATCGCCTAACAGTACTACTTTATTCCAGTAGGTATATGTACTTATAATTATGTTGTATTTTATAACTTAGCTGATATCGGATAAAAAACACATTATAGACTAAATAGAAGTTAAACTTAGTTTTTATATAACTGCTTAATATTAATGACTTTTCAAACTATATTGCAAAAAACAAAGTATTTGCACCTACACAAACAAAATAAAAACGAAATGTTTTTTTATGCCACGCGAAATCATGAAATTTTCAAGCCATTTTTCAATGTCTTCAACGCAGATAATCCTGAAAAATGCCCCCAGATTAAGGTCGAAGATTATACGATCTATATGTTCTAGGGAAATGACTTATGACCGTAATCGATCACGTTTCAGACCCGCCGACCTCCCTTTTATTGTGCACTGACTTGTAAAGAAATAGTTTCCTTCGCGCATTGTGTACTTACGTGCCGTAAAAGTTGCCGTTTGATATTACGAAAGGTTTTTTATAGACGTTTTGAATGTTTACCTGTTTGATCTTGATTTTAAAGGTATAAAAGCTTTATTTAGGCGAACTTCTCGTTACGTACAATAACACGGTAAAATTAATACCTATGGTTTATACCGCCCAGAAAAGATTATGGCACTATTCTAACCCGTGTGGTTGCCGGGTTAGAAGAGTGCCACTCCATATCTTCCCGTGCATGTCGTAAGAGACGGCTAAGGGAATAAAGGCGTATAGGGTAGGGTGGTGTAAGATTGCGCAATTTGCAATCAATAGCTCATAAAATAAAAAATGCTAATCTTACCTGAGATCAATCATTTATTTATTTAACCTTGTTATTATGGCAACATATTATAAAACGAATTTTAACAAATAAATAATAATCTTGTTAGTAATTAACCTAAAATCACAAATCGGGAATTGCGCAATTTTGTACACCCTAGTGTGTAAAATTGCGCGTTGAGATCGATAAGATTGCGCAACTATGTTATTTGCACAAATCATAAATAAAAGGTGTTTTTTTGCATACTCGAACGCTGCACGCCTCAATTTTTTTGGTGTTTAACCATTTAACATATTATCATCTAAGGTATTTAGGTGCTTGCAAAACTCTTCTATCTCTCTTGAAAACGTTGTAGGTATCAAATCTGCCTAACTTTGTAGCACAATGTAGTTGTTGCAAACAGAATCGTGAAGTCTCTGCCATCCCTAAAGACGCAGCTACGGCTCTTTGGCTTTCGCCATTATCAATTCGCCTACGAGGCTCCTTGATAGCCTCGTCAGAACAAACCCGGCGAGCTGTTTTCCTTTATCTTCTGGGCATTCTGAAAAAAAAACAAGAATTATTAATTGCGAGGCATTAAAATTCAATTTATAAATAATAAATCAATCAATATCGAAAACAAAAATAAAAAGCTGGCTGAATTATTCAAAAATCTTTTTTATGTTTCATTACAAAAAATAGGAACGTGTAAGATTGCGCGCGCAATTTTACACGTACCCAAAGTGCGCAATTTTACACATTGCAACACCACTCTAAACATTGCGACACTGCAGCCATCTCTTAGAAAATGTCCGAACTACTTCCTATCAGGTCGAAACTTGAATGATACTGCCGCGACAAAACGTTAAGAAATTACTAAAATTACTTAGATTTTTTGAAAACTAATACGTTCATTTCATCAAAAAATTTGATCAAAAGTGAATAAAAACTTTGTACTTACGTATCTCTTGTGTTTCTCACTGTTTTCCAAAATTATTTTGGGAGCACATGCCGGTTGTGACAGCAAATAAAACACAACTGAAGTTGGCTACAAAGATCACTCCGTTGTCCTGGTATGACGTGTGCGCAATTTTATCGACCGCGCAATCTTATACCACCCTACCCTAGCATTGTTAGGCGATGGGCTTACAACCTGTCACTAATACACTGGTAAACATCTTAGCCTAAGTGTGCAAAATGTGGTTACAGAATTAACCACAAGTTTTTAGAGTTGTTGGTAATTCTGTAGCTCTGCCTACCCCACTCTGGGAATAAAGGCGTTAGTTTATGTATGTATGTATGTAGAAAAGAGGCCCAGGTAATGAGTTACCCTTTCAAACTCGTTTTAACTTCATAATTTGTCCAAAAGTGACACATTTTGTAATGCGCAGAATGTTATGCAAGTTATTCTACATTTCGGAGCTTTCCCTTTAGAAAATACGTTCGTTTTAAGGGTTCCGCACCTCGAAAGGAAAAAGCGGAACCCTTATAGGATCACTTTGTTGTTCATCCGTCCGTCCGTCTGTCTGTCAAGCCCCTTTTTTCGGGGGCGCGTGAAGGTATCAAGCTAAAACTTATATCAAATACTCAAATCGACTGTCTCTTAGAGCTGTGAAAAAATAAAACTTCCAACACAATCAAAAGATACAGCCGTTTATACCGCAAATTTTCAAAACTCGCAAGGGAATCAAAACCTACAGGGTACTTCCCGTGAACTCAGTATCTTGAAATTTGGTACGAAGCAACGTCAGATAGCATATATAAAGGAAAAATTGAGAAAACCGTAAATTTTTAGTTAAATCATACAATTTTTTTTATAATTTTAAAGTTACTACCCTTTTCCTCATGAGCACGTAAAGGTATTAAATTAAAATTCATATCAAATACTCAAGTTTATAATACCTTTAAGCCGTAGCAAAATTAAACTTCTATGTTAATGTGAAAGAAACAGCAATTTAAGCGGCATATTTTCAAACTCGCAACTACACGCAAGGGAATCAAAACCTACAGGTTACTTCCCGTGAACTCAGTATCTTGAAAATTGGCACGAAGCAATATCTCATAAAACAGATAAAGAAACAATTGCGAAAACTGTCTATAATACCTTTAAGCTGTAACGACTCGCACTTCGCCGGTTGTTTATAAGTCTTTCCCCTAAAACATTATTTGTGACGGACGTATCTGTGTTAAATAAAGACCTTATCAATGTTCGTAATCCATTAAATAATTTCGCTACGTGTCTCGAGGGGCCTGACAGAGTCTAATTTTCCTCGTTATTTTTAAATTATGCGGACAAATATTTTGATTTACAAAAAATACTTTCTTTGTTTATCCGTCAACAGTATCTTTACTCGATTACTTAAGAAGGATAAGATTTTAGAACATTAATATATTTTGTGCTTTGTTTAGGTTTTTTTTCAGCAATTGTTGTCCCGATTTTGTTTGTAAAGGGGTCGTGAATGAGAGAGGCACCGAGAGATATCCAACGTAACTTGTCTCATTCTTATTTAAATTTAATATCCATTTACGTAACAGCACGCCCGCTACCGATATAATAATGTATTAAATTGTAATTGTAATGGATATGAAATTATAATTTGACGTGACGTCTCATAACGCAAATTGCTGACGTGATTCCCTGCTTACGTGGGATGTCAGTAGAGCGTGACTTGTTTGTTACGTAGAAGAATTTCATATTCCAAACAAAAGGCGGATTAGTTTCGATTAACTATTAATAAACAATTGTTATTTAATGTTACTTAAAATAATATATCTGTAATTAATTATGCCCAAAAAAAAATTAGACATATAGAAAACAAAATATAGTTGAGTATCTCGGAACTAACGATCGACAAATCGAAAAAAAGACAAAGCGCCTTAATAATTACACAAAATTAATTACTTACTTATTTTATTTCAAAACAAAAGAGGACGATGTTTTCGCGTTGAAGGTACTGAGTGTTGACACAAATGTGATCATTTCGCGAAATATAATCTCAACTCTAATGCTCGTCTTGAGATGTGTCAAAAATGACAGCTTTCTATGGTTTGACGTTTACTTTGACGTATCTTGTAACGCGCATCTCAGCCAAGGTGAGTTTATTAATACGGGCCTTAGAGTGTTAGCTCTCCTAAGACCACGGATCAAGGGTCTCAATCTCGAATGGAATAAAATTATATTCTGGACCGAGACCACCCACCTCATATGTCACAGAACATAGTTATAGTTATTTTCTCAAACATGCTATGGAATATTGACATTGTGTGCCTTACAATAGGCTGCGAAGTATGACGTTTCAGGTGCGGCTGGGACAGGAGGTCGTTAAGGGAATTTCATACAAATCGTGCAGGCCTAGGCCTGCAAAGTCCTCTTTTTTAATATCCATTCCACATAAATTTGTGGCACAGACATCATGACATTCTGCCACTATGCGTATTAAAAAAATAATATTTTTAAAATTTTTGAGAAAATGTTATAACGTCAAGTACTAGGAGTGCATAAACGTTTGGGAGACATCCGCGCTGTGTCGTGTGCGCCCGCCGCCACCCGCCGGCTGCCCGCACCGCCTGAGATCTAAGTTGCGCTATGCCTGATATACCTCCTAATTACCGCTGCGCTCCTGGTACTTTATTTTAACACCCAATTACTTTTCCGTTGACATTTATCAATTTACTTTTTTGAGTGATGTATTTTTTATTTAATTGCATATGTTTGAGAAAAGCACTATACATACCTCGGCGGGAAATATGGGGTTGCCCGCCTCAGACCTATCCGGTCTATATGTCTTCGGCTGGCAACCCCTTTTGTCCCGGCCTCTGTAGTAATGTACTATTACATACATAAAAAACGTGTCAGCGACTAACTGACTTGAACACACACACAGTTTGACAGTTGAAAGGGGTTTGGGTAAAAGTGTTGTCAATTGTAAAAGTCATACATTTTCAAGGTGAGCGGCCATTCGTAAAACTGGTAAATTATGATAGAATTATTCATAATAAACGTATTTTGTTCTGTAATGTAATACTCTTAAGTGCATCGGAGCCGAGATATTTTAATATTCATACCTGGGCGTACTTTTAGTACCAAAGCGGAATACTTAAATCTTTAATATCTCCGCTCCGCTATAATTTAACGCCGTAAATTATATATATTTATGTGTATTTAGAGGTCCTCTAAATAACAATGGATAAATCATCCGTGGCCGCCGAAAAAAAAGTGACATCTTTCTTCATACAAACTTAGCCAACGCCCTTTGCAGAGAGTAGGTATTCATTACTTTTATACCTTACCTTCTACCTTACCTTCTATTTATCCTTTTTTAATGCACCCCTAAGGACAAGTTTGTCCTTAGGGGTGCATTAAAAAAGGATTCACGACTAAGTGACTTAAAATTCCTGACTTATACTTTACCACAGTAACTACCACAGGGGTTCATTAAAAAAAGATTCTTCTAATATCGACCCTACTGTAGAAAATAGAAGGATTTTTGTCTATTTTATAATAAAATTGTTATTTCTTATATTTAAAAAATAAAGTATTTACATACGTATTTTAGTGCGATGTCATAGTTAACTTCAAATTACACTCATGACAATGACAATAACACACACAATGACAAAGTTCTAAGTGTGCTCAACATTTTTATTGGGTGACTGTACATTGAGGTACCTACATACTATTTCTACAGCGAGCGTCCTCTAGTTAACAATATCTAGTGAGTGAGATAATAACAGTGTATGACATTACGTACGTACATAACTCGGTGTCACTAAGGTTCCTCATAACGAGGTCTTGGAAGAGCTATTAGCGAGGCGGCGTCGTAACTAAGTCCCTGTATCCTACGCTATTATGGCTCCCTAGTACATTATGACGATAAACAGGAATATCGCGTTCGGTATAATATAAGTTTTTGTTATGTTCCAAGGTTGGATGGAACACATATAACAAAGACAGTGTTCACTAATTAGAGCCCTTTGCTCCATATTTTTTTTTAATTTCGTAACTCAAAAGTACTTAATAAAGGATCCCTCATAAAATCACTTCGTTGTCCGTCTGTCTGTCTGTCTGTCAAAACCCATTTTACCCGACTAATAAATGAGCCTAGCCTATATGTATATATGAATCATAGACTCATAGAATATTTTTTTGCTATCAAGTTATTAATTACATTTTTGACTTCGGAACCCTAAATAAAGTACTTATTAATCGTAAATTTAAAGTATTTGCACTTTATTCAAAGTGACTTTTTCCTATATCACAAGTACTCGTAAAGCTCTTGCGAAGCGTAATATCCTTAAAAGCTTTCGTTCTTAACTCGACTATGCGCTTTAAAGCAGCTTCAAGTTACTTGCTTCTATAAATACTTTATTCCTACTCTATAGAAGACCAAGTTGCCGCATTTAAGCTCTAAGTTGTAAGTTACCTACGAGAACGTTTTGTTGATACGAATACATACGAGTACAACGTCTTGGGAAACAAATTGTGTAAAGATATTGACTGGTCAATATTTTTGTGAAAAATTAATATCATGAAACTTAAAATAAGCTTAAACTAAAAATTAAATTAATAACTATAAAGAGAGAAGTAGATAGATAGATAGATTCATTTATTCGGCTGTTAAATAAAACAAAAAACACAAGTACATGGCGAAGGTAGTTATATTATGTATACGTTCTCATGGTGTCAAAAATATCTACACACCCCTATTCTTCTGATATTAAGGTCCATGATTACATATATTTGGCGCGATGACCGTCTAGATTAATAGTGATTTCGACTGTATCTACCTCAGATTTTCGTTTTTAGCATACTTGTCAAAATTTTGTTCTACTCTTTATATGCTAATAAATTCAAAGAAATAAAAAAACAAGACAGCAATAACATAACGATTTGAGTTTCACTTCATAGGATTTTTTACAAACCTAACTGTTAGTTAATTTAAGCCCGTTAATAATTATATTTTTAACTTTAATATTAAACTTTGTGTACAAAATGAGTATTACGATATTGGTATTATGTAATTTTACTCGGTGTATGTATATTTTCCCTACAAATACACATCCCCACAGTTCAACGCGAATATATTTTAAATCAAAGACTGCATTCGACGTACATCGATGTAACAATATTTATGGTTGTTCATTCAATAGTTTCTACAGAATCACTATAAATATTTACCAGCTGCATATATATATATATATATCGATCCGATCCAGACCGATTTCGGCCACAGCGACTAGGATCCGACTATTTTGAGCGTCGTTCGTGAGCTCTGTGATGACTAGCAAAGCCGATCTTTGCATTAAAAGTTCGACCACATTCACTGCAAGTCAGCACCCCCCCGACATAATTGTACTGCATGGCCGCAGGTGTTCGGGCCTTGAGTTCGTCTCGCTTTGCATCGAGCTCCTCACGTCTCTTCGTTTCGAACTCGGACACCTTAGTGCTCACTGTATGCCTCCAAGACGGCCGGTCTGCTGCCATTGCCTCCCACTGTGACGGGTCGATGTCACACCGTTTCATGTGTCGCTTAAGCACATCTTTGTACCGCAGAAATTGGCCGCCGCGTTTTCTCTTGCCATCCTGCAGTTCTGAGTAAAAGATGCGCCTTGCCACTCTGTCATCTGACATGCGGGAGACATGGCCGCCCCACCGCAGCTGTCGACGCATTAGATAAGCCTCTATTCCACCGATATTAGCTCTTCGTAGGACTTCCGTGTTACGAACACGGTCAGACCAACGTATGTTCATAATATCACGTAGGCATTTTAGGTGGAATCTATCTAATGTTCGAATATGCTTGCGGTAAAGGCACCACGCTTCGGAGGCATACTCGTACAAGAGATTTGGCAGAACTATCGCCATGTATACAGCTATTTTTGTAGAGAGCTTTATGTCGTGTGAGCGAAACACCTTGGAACGAAGTTTGCCGAAGGCTGCGGCAGCTGCTCCAATTCTACCGTTGACTTCGTTGTCAAGGAGGCACCGCGATGTTATGGTGCTACCCAGATACTTGAACTTGTCTACCTGCTTAAGCGAGTTGTCACCGAGTTTGATGTCGACTGGGGCTCCATTCAGTGTATCAAGAGCCAATACTTCGGTCTTTTTAACACTGATCTTGAGGCCGAATTTGCGACACGACTCATCAAGACTCGTCATAAGCCTTTGTAGACCCTCTGGGGATTCCGCCACAAAACACAGATCATCTGCATACATCAACTCCGTAATAGTTGCGTGAGACACCTTGGTGCGAGCTTTTAGTCTAGCAAGGTTGAAGACTCCGCCACCAGTGGTACGGAAACGAATACAGATGCCATCAGACAGAGTCTGTAATGCCTCCCGTACCACAACTGCAAAGTACAGAGTGAAGAGAGTTGGGGCGAGCACGCAGCCTTGCTTTACGCCGCAGCTTACCGAAAAAAACTCTGAGTCCTCACCCTGCACACTGACACAACACTGCATGTCATCATGCAGGAGACGGATCATTCTCACAAACTTGTCAGTGCATCCAAGTTTCGTCAGTACTACCCATAAAGCTTCTCGAGGAACGCTGTCGAAAGCTTTTTCAAGGTCAACGAAACAAAGGTACAGTGGTTGACTTTGCTCTCGACTTTTCTCTTGAAGTTGTCGAACAGAGAAAATAGCCTCACACGTGCCTCGATTCGGTCGGAAGCCAAATTGGGTTTCAGGCAGAATATCTTCGGACAAGTGCATCAAGCGGTTTAGCAGTACTCGAGCAAAGACTTTTCCTGAAGAAGTAAGCAAGGATATGCCCCTATAGGAGTTGCAGTCCGATCTGTCACCTTTGTTTTTGTACAAAGAGCAAATACGTGAAACTCGAAAATCATCCGGTATCCGCTCTTCATTCCACATTCGAACAAAAAGTTTCCAGATCGTTTCATGCAAATCCCCACCACCATACCTCAGCAATTCTCCAGGAATGTTGTCAATGCCAACCGCTTTCTGGTTCTGCTGTTGTTGAACGGCAACGACGACTTCTTGCAACAACAATGGTGCATCCAGCTCATTAATCGTGGGGAAAAATGCCATCGAGGCGATGTGTGACATGTCCGCAGCTCGATCAACATTGAGCAAGTTATTAAAGTGCTCACCCCAACGATTAAGTACATCATGTTTGCTGGTTAACAGTTTTGTGCCGTCGAGTGATCTCAGGGGCACTCTATTACGAACTGTTGTACCAACAAGCTTGCGGACCTCCTCGTAAAATGCACCCAGCTGTTTAGTATCTGCAAGCCACTGTATGCGAGCAGCCTTATCTTGCCACCACTTGTCCTTTATTTCACGTACATATGCCCGTAGTTCGGCACCACTGCGCTTGACTTGCTCCGCCTGGTGGCCGTCCCGGCTCCGGCGCAATATAGAACGGTGCTTCTCAATTGCTCTGGTCAAATGTTCGTCATTGTCGTCAAACCAATCCTCGTGTCTACTGGGCTTGAAACCCAGTGTCTGCGAGGCGGCAGCGACTAGACTGGACGACAACGTTTGCCAGTTAGCAACAGCATCCCCACTCTCAATGTCCATCGCCTGAACAGCACCACTAACTGCCTGAGCATAGGTCTCGCGTAATTGTAGACTCTGCAGTTTTCCTATGTCTAGGCGTTTGGGCTTTACTCCATGGGATCTGCGTGGAGGACGAAGACGAAGCCTCAGTTTAGTGACGACAAGTCTGTGGTCTGTAGAGCAGATCGCATTTGCCTCGCGCATAACACGAGTGATATGTACTTGAGAAATATCTCGTTGTCGGACAATCACATAGTCAATCAGGTGCCAATGTTTCGACCTTGGATGCATCCAAGTGGTCTTATATTTTGCCGGGAGTCTGAACATGGTGTTGGTAATTGCAAGCTCAAATTGAGCACAGAGGGATAGAAGGAGTTGCCCATTACTATTTATGTTTCCTACACCATGTCTTCCTAAGACCTTAGGCCAAGCTTCAAAATCTCTCCCGACTCTCGCGTTAAAGTCGCCCATCAACAGTACCTGCTCTCTAGGGGGTATCCTAGAGAGGATTTCCGAGATCTCTTCATAAAACTTGGCCTTGATGTCATCATCCTTGTCCAGTGTTGGCGCATAAACACTGATGACATTTAGATAATTTTCCTTGTCCAGATGTACGCGCAGCGTGGTAACGCGGTCGGATATGTGGATTGGACACTCCTCTAAGTTAGATACAATGTGATTGCTGATCGCAAAACCGACACCTGACCTCCTAGGCTCTGAAGCAGGAGTACCTTTCCAAAAGAAGGTATACCCGCCCCGGCGCTCCACCCTCTCCCCCTCGTCTGCTAGATGCGTTTCGCTGAGAGCAGCGATATCCACACCGTAGCGTCGGAGTTCTCGAGATACGAGGGCGGTCTTACGAGGAGGACACAGACTTGTTTCACGATCAAGGAGGGTGCGTACGTTCCACGCCGCAAATGTCATAATCCGAGATTTAAAGATGTTATTTTTATTACTTTTTTTCTTTCGACCACGAGTTAGGTGATGCAGAGACAGCCGTGGTAACTACCTCCGAATGTGTTGGGTTAAGCCTGTTTAGGACACCTTTTCTAGTCCCCTCCCCGGATTGGGGGAAGCAGGGCCTCTCTAAATAGAGTTGCTTCGTCGCCCAGGGTGCTGCCGAATCACACTGTTAACCCGTGCAGTGCAAAGCGACCACTCTCCCTAAACCGCCTACGTGCAGACATCAGACAAAGCCTGGCTGGCATCATAGCCAGACCTCTCTACCTCTATCCATCGCCGCAGGACTTTTACAGATCGGAGTCCATTGTCGGAAGCCAAGTCATTTGCGCAGGATATATTATAGTGCACTAAGCATTACATAATGCCAGTGTTCGCGCAAACACAGGTGCACTCTTATCTCTAACTCCCTATACCCAATGGAACGGGGGACCGCTACAATCAGAGAGAGATAGAGACGTTTGCGTTAGCAAGGCCTCTAACGCTGACCCGAGACTAAAACTTTCGGGCCCTACAGCTGGCCAAGAGCGCCAGACGATCTCAACGGGAGGCTTCCGCTATGAAGGAGTGGTGGGGATCAAGGAAGAGGACACTACTGCCACGGGGAAGGGGGAAATGTGGTAGTAGCAGCTCGAGCAGTCCGGGGGCGCATCCCCGTAGTGGCTCTTTACCAGGTACCACATAGATATCTGGTAAAGAGCCCCCCTCGTGGACTATTATAACGTCACTAAACTATCATTGAAAAGCTAAGCATTGTCCTGGATTGGTAACAATAATTAAAAAAAGAAAGGACAAGTCATTAATTAGTGCACATAAACAAACAAATGTTGCAGGACTTATTATTTAATACAAGGAATACACCTGTATAAATTAAGTTCCCATACTCAATAAATGCTTAAGGGGTTTTGTTTCCGTCATGCAGATTTGCCTGCACAATCCTATGCACTCATTACAAATGATGGGCCCTTTGAATTATGTTCATGTACCAAAATCCAAGTTTGATTTCACAACACGTAGGCTAAGTTACTCAACGAAAGAGTGACCTGTTTTCTATAAAGTTATTTTAAATAAATAGAAGAGTCAATCATAAAATTAAAGTGACCACTTTGTACTGACTGCGGATATCTGTAATGTTAGGATAACAATACGAAGAACTTCCAATAAATAACTCAAAAGTAAGCTTAAAGTTAAACTCAACCGGTAACTAACATTTACACAAACATTGGGACAATTGAACTTAAAAGTTGGTTCTCGATAACTTTTATCGTAAAGTAACATCTTATTCATTGCATGAACCATCGGCCCAACCATCCAGCCACCGCTCCTGGACCTTACTGCAGTCAAACACCGGCTTGCCCAGCTTTACATTCACTGTATTATGCCTTTCACACAACCATTTCGCGAGAGCATTCCTTGACTCTGTTTGTCAACTTTACATTAAATCAGTATTTTGTTTCAGCAATTCGTCTGGAGCGACTTCACAGAAGAATACATACCAACGGACAAAAAACACACCTTCTACCCGTCGGTGATCATCAACGAACACCTTTACGAAGTGAAAATAACCGACGTGCCCGTCATCCCTTACTTCCCCATCAATTCCTACTACGAATGGGCGCACTACCGGTTCTACGGACTACGGAACGCGACAGCATACATCCTAGTATTCGATCTTTCAAACGTCGAAACGTTCCAGTATATCCGCACGCTCCGAGACCAAATGGTCGAGAGCAGAGACATGAGAAACGTTCCGGTTCTCGTAGTTGGTAATAAACAAGATTTGTTGTGTAGCAACACTCCTTCAGCAGCCAGCGGCTTGCAACAGCTGGCTATTGCTGAAAGCGCTTGTGGGGATTCGCGAGAGAAACGTCGAAACATAGTTAACCTTGTTAGAAAACATTGGAAGTGTGGCTACGTGGAATGTTCAGCGAAGTATAATTGGAGAGTTATAGCGGTGTTTAAGGAGCTGATGGAGATGATTGATGCTATAGAGTGGAGTGGGGGTGGGAAGAGTTCCGAACCTCCCCCAGATTCAGCGGCTGGCGCTTCGGAATCGAGGTGCAGTGTTACTTAGCACCGTCGATGCACGGAACGATTGAAGCTAGAGTTGAAACGGTTTTGTTGATGGATTTGAATTAAGAACAGTGAACGCACAGACTAAATAGACTCGTAACGTTATCGATGTTAATAGTTGTAAAGACTTTAATATAAGCAATAATAGTTCATGCTAATATCAAAGATAGGTCAAAGCTTTGCAGGATAATGTTTTTTTTAAGGTCGGCCACTCACGTTATTTTGCTAGTGGATTTTTCTGAAGATACGTTTGATCGTTTATGACGACAGCTGCAAAAAAAAACATGTGCTTTTGGTTACAGGCAGAAAACTGAAATACATGGTGTTTGCAAATCGCTTGTATAAATAAACTAAGTGTAGATGTTAAATCTATCTTATTTTAATCTTCTAACTGTAAAATTTATACTTTCTTTCCAGGGTACTTTTTGTACTTTTGTACTCAAAACTATCTAAAATAAAAGTACCTCTAATTTAGAATGATACTTAAGACCTTTACTTTGCAAAATCTAGGGTTTACCTTCTAGGGGATTGTATGGAAGACTAAATTCAAAGGTTGTCACGGTTATTATAAAATGAATAGGTAATTACTACTTTAATTGATATTATCGCGTGTGTGTTTTTTTTTACTGGGATACTTACAACTTTTTTTTCTATATGCATTGATTTATGTTAGACAAGTATATTTTGACAGTTATTTGACGTTTAGAGTTTTATCAACACCTCCTTACTTCACAAAGTACTATCTAGAAAGTACATTTCAATACAAACACATTTGAATTTGTTCCCATAATCGGTATTAAACAATTGAAAAAAATCGTGAAAACTTATCAAGAATATATTCTATAACCGATTCAAACGTCATTGCAAAAACAAATCCCACAAACTTGAAATATTTAAGATTAAAGGTTAACAACACGCTGTATACTCAATTGAACTAGTACTTATTACCATGAAAATGTAATGAATTTGTAACGTTGGTTGTATTGCGAAGCTAAAGCGCTGCAGTAGACGTAGTAAAACCGCTTAGTATAACCGCTTTAGATTTATCGGTACCGCGTTTTAGAGCTGTACCCGGACCACACGCCTCGCTGCGGTGTGGGCGACTCTTTACTTAGGCCGTATTACACTGAGCTTGCTAAAGTAATTTAGGTAGCGAGGTTAAAATGACATCTTATTTTTGTAAAGGGTGTTTTACGTTGAAACTTTTATTCGACAATATAAAGTATGTGAATTGCACAAATGTGTTAGTAACCATTTTTAACGTTGACTAAGCGTGATTTGGTTTTAATGTCGCAATTTTTATGTTAATTGCATAATTACGTGTCATCTCAGTAAGGTTGCCATTATAAATCCATACAATACCTTCTACACAATATTCTGCATTTCTTAAATACAGGGCGTTGAAGTTTAATGCGACTCACACAAAATGTTGTCTCCTGAGTTTTGTTACTAAATGAACTTGTAGGCCAGTTCCTTCATAAATAAAAAAAAATAACAAATGTTTATAGGTTTGCATTTTTATTGAAGTTATTTTTTGCTTGACTTGAAAATGAAGATAATTGCAATTGTTGTAAAATATTTCGCAGGTTAGTGCAAATAGGTTATAATGGATTGTTAAAAAGTTTCAAACGCTTTAAGAACAAAATTACAAGTACAGTTACAAAACGTGAGAATTTCTTCCTGCGTCATTTATCGGCTTGACGGCTGACAGACTGTTAAAAGGCCTCTCAATGAAGATGTGTTGGCAACATTGTTTTTTTTCTTGATGATTAAAGTGAAACGAAGCTTCGTATATTAACCAATTTCACATAGTTTATTTCACATGTTTTAACGATATACGGGATATATTTTGAATGATAAATCATTGTATTTCAGCATAATATTGTAATTATTAGAAGATATTTGAAAATTTCAGTTTTACTTTGATAATAAATAAAAAACGAAACGCAGCGTTGCCAGCGCAGCTTTTATAAAAAGGTTTTAATAATGTTTGTTAAAATTAGTCATTAGTGTAATCTAACTCTGTGTTGTGCTTCTTCTATGTGCTTCCTCTAAAGTTGTAAATTTAGACGTTATTCCACATTTTTCTATTAAATAGAAGGTTTTATAGTATATAAGGTTTGTATTTATATGACACGTTTTATTGGGTTATGTTATTTTGGGGATTAATATTAAACTTGACATTGTTAATTCTGGACATCCTATATGTCGATACAAGATGTTGTGTTATAAAGTAGAAATGTGTTTGGTCGTTCTAAGAGGGCTGATTTGACAGCTGTCATCTTAGTACAAAAAATATGTTTGAGGTTATTTTTTGAACTAAGATGACAGCTGTCAAATCGGCCCTCTTAGAACGGTCAAACTACTCGTATAATGCGGTTGTTGAATAATTAGAATCTTATCGTGTATCCTACAACACAGGGAATCCTAGCGCAGGACCCAAAGGTATTGTTATGCGTTAAGTTATTCTGAAAAAACATTTTTTTTTTTTTAATAATACGTTCTGATAAATCAATTTGGATCCTTTACAATAATTAAATTATTTTTAAACAATAATCCGACCGCCGTGCCGCTGTAGGACTATCTAAATAAATTTTGATACGAAGCGAATTTGTAAACAATGCGGCGCACGCTACGCACGCACGCTACACACGTGAGCCACGTGGTCAATTGTCAACTGATCAACGTTGCCTTTATGCAAGAGTGCGGCATCTCAAAATGAGTCGCTGTTGCAATTTAAATTCAGAACACTTTCTATTTAAAGTTTTCTTTACAACGTCATCATTTTTTGAGTTGTAGCAGTATTGTATAAAGGCATTGTCTAGGCGTGTCACTGACATAATTTCGTACGTGTGCCGTTGTAAGAGTATCTACATACATTTTGATACAAAGCGAATTTTTAACGTTGTGTGCGTAGCATTCGCCGCACTCATCCCAAGTATTATTTCCGCGGATGGTAATTGATTCGGGTGATTTTTTTTCTGTTGTTACAGTAAGTTAAACGCAACGAATTGAGAAATTCTTTGTTTTTTTAGTGTTTCTTAGTCAAGGACATCTTTGAAGTTTAAAGTCGGTTAAAATCTACACTTTGCCCAAAACAGTAAATTTGTTAATAATTCGCGGTTGGTGCGGTTACACACTTGGTTGCAATTAAAGTGCACATTAAAGTGTTTGTTGTATTTGTATAAATTGTATAATTGTAGCCCAGGCAATATAACCAGGTTGTAATATAAAGGTTATATTGTCTGTGGTTTGTAGTTTAGGCGTGTTGCGAATTTGTAAAGTTTCTTAGGCTAAGTTTAAAAAAGATGACACTGTATTTCTAATTTATTCAAGGTTTTGTTTGTTAAAAGAAACACATCAAAATGTATTATAATATTTATAATTTCTCCTTTGTATTTTTATGCCGTGTTTTGTACAGTCAGCAACAGAAGTAGCTACGCAACCGAAGAAGTTAAAATGATCTGCACTCGACTCTATTGTCAAGATAATACGCTGTGTGTAGATCATTTAGAGAATTTTATTCTCCTTTGCTTCTGTCGATACTGACTGTTCTTTGGTTTATTAACAATAAAGAAAGGTCATATCTACATACGTACAGTAATACCAGTTTTCTAATAGCTAACGGACATGTACGTTTTTATAAAACATGAGTGAGAAATATACGATCGTTAAAGATCTATATTAAAATATTTTTACCATTTGTTTCCATTCGAAATGTTTAATTTAGTATCTTGTTTGATTTTCTACTTCAATAACAGTAAACTACAAACTATAAGTAAATTACAGCTTGTTATTTTTACTTGGAAAAATGGTACGTCAAATAAAACTCGCTGCTAACTTGATAATACAAGTTTGATCAAACAAACTTGGCTTGAAATAGACGCTTCTATTTCTAAGAAACCAATATAGAAGCAATAACTTGACTTAGTTTTACGTTCACTCGATAGAGATAAAGGAACGTGCCAAATAAAGTATTTCAAAACGTTGTTTATTAACAATATACTATCGGTATTTTCACGAAAGTTGGAATATACGGAGATCATTGGTAAAAGAGAGGGGTGTATTATCTCGTCTTAAACAATCAAGTGTTATCAAGTCGTCCAAATCGCAAACATATAAAATAAAATAAATATATATAAGGTGACAATCTCACACCAATTGAACTAGTCCCAAAATAAGCTCTAGGCTTGTACTATGGGTACTAAACAACGATATAAATACTTATATAGAGAAATATATACTTAAATACATAGAAAACGTCCCTGACTCAGGAGCAAATATTCGCGCTCATCACACAATATTATCTGTCCTTACCGGGATTCAAAGCGAGGACCACTAGCTTCGTAGGCAGGGTCACTACCCACTACGCCAGCGCGTCGTCTAATCAGCAAGTGGTTTACAACTAAGCTTGTCTATGTAGCATTAAGTCTAAAATAATTACAAGAGGCACGATGTGTAGTTCAAAACACAGACACACACAAAGTAGGTAAGTTAGGTTCGTAAGGGAGGTTCAGATGCCCGAAGGGTAAACCGCCCAGAAATAGGAGCTCTGCTCAGCGGGGCTCCGTCAACTTGTTGTAAAGACTTCTTGTTGAAGAGAGAAAGAAAAGAAGAGGGTCAAAAGCATTTTTTTAAATACGTAGGGTTGGGTAGTAGCGAATTTAGACCACTTGCTACATAATACCACCTGCGTTTTAGACAAGATGATACTAACCCGGTGAAACTAAATTTACAATTCATTATGAAATCTGTTGTTTCAAATTGTATTTGAAAAGTTAAACTTTAATGAAAATTGCCTTTTAACCTGAATATATTGTTGATGACTTATCAGAAACTTAAAGTAGTTTATCATAACTGTGTAATTTTCTATCTGAGACAAATCTACAATGTAATTAGTACAGTGAACGTATTCTCGTAACGTAGAATGCGGTCGCAGTGGGTTGACGTATTAAACGCTATATCATTCAATTTTGAGTGACGTGGCCAATTATTGCGACAGGGTGTTACAGTGGTAATAATATTTCCTTGACTGTACTAAGCATATACATTCTGTTAAGAGTATTTCTATTAAAAGTTCCACAGTTAACCTCAAACGTCAATATCTATACTCTTTTAAAACTTGTCGCTCTTCAGCTTAACCAGATAATGGATCTTACTAAAATTATAGACGCGAAAGTGGATGTTTGTTACTCTATCACGCCAGGCCCTAACCAAGATACAATATTACGCTAACTAACGCTTCTATTCGTTTCGTTTTTAAACCAATCGTGTCACTGGTAGATCATAGAACATAGAAAGTCTATAACTATAAAACCAATCCCACACATGGAATAACTGTTGCTATAAATGAAAAAGTCAGAGAGAAATGTGGAATAAAAGAAGATGTAGTGACTAAGATTGAAAAGGGCATGCTTCGATGGTTCGGTCATTTGGAAAGGATGGATAAAAGAAGATTGACGAAAGATATATACAAATCGAAAGTGAGTGGACGGGTCGGAAGGGGCCACCCTAGGCATACTTTTTCGAGTCAAATCAGGGAAATACTGGAAAAGGGCCGAATCTTAAGTACTCGAAACCGACGTGCGTGCATGACTAGATGTATGAATGTGGAAGAAGCGAAAGAAATTTGTCAAGATCGTAGCAAGTGGAAAGAAGTGGTCTCTGCCTACCCCTCTGGGAAACAGGCGTGATTGAATGTATGTATAAATAAAAATGTCGTAAATATGTATATACGTTCTTTATGAACTTTATTGCCTTTTGTTAAAGACAGTGCATTTGCAAATTAACTGGCAGAGCTAGAGTTAATTTAATCTGCTAACCCGAGAATTCTCGGCGTGCATACAAATGCGTGAAATAAACTAAGTTATTCAAATTAGTTGCATAAAAACACTCTGACTTAAAACAAGCACCGACATGGTTTCTTTATACATTTATTTATCATAATTGATGTTGTAACTTTCATCCATGTTTGTGTCATGTTTACTATCAACGACATTTTTTTATTACAAAAATCTTTCTGTGTAAATCTATGGAATTACCACTAATCCACTTGACCCCAATAATGCATTTAAATGTACAAAAAGTCCACTTGACCCCTTTATTGGTTCCTATCAATGTATCGTAGTGGATGGTGGTTATAAGTGTATAATATCGTTAAAGTAGAACACAACCGATATGGCGTGTCGTGAATCTTCGTTCGCGCAGACACGAATAACGATTCTGATGATTTCCGAAATCACGATGAAAACCCACGTTCTTGTACGTAATAGTTATATGGGGCGCGCGTCAACATGGCGTCACTTATGACCAATAATAGCACAGAACACAACCACGCTACGCTGATTGGTTCTCGCGCTTCAAAAAAATTTCATCTGCGCAGGTACATCGGTAAGCCATATCGGTTGTGTTTTACTGTACCAATAGAGTATAGAATGCTTCGGTTACTACATTGCAGTTAGGGAATGCAAATAACCGGTTATAACCGGATTAAATCGGTTATTTTCATACAAAAACGCCCAATAACCTGTTTAATTGCAGTTAACCAACTTCGTCGGTTACTGCAGCCTACTTATGCTGACTGTATAATAGTAATTGAGTTGTTTTCATAATGTAATTATTATTACTTTACTAACCATAGAATACTTAATTATAACTTAAAAAATATTAAATAAGATTTATTCTTGATTGTTTTGAATCTTTCGTTTGGTTTAAGATCGTTATACAAATGTTACACGGTGCAATAAAGACGTTGTGAACAAAAGCGCATTTTTACTCTCTTTTTAGAGGATTATTAATCAACTGATTTTGTAAGTTTACGTACATAAGTAGGGACGCAGCTATTTGTTGGAATAAGATGGAAATATTGTATTCTCATTCTAACAAATAGCCGTGTCCCTACTTACGTAAGTAAAACTAACGAGTGTAAGGCCGGGCTTAAGATGTCTGTGGGGGGTTATTATGACGTATCTGTGCAATTCAGTTTACGCTGAGAGAAAAGGACAGAGTTATGTAACTGCTATAGCTGTGTCCTTTACGCTCGTCGTAGAATGAACTGCATAGCCATGTCATAATAACCCCCCAGATGTATGTCCATTTCATCCCGCCATCTCCGCTTGGGTCTGCCTCGCCGTCTGTAGCCGTCCTTGGGGACCCACCAAGTTGCCGCGTTTGCCCACCGCTGTGGATGCATGCGACAAACATGCCCGGCCCAGGCCCACTTTAGCTGGGCGGTCTTTTTCCCCACGTCGGCTATGCCTGTCTTGGAGCGCAGGGTGGTGTTTCGCACTCGGTCCGTTCTTTTAACACTTACTTACTTATAAATGAATGAATACTAAACAAATATACATACATACATACATAATCTCACGCCTTTATTCCCAGAGTGGGGTAGGCAGAGCTACAGAATTACCAATAACTCTAAAAACTTGTTGATAATTCTGTAACCACATTTTGCACACTTAGGCTAAGATGTTTACCAGTGTATTAGTGACAGGTTGCAAGCCCATCGCCTAACAATACTATACGCCTTTATTCCCTTAGCCGTCTCTTACGATATCCACGGGAAGATATGGAGTGGCACTATTCTAACCCGGCCACCACACGGGGAACAACTATATATTAATATAAAATTACATGTATAATAAAATATTATACAGGGTGTCCCAGAAACCGACGTCAACACATTAAGGGCTGGATAGGCCTACTAATTACCAACCGGAATAACACATTTTAGGTTAAGTAAAAATACCTTAGTTTTCGAGATATTGATCATTTTAATCGGAAATTTTGAAATTTTTCCTTATGTCCGTGATACAAAAATCCCCTAATTTCATGCATTAATTAAGTTTTTTTTCAGTGTTCTCTTGCATAATTAAAATAGGTATGAAATAAGGTAGTTTTTAACGCTACATGCCATTTTTATTTTCATTACAACTTTTTGAGTAAACGAATTTAGGGGTTTTTCGTATCACGGACATAAGGAAAAATTACAAAAAATCCGATTAAAATGATCAATATCTCGGAAACTAATAACAATTGCTGTGCATCATGTATGGGTTTAAATCGATAGCTTATGAGCTGCTCTATCAGCCCTAGGCGGGTTGACGTCGGTTTCTGGGACACCCTGTATATATTCACTCGACTGTGTTAAGTGTTACATATCTATTTTATAAATTGTTATCTCTTGTTTGTACAATAAAGTGTTTACATACATACATACATACATACTGCGCTACTAATCGATCAATGCACAGCCAAAGTCACTGGACCAAGGGACTTGAAGAAGGGAATATTCCTTGGATATCCTAGGGGCATACTGAGAAGGGAAATTTTAGGAAATCACCCCCTTGTATTTTTTTTTTTTTTTTTTTTTTTTTTTATGGCATCGAGTAGACAAACGAGCACACAGACCACCTGATGGTAAGTGGAAACTGTGACCCATAGACATTCGCAATCACAAGACTGCGATGCAATCCTAAGACTGCAAATGCGTTGCCAACCCTGAGGCTAAGATGGAATGCCTCTATGCTAGTCATTTCACCGGCTGTCTTATCCCCAAACCGGAACACAACAATGCGAACACTGCTGTTTGGCGGTAGGTTAAGGTATAGGGGGAGTAAAGAGAAACAAATTCTACGCAGACAAAGTCGCGGGATTTCTTTAGTGTTAACATAACCATAAAGTATAAAGGTTTTTCTTCAAAGGTCTGTGTCCTTAAATTGAGAAGAATAAGCCCACGGGCTAGATCCGGTGAACAACGCAATATCCGGAACAGGCTCGTCCGGAAACTAACCCGCGAACTACGGCGTCCGGTTGTTCTTAATAAGGGCCGGAGAGACTTTTTAGCAGCTTGGAAGAAAATCTGTTTGCTATTCTTCTGTGGCTCTATTCCACTGAATAAAATCATACTGCCTTGTATTTTAAATAGGTAGTTTTGTTAACGCCGTTTCTGTAAACTTTGTTTTGTACTAAATAATGTCTGCCGCATTCTGCTTTCTTATTTTACTCAATCACCCAAAGGTTAGCTGGAAGAGATCCCTTAAAGGGATAAGTTCGCCTTTATACATTCTAACTCTGTATTGTATTAAATTTTCTGTTTTTTTTTGTACAATAAAGTGTTTACATACATACATACATACATATCAGGAGACAATATCACACCAATTGACCTATTCCCAAACTAAGCTCTAGGCTTGTGCTATGGGTACTAGACAACGATATTAATACTTATATGGAGAAATATACAGGGTTACTGGTTAAGTCGACCTAGATCCTTTAAGAGGTTATAGTTTCCATAATTTCTGACCACTTTTACTTGAAACACCCTATTCCAAACTTAACCGTTTTCAAGATATTTAACTTTTAAGATAACTTTTCTTAAATACCATTTTTTTCCATATTGCATCATTTGTTTTAGAATCCTTGCATTTCATTTGTTTTTTTTTACAACAATTATGTAGTAGATAAGTGTCTTCAACATTCTGGGTACCTAAATTACCGTTAAGTGTGCTAACCGAAGTCGTATTAGATGAATGATTGCGAAAGAAGGAAAGAAATTTCCACGATTTTTTTTTTTCTAATAGGAATATTTCAAAAAAACTCTATGGCAGTAATACTGCAGATAATCTAAAAAACATCTACATTTCTTCAGCTATCTAACGAGGCATGGCAATCTTGGCTATTATTAAAAATAAATAGAAATATCTTAGTTGAAAGTCTGCCAGGTAGTAGTAAAATTTTACTGTAGTACATCAATGTATGACTTTGGTCCTAGAAAACTAAATAAAATAATTCAAATACGTACAAAATTACATGTATTAAACATTTGCTGTTACAATTCATGTTCCACATTGTCTGCCTCTGTTTCGCACACATATCCTCAGCCTTTTTCTCAATCCACTTTTTACTACGCCCGTAGTTAAACGCCGTCTTATTTCATCTGCTGCGTCGAGTATTTTTTGTCTCAACTCATCAACCGATATAATTGTGTTAGTTTCGTTATAAACTAAACTCTTCATGTGTCCCCACACATAAAAGTCCATAGCGGTTAAACCCGGACTTCTAGCTGGCCATGGTGTGAGCCCACCTCTCCCAATCTACTTATTGGGATAATTAGTGTCTAGCCATTCTCTAACACTTCTCCTGAAATGTGCAGGGCAACC